>VHKM01001171.1:0-152500 GCA_007210695.1 Neogobius melanostomus
AAAAAAAAGAGAAGAGATGTGCTCTACAAAAATAAACTTGCCTTGCTTTTCCAACTAAAGCACAAAGGGCAATACATAAAGAACAGGACGACAGACTACAGAGCCCAAGAAGGAAGGGAGTCTCCTTGTATGTAAGGGGTCTCAGAGAACTTCAGAGATTTTAAGGCAACCACAGAATTCCAGTTTACACAACCAGTGGAACACATTCTGAGACAAAATGAGTTTCATCCCAAAGCAAAAATCTGAAGGCCACAAAACAAAGCAACGTAGTTTATCTAATACAGAAGAAGCGCTTTCTATCAACGCGCAGCAGAACACGACAAGCCGGCCCACCCTCAAGTCTGCTGTGCACCTCCACGCTCAAACACCGCCCACCCAACCACCTCCTTTGAGGACAGCAGCAGATCGATTTTACGCTCAACGAAAAACGTTGGTTTGAACGAGGAGCAGAAAGAAGCTATCTTCTGTGAAAAGGAGAATTCATCCATGAACAGGAATGGAGGATCTCCCGATCTTCATCCTCCCAGTTTACACCAATCTCTAACAGGCAGAAAACTCTGTCATGTTCATCGCCAGCGCCTGCCAACCCGCCCAGGACACGATCAATCGAGGCAGGCAGTATAGCTCAGGTGTGAGTTAGTCGTTATAGACTTAGAACTACAAAGACTCAGAAGCTACAAAGATTGTTTACCTACAGGTGAGAGTAAGCTGTTCATAAGGGGAGGGACTGAGCCAAGCTGAACTCCTCCCTGTGGGTCTTTATCTAGTCTCGCGGGCTGAGCTGAAACTTAGATAGAGAGACGAAGCCTTTTGGATGAAGAGGAAGAACACAATTCGTCCCTTCAACTACAGAGTACAGAAGATCCTCAAGAACCTTGTCATTGACCTTAACCCTTGTTAAAATGTTAACAGCGGTATAACATTTTAGTGGTGAAACTGCAAACGTTTTCTCATAGTTTGCTCTCAATATTATTACTTTCACATTACTCATGAAGCAATGGAATCACTTTTTTAAACTCTTACTGTTAGGCCCATGTCAAAATATGCAGTGTTAATAGTGCACACATTCATTTTGATGGTCGTAATTGTTGTGTGACGTAATGACCAATCGAAATAAGCTGCCCACAGGCTTGAGAGGGAACCCAGCAGCAGCGGAGGACAAACCCACAAACAAGCTACACATTTACTGTGTAGCTCATTCACATTCTCTAAAATGTAGGTTGAACATAAAAAGAAGAGTAATCACTGCATTACCAGCAACATATTTTTCTTTCCCTTGTCTTTGTCCGAGAAGTTAAAGGCGCGCAGCTTTAAGGTGGAGCTCAGCTGTGTCGTGACAGCCCTAGTACGAGCACTGTTCCAACTCCTGGTTTAAACCGTTCAGCGGTTTCTGTTCTCCCCAAGTTCCATAACTTCAAACGCTACTTGTGGTTTATTGAGTATTGAGTAAACGGCCAAAGACTTGTACTGAGGCTGACACTCCGGAGGTGAAGTGTTATTCCTCATGTTGTCAATGAATCAGACTCACATTTCTTGGACCTGGGACGAGTCCGCCGTTCTCCCAGCAGGGATCCAGCTGAAAACACACAAGTCCCAGTTTACTGTCGACCAGAACCAAGAACCAGGACAGGACCAGGAACCAAAGACGCAGGACCAGAAACCAGGACCAGGACCAGAACCAGGACCAAGACCAGGACCAAGCTCACCTGAGCGTCTGCAGGGGCCCCGTGTGGGCCTGTAGAGCCGTCAGCGCTTGGCGGAGCTCTGGATGGTTTGGTAGCTCAGGTCTAACTCTCTTAAGAATGGAAGGAGGCGGAGCTAGAAGCTGTGGCCAGAGAAGCCCCGCCTCTCTGTGACAAACATCCAGACAGACTAAGAACACACAGCAATTAGCCTCTGATGGGAC
This sequence comes from Neogobius melanostomus, assembly GCA_007210695.1. Classification (NCBI taxonomy): domain Eukaryota; kingdom Metazoa; phylum Chordata; class Actinopteri; order Gobiiformes; family Gobiidae; genus Neogobius; species Neogobius melanostomus. The sequence goes on from VHKM01001171.1 coordinate 1,907, forward strand.
ACATAGGGGAGACAGAGTCCTCATGAGAGCGTCTCACCTGAGAGTCTCCAGTCTGCAGGGGGCGCTCTTCAGTCCCTCACACAGCAGCTCCACTCCTGAGTCCTGAGGTCAATTTATTAGCTGAGGTCCAGGTGAGTCAGACTGGAGGAGCTGAGGAACTGAGGCCAGAGAGCACAGATGCTCTGGGACAGACCACAGCTTGCTCAGACTGAGGACAGAGAGGACCATCAAGACTAGAGCCACGATATAAAGGCAAACAATAAATAAGACAGAAGAGAGACTAAGGTATGTGAGAATGACATTGTGGCTATGCTAATTAGTATATGAGTGAACAAAATCCTTACACGAGCTGAAAACACAGAAGGTCGTTGTCTATGAACCCGTGATGAACTGGGACTCCGAGTCAATTTATTTCCAAACACAAATGATACATGTAAATATTACACAGACGCAGAATTTAATAGTAATGCAGAGACCGCTGGGTGAAGGCTTGTTCATTTCTCTTATTCATTTGAAGTGTAGAAGCCTGTTTTTTCAAATGTGAGTAAAATAATGATTATTTGAACATCAATTACAAAATACTGTACTGTTATAGCTCTGGTCTGAGACTTTGTTAAACACAAGAAGGAGTAGTGCAATTTCAAATTTTGAGGTTTTATGAATTTTTCTCTGTTAATCGGATCAAAAGAAGAGAGGAGGGGGGGTTGCCTCTTTTATGTTAATAGTGAGCTGAAAGCAAAACAGTGCAGTGTATGACTAAACTGTAACAGAAGATTAATGGAATGTTAACTGTTGAGATTGAAATGAACAGAGACTATTGTTGTCCAGGGTGCATATATAGAACCCAGGTTTTACATTACAGCATTTAAAATAACAAGCTGGAGCAAGTATTAGTTGGGATGGAGAGAAAAACAAAACCTGTCCTATAATTTTCGGGGTACTTCAACGTAAATCTTCTTGAATGTGTCTAGATCATACTCGTAGTTTCAGAATTTCTTAGATTGAACATGATAAGGCAGAGGCCTTATCCAACATTACAGGCTAGCCCAATAACCTCAGTTGAGCCACCTTCATTGATAAATTTTTGTTAATATACTTGAAAAAAACTGTCAAGAGTGTTTCTTTTTGATAAATGATCAACTGATATTTACCATATTTGTAACTCACTTCTGGTGAAGTAAAAACAAAGGAAAGAAAAGTGCAGTAAAGTTAATACGGTTAAGAACTGAGGAAGACTAAATCATTTGGGGATGATCTAAAGAATCACAATGTTTATAGTACAAATAATGTAAATAAGGCTTATGAAAACTTTTTTTTTTCTTAAATCTATGGTATATAATAAAAATTGCCCCAACAAAAATAAATTGAATGATATAGCCAAGAAAATTATAATAAACTTGGATACTAAAGGTATATTGAAATGTGCAAAAAGAATAAGCTTTATCTTTGACTTTTAACAGCTGGGCTGTCTGTATGTATATGTGTCTGTGTGTCTGTGTGTGTGGGTGGGGTAGGGGGAGTGGGGGTTGTTGTTATTTATGTATATTTTTGCTGGTGGGGATTATTTTAATGATTTTTTTAAGCAGCTGTAAAGCACTTTGTGTACAATTTTGTATGAAAAGCCTTATAAAGAAAGTTTGGATTTGGATTTTGATTTGATTTATCGCGACAGTAAATTGGCAGAAAAAAACATAAAGTCTATAAATAACCGGACTACTGTAATGGACCGTGCAAAGAAGATTATTATAAACAACTTTGGTTAATGAAAACAAAAAGTAATATCAAAGGAATGTGGAAAGTTTTACGGAGGTTATGGCCAGTAAAAATGGAATTGTAAGTCAGTCATTTATACTTAATGATCAACAGAATATGGAGGTAAGTGGTGAAAAAATGGCTGATGAATTTAATTCATTTTTCGTCTGTTGGCTCAAATCTTTGCAAATCATACACTAATACCACGAAAATAAAAGCGACAGGTGAAAGAAGAGTCCATGCAATCACTATTCTTGTGAAGTTAGTGAGAGTGAAAGATTTCCACGGTCTCTCTAAATTAAAAAGTAAATATTCATGGCAATAGTGATGGCTTAGATATGTATATTAAGTAGAAACTACATTAAAATATATAATCAATGTGTCTTTTAATACAGGTTTCTTTCCAGATAAAATAGACTATATCTTCTTCTGGAAAAGAGTTTTGTTAAAAAAAAAAAAAGTGATTATCTTCTTTGAAAAACATTCCTTGATCCATGATAATCAGTTTGGGTTCAGAGCAAACCAGCTCAACAGGCTCTGGCTTTTGATGAAAATCACAGAGTGACATACCTACAGAATTGGAGAAATACAAATCACACAGTTAAAAATGCCCTCAAAGGCTTCTGTGCTGGGGCTAAACTTTTTACTTTAATATTAGACCTTGTGAGGAATCAAAGGTTTTACGTTTTGTTTCTTTTTTAGCGGACATCTATTTTTTTTTTGTATGGGGAAGAACATTCAATGAAAAACTATTGAACAAGAATGGTCCCTTACTTCAGAAACAAAATGTATGTTGTTCACAAATCATAAAAGTGGCCACTGAAACTGTTACTTTGACTTTAAATGGAATACTATTGAAGAAAGTGTCAGAATGTAGGCTTGTTAGGAGTACTCATCTGATGAAAAATGTAGTGAAGTCGCACATAAGCTTACGTAAGAAATAAAAATGGTGTTAAAAACATTGCTGTTTTGAGTAAAAGTTAATGGAACCGCAAACCCTTTTACCTGTAAAGAGTGAGACAAGCAGAAGAAATAATGACTTTAAAAACAACCTTTCACACGGGAAATACCCTCAAACATGTGTGTCTCAGTAATCTGGTGTGAAAACGATGGAACTCTCTAAAAACGATCTCAAATATTCTTCCAATTTAAAAATATAAGTATAAAACAGAAGAAATAATAACCTAGAAGAATGTGAAAATGGGGTTAAAAATGACAAACAAAATGATGATAATGGTGAAGTATGTGGTGCGGTGGTGGTGAGGGGCCGATGGCCTGACGTCCTGGTTGTGTGATGCGTACCTGTGTGTGTGTGTGTAGGTGTGTGTGTGTGTGTGTGTGTGTGTGTGTGTGTGCGTGTGTGCAATACGGGTATGCTTACAGTACATATGAGAAAAAAGAGGGGAAACAGTACAAATCCTCAAGTTCAGGGTAACGCAGTTGCTGGGCAGCTGTGGGAGGTCACAACATCTCTCAACACCTGCCCACATTGAACCTCACCTATAAGCATAGGGCTCATCACAAATACATGCATACATCCTCTTCTTTGTTGTGTGTGTGTGTGTGTGTGTGTGTTGCCGTGCATGCTCCTGTATTTATAGTGTGGGTGTGTGTTGGTTAGTTTGATGCCTTGTCGTTTGTTTCCATTGCAACTGGTTTGTCACCATCTGCATCATTTGTTGTGTTCAGCAGAAATAATAATAATAATAATAATAAAATAAAATAGAAAAAAATAAAAGAATAAATAAAAGAAAATTGTTCAAATGGAAAGTTGATTACATCTGGGCCTAATTGTTTATTTTTGCGTTCGTGAAGGCCTTCTAAGTTGTAACTTTTTTTAATAGAAGAATGAGGTAGGAGTTTATAAGATATTTTTCTTCATCCTACTCCTGGTTCCTTCTTCCATGGAATGTATTAGAGATGCGCGGGTCGGCTTCTTTCTGACCCGCAAGCAAACCCGACCCCGCTAGTAAATCAACCCGAACCCGAAGAAAAGTGTCCTCATTTGCCAAACCGACTCGCCCCGAACCCGCACACATTAAAAAAAAGCGTCATGCAGTCAGGCTGCCAGCTGCTGTGACTCAAACAGGAGACGCGTTCATGTGACCGTGAGTTACAGAGGAGAATTAAGCACTTGATGCTTTGTTTTGGCTAATGACCACTGAGGAACCTTTGAAATCACTCATGGCTTTATCAGGAAAACGAAGAGCAGAAACTATCATGAGGCTTTACTTCTACCCACGTCATGGACAACTCTTTCTGTCAAACTAAACAGAGTTTGACAAAGGGGGAAGCAGCTTTACCTGAGACGCTCCTCCTCGGTTTATAAGAATGCTGTGTCTTGTTAGTTTTAGTTGCTTCTTGCTGATGCCCATTATTTCCATCACGTGTGCTTGGCACTGCTGTTGTGCTGCATTTGTAGCGTGAGTAAAGTCTACAGAAGCCATACGGGCCAGGTGAACATAGCAAACATGTTCAGCACTTGGAAACGTTTGTTGTTTAAAATGTGCTATATAAATTAAAGGGATTGGATTGAAAACATGCTAAGATACATTTACCCCATAAAACTAACATTCAACACAACACAGCCGACAGTGGTGGCATTTTATGGAAAGAATATACTGTAATGTGTAAGCAACAATGTATGACAAAAATAAATCAAAAATGTATGTGGGGCTTGTAACCCACCACCCGCACCCGAAGATTAAACTGTATTTTTTAAGGTTACCTGAACGATTCCGGCTGGCACCCCGCGGGTTGATCGCGGGTGTCGGGTCGACCCGCGCCATGCACTAAATGTATTATTGGTCTGTTTCTGGATGTTGTTGTGGTATTTTATGTTTGCATTACGAATGAATAAAAGAATAAATGAAATGAAATGAAAAAGGCTGTGTGAGCCACTCAATCATTTCAATCACAGGTCATACATTCTGATGCATATCAGTACTTTGACATGTTTTTGAAGAGATCTTAAAAAAATGATTTAAAGCCACGCCGGGGAGAAATTTTACCCATTAATTAATACAAGCATTCATTTGATGACAGATATTTTCATCATTGACAACAGGTGTTTGGAATAACGCTGTTTAAAAGATCGGCGTTAGGTAACAAACGTTACTTTTTCATAATGGAGTAATCTACTCATTACTCCTCCCCGTCTTATACAACGCTGTTATCGTTACTGGGTAAACAAAGTGGCCGCGTTCAATTGGACTGAATGAGTGCCTGCGGTGTCCAGCAATGGGGAGAGCAGTGGAGAGGGTGGGCGGAGTCCTCAACGGAGCAGAAAGTAAGCACTACATGTTTACTGGTCGTGTAGATCGTTGCATCATGCTCTCTGCTCCAAAAACTACTCGTGTCCCGACCCGCCGCTTCGTCATCCCCACAGCGCTGTTTGTGAACGGTACGGGGCAGAATCCAGTTGGTGATATTAATCAATATGTGTTGGGAACTTATTTTTTGACCCAAAACCGCAGAATCGTGGAGACGCGTCTCCCCCCAATACCATTCAGTCACAGGGGCCCCCTCACTCTACCCCATTCAGTTCAATTCAGTTACTATGAACATCTGACATGATAGAACATAAATACAATCACCTGTTTGTTTTACTCAAATTTACACTGACTAAAAAAACTGTTGTGCCAAAAAAGAAAAAATCTCAATTCTTTGACATATACGGAACTTTTTTTTTTTTTTTTTTTTTTTTTGGTGGGATGAAGGAGGGGGGCAACTTTTTTTAACCAGTAACACAAATAGTTTCTTTCCCCTGGTCACGAGTACTACTAGTAAATTCAGTTACTAACTCAGTTATTTTTGGAAGCAAGTAGTGAGTAACTTATAACTAAAGACTTTTTAAAAGTAACGTTCCCAACACTGTTGACAAATAGCTCATAAATGCACAATACAAACATGTGGCTTGCTGTGAGCGGCTCAGCTCTCCTAAGACATGACCGGGAGTGGGGTACCGTCTCCACTCGTCTCCATGGAGATGTTGACTAAAGTCCAGCACGATTTTAGATTCATAAGGACTAGATCCTCCATCCAAAATCCCTTCTTTGATTACCCACCTGCAGGAAACAGCATAATTCTGTGTCCACTGTCATTGGAGCATGTTTTTGTGTTGATGGCAAAGTATATCTTCAAAATGTTACGCAGTGTCCCTTTAAGATGATACAATACATGTGCATCTGTCCGGTGTTTATAGAATGTCAGTTTGTTTGGTAACTTTTACAGCCTTGTTCATACAAACAAGTTCTCTGCTCTTACTGTACTTTACTTCCACTGTCAACTGCACTGAACATTCAAATAATTTGATCAAAGTTCATGAGTCCTCTGTTTGATGAAAAATACGGACTTTCCCTGAAATAAGATGGAATGGTGAAATGCAAATCAAAGTTTTTGGCTTTACAGACGGCCCATTTAGTTTTGGTCGTCTTCATTCTGCTTTTTCATGATCACGCAGCTGCGTGAAATATATTACATCTATCGCACAAGGTGGCAGTTTAAGTCCGCTTTAGCGACTTAAACGCTCAGGTAAACACGGCGTGCAAACTTCCTTTGCCCCAGTCCAGACTTAAGCTGGACGAAATGGTTAGCGTTAACACGGTTGGCCCCCGGAGAGGGGGTTCGATTCTTGTCTGAATTTTGGCTCTGTTACGTAACGTTATCAAGCTTTCATTCATCTAAAACTACATTCTTACACTACATCCTATTTCCGCTGGATTGGCCTGTACCAACTTTATCAGGTGATTAGTTTTTCATAATCTTGTTCCAGTGAACACCAGTTTATAAACTAAAAATAAATTTTGACAAATTTAACTCGCTCAGGCTTTATAGCTACCTGACAAGTGCTGGTCTCTGGTGCAAAAGGTCCCCAGTTCGAGTACGGCTAGACACTTTTGGTAACGCTTTCCCGTCTCTGTTTTTACATGGGCCGCTGCGGAACGAGTCGGTACAAAGAGCCGGCTCCTTTTAAGTGAACGATGAGAGCCGAGTCTCACCCGTGAGCGGTTATTTTCTTTCTCATTTTTTTTGTAAGTTTACATGTTTAGAGCAATTGTGGGGGGTCCGCCCCCTTTGCTCTGAAAATGAGTTGTGCTAGTGGCAGCCGTGATATTGCCAGCCTACGGCCAAAAGCCTTTTTTTCGCCATAGACAACCATAGTAAAAGGGCTGTTAAAGCCTGTAAAATGGTCGCACAGGGCATCTGGGAGTTTCAGACTAAGGCAAATATATTTCTTTAAAATACTATTTTTAGGACATGGACCTTTTTTTTTCTTGTAAAAAAATTGTAAAGCAATCAAAAATAATTTTTAAAAAATAATTCCAATGACGTGAACGTCACCAGTGCTGTGGACGTGCGCGAGCATGTGCGACACCAATGACAGAACTGGAAATAGTAGCAAAAACGGAGCCGCCGAAACAGCGACGCCGCAGGCCAAACGTGTAATTGCAAGGAGGGCAGTGGTTTAGCACTACCATTGGAAATGACTGGGGCCGGTTAGGCAAATGAATTGCCGCGTGGCGCGCGGGGATTGTGAATGGCTGTCACTTACACGAGCGGGGTACGAGTCCGGTCAGGCCAACTACTGTTCAATTTTATTAGCAATATCGTGAGAATGTATTTTATGTGTAAACGTGTTGCTATTGAATGCTATTTCTAAGTAATAGAATACCAGAGACAGCAAAGATAAAAAGCCAGTACAAAAGCGGACTAATAAATATTTTTTATCTTCATAACTTGGTGCTGATCGTGGAGTTGTATCAAAAGTGTCATAGCCTGTATTTGAACCCAGATCCTCCCGCACTAGAGTCTAGCGCCTTATCATTGACCTATAAAGCCACAGTAAAGTTGGCTGGTGAAGAGAGAAGAAAGAGCTGTGAGATGTTCGTAACCCTGCTCACAAGTGCCACCTGGTGGTTGTTTGGGTCATTGCAGCGTCACTGGGGAAAAAAATAAAAGACTCGTGTTTCACACGTGCTGTCTCGTGTAAATCACGCGTGAAAGGCGACAAACCTAACAGACACATGCTGTATTTGAAAATGTATGAAATGAGCTCATTTAAAATGTGGTAAATGTGCATGTAGAGGAGGTCCTGTGTATATTTAATAAACATGATGGATTTGGAGTTTAAATGAAGTTGGTATGACAGGCTGAAGACAAAAATATAGCTGGATTCACAGACATGGAGAACATGTCTCCATGTCTGTGAGCTGCTGCTGTTTTCAGGCTTTAGGCTATAACTATTGTAAAAATATGTGACTTTAAAATCTGGTGAATGTGCACGTCAAGGAGGTCCTCTGGGATGGATACATAATAATGGTTTCATATCTGAAGCACAAATGAAGTCAGTACGAAAGGTGCAGATGCAGTCTGTATCTATGTCTGTGAATCTCTGGAATCGCCCATATGGTCATGTTTGGAAAACAGTTAAGGAGGAAACTAGGGGTGTGAACGGTTACAAAAAATGGTAACCGGTTAACCGAAAAAATTGTAACCGGTTAACCGGTTAACCGTTGTTTAAGAAGTGGACCGCAGTTGCGCTATACCAGGGGTCGGCAACCCGCGGCTCTAGAGCCGCGGGTTGCCTCTTTACACTATAAACCTGCAGGCGCGGAGCCGCTGCAGATACACGCACCACTTGCACTTCATCCCAAACGTCTGTTTTAGGATACGCGCTACACGTTGCAATGAGTCCATCTAAATCTGTTCTCTTTATTTACGCTTATACGTGCAGCTGCTACGTTTTTAGGAACCAAAACAAAGCGCACGTGCTGAAACATGTGCTTTTGCGTGCTTGGTATCATTCAGAAACTACGGCGCTGAAGGGCTGACAAGAATATCCTTCGACCCTCGTTCATACAAATAGAGAAATGGAAAGAAAGTTAAGAAAATCACTAACAACCTGTTAATGTGCAGCTCCTCCTCTGCGCGCCATGGTGGCGACTGCGCATGCGCGGAACCTTCTTCGGCTCGTCCGCATATATAATTCAATGCTCGTCCGTCCCAGGCGTCTTCCAGAAGGAAATATACCATATTTGGGCGTGATAGCGTCATCACGGAACCCTTTGCAGCACCACGTGGATGTAAAAGCTGTCAATATTTGTGAAGGAAATACCCGCTGCAGAGCGGTCTTTCGACGCCGGTTTTCTTACTTCCGGGTTTCCGTCTGGCTCGCAAGCGGACAAATCATCATAAAATAAGCATCATGCGGGGTGAGTTTTGTTATTTTTATACTCTGACATGAAAACTAAGATGTAAAGGGAGGAAAATAGATACAAATCTCCACTTCGACCACTGCGTGAAAAATCAATATTTTCACCTGCCGTGTCTCGCCTTAATTTCTAAATAATACGTGTTCATTTTGACTTTTTTCGGTTATCGGTTACTGATTTTTCCTAACCGGTTATGATTTACTAACCGGTTAACCGGATAACCGGTCACACCCCTAGAGGAAAACAATTTGGAGAAAACTCTAAAAATTATTTAACAAATGCTGAATTATTGATATAGTTTTTTTTGCTTCTACTGAACAATCTGCTGTGAATAAACATTCATATGGACCCGATTTAGACTTGACTTTATTTGTATGTGATAATTAACTTTATATTTCGCCAGAAAATGGCTAAAAAGAGTGAAACATTGTGTTTCCCAAAAGATTGTGTTTTCCCCCTCGGCGAGGCCACGCCCCCTTCTATGACGCGATGCTGTCTGTATCTATGCTGGGAAGAACTTCTGATAAGAGACGCATCATTCATGTTGGGAGACGTCTCTGACTGAAGTAAATTCCAGTCCGTCGAAACGCGTAAGGTATTTGAAACAAAACTTTTTTGTTAAACCCAGTGTCTTTCAATAAGAACCTTCTAAACCTGTTACTAAGTAAGGATTAAACAACGAGGAGCCGTGCATTAGACGGTTATAATGCATGACACGCAGCAGAGTGGTGTTACTCCACGAAGTGCATTATAACGTCTAATGCACGGCTCCGAGTTGTTTAATCCGATTATACCATGGTCCCACAAACGTAACATTTTATAACAAATGTTTTCATTTACTAAACTCGCTAAATATGTCAAACTACAGGGACTAATTTATGTGGGCTTTTAGCTGGTCTGTCTGAACGCTCGTCTCAGAGCGAGCCATTCTCTCACTGCTGTGAGAATCTCCGTCAGGCTCAACGAAACAACAGAAGCACACGCTGCATCACCAGAATCACAACACAACAGGACTAACCTGCACTTTTCCGTGGAAGTAAACACCGATATGCGGCGCTCCTGGGCAGGAGTTATTTCACTTTTACGCTGTTTAACTAAAGCTAGTTAGCTAGTTAGCAACATGTAGCTCAACGAGCTCAACTGAAACAGCTGCAGTGGAGTCGCTTACACCTCGGCCCCACGAACTGAAACTTTTATATGTGACTTTACTAATCCAGACAAATATGCTTAAGTGCAGGGATCATTTTATATACGTCTGAAAATAATGAATAGTGCCTTAACCGTTTACAGTAGAAATGGAAAGATCATATTTTATTAACAGAAGCCTAACCTAGCTGCTGGCTCTTCTCTATTCCCCATTCATCAAAAGTTTTGTTTTGGCCAAAAATTGAAATTAACCACAAAATCCATCTCATTGGTTCATGTCAGTCACTAACTAAGCGTTTGTCTGATTCAGCTGTGTTATCCGTTGCTATGGCGATGCCTGCAGCGGAGTGATATCCCAGTGATTTAACTACCGGACTACATGTGCGGTTATACCAAAATAATGCACGCCTGTTAGCACTCACCAGCCAATCAGAATCGAGTATTAACCCAGACCATGGTATAACCTCTTTTAAATCAACACTAGATGGCGTTGTTGACCATTTTCTACCCGGTGACAATGACACAAGTGTTAAACACAGTCTGGACTCACGTGGCTTTGGTGGAGGCTTGACGACCGGCAGAAGGTTCCGGAGAGCCCTCTCTGTGGGACAGTATTTCCTGAGGTCAAACTCCTCCAGGGCTGAGTCTGAGGACAGTAGGAGGAAGGACAGAGCAGACCACTGAGCAGGAGACATGTCTCTGTTAGAGAGATGTCCTGATCTCATGAACTTCTGTATCTCCTCATCAGGCTGTGGTCGTTCAGTTCGTTCAGACAGTGAACAGGTTCAGACTCCTCTCTGTAGACAGACCCTTTTTATTCAGCTTCTGTTTAATGTACTTTACTGTTGCCTGATTGGTCCGGTCACTTCCTGTCTTAGTCAGCAGACCAGGCAACAGCCTCTGATTGGTCGGCAGAGACAGCCCACGAGGAAGCGCAGGAACAGGTCCAGGTGTCCATTTGGACTCTGCAAGGCCAGGTCCACAGCAGAGCTGTAGAAGGCCTCAGGGCTCTCAGAGTGTGGTGGTGACAGCAGGTTGACCCCAGAGCTGTAGAAGGTCTGATGGACATGAAGTGCAGCCAGAAACTCCTGCACACTCAGGTGGATGAAGCAGTAGACCTTGTCCTCATACAGATCTTGTTCTTTTCTAAAGACCTCTGTGAAGACTCCGGAGTAACGAGCGATCTCTGCAGCGTCCAGCCCACAGTCCTCAGGTACGCTTGTAGAAGATCAGGTTTCCTTTCAGCAGCTGCTCAAAGGCCAGTTTTCCCAGAGACTGCACCATCTTTATAGTCTCATCAGTCCAGTGAAGGTCTGCTCCTGTTCCCTCATGATACTTGATGTTCTTGACTTTGGCCTGGACCACCAGGAAGTGGACATACATCTCAGTCAGAGTCGTGGGCAGCTTTGGTTTCTCTGTTTGCTTCAGAAGCTTCTGTAAAACAGTGGAGAGGATCCAGCAGAAGACTGGGATGTAGCACATGATGTACAGGCTGCGGATGCTCTTGATGTGGGAGATGACGGCTGTGGCTCGTCTGTGAACCTCTTCATGAAGTACTGCTCCTTCTGTGGGTCGGTGAACCCTCGCACCTCTGTCACCATGGAGACATACTTAGCAGGGATCTGATTGGCCGCTGCGGGGCGTGTGGTTATCCAGAGGAGAGCCGAGGGAAGCAGGCTCCCCCTGATGAGGTTCACCAGCAGCTCCTCCACTGAGGCGCTCTCTGTGGCTCTGTCAGGACCCGGGTCCGACTGAAGTCCAGAGGAAGTCTGCACTCGTCCAGACCGTCAAAGATGAAGAGCAGCTGGACGAACTTAAAGCTGCTGAGACTTTTGGTTTGACTGAAGAAGTGAAGGATCAGCTCCCAGGCTGAGCCTTCCTTTCTGAGCACATTGAGCTCTCTGAAAGTGAAGGGGAACAGCAGCTGGACGTCCTGGTGGGCTCTGCCTTCAGCCCAGTCCAGACTGAACTTCTGAGTCAGAACTGTTTTCCCCACACCGGCCACGCCCTTCGTCAGCACCATCCTGATTGGCTCTTCAGACTTGGGTTTTTGTTTAAACATGTCTGCACACGTGATGCTGGTCTCATCAGCAGCTGGTCTGGAAGCCGTCTCCATGAGTCTGACCTCATGTTCCTGGTTGACCTCTGAGGCCCGCCCTCTGTGATGTATAGCTCTGTGAAGATCGCTCAGGGGGCGTGGTCTCCTGGTTTAGCCACACCTTCACACAGATGACTGAACTTCTGCTGCAGATGACTCTTCAGTTTACTCTGAACTGGAGAAATGTGACCTGTAAGAAAACACATCAGACCTAAGATCAGCAGATCGACTGTGACTAGAACCACTGACTGAACGTGTTATAACCACTTATACCGACCGAAGAGCTTCAGTAGGGGTAGTATCAAAAAACTAAAATTATTTCGGTACCTAATTTCTGTACTTTTTTATCTCCATGACCCGCAGCGAGTCTAAGCATGAGTGTGTGCGCAGATAATTAGCCACTTAAGCACAAATGCAGATGTTTTCTTAAAGTGAATCAAAGCCATAACTTACTTTTGTAATTATTAGAGATGGCAGAGCCGCGGTCTGAGCCAGGACTAAACCAGGGCTGAATAACAAACTTGAGTTTTTAGGCAAAATGAAAAGTAAAACAGAGCAGTGACAACAAGAAAGACGTGTTTACCTTTGGCGACAGACCCACGGAGGAGGCGGAGCTTATGTGACTGTTGTTTACTAAACTCCAGCTGCAGCGAGAGGAATATCAAAGATTGTTTGTGGTATAGTGAGCGCTCACTCTGCATTACACATTTTTGGTACAGTTTTGGTAAAGTATTAGTGACTGTGTAAAGATCTTTGACGTGTGGAGTACTTTGGTTTTGTCACAGTGCAGCGTGTTCAGAAAAGTTGATCTGAAAACCGTGTCCTGATGTGGATCTGTCTCTGCAGCTCAGGAGGTAATAACGTCCTTTCTCTCTTTTTATCACTGCTTAAGTAGAAACTCTGCTCGAACCATGAAGTTACAGGTGACGCTGCTGCAGCCTGTGTTCTTTCTGTGCTGTTTAGGATGTCCTCCTTTTTTATACCCATGTTATGTTATTTTTATTGAATTAAAATAACATAGGTATCGAAAAAAGTACCGTTAAGGCACGGGTACCAAAAAGCAGGTATTGTTAAAGTAGTGATATCGAAATAAAACAAACGGTACTCAGCCCTAGTGTTGAAGACGTTGTGTTCTTTCCCTGTTTATTCCCATGAATGAAACTCTTTGGGTCATAATGTACATGGGAATATAATAAGGTTTGTTTAATGTTTAAAGAATAATGACCACATAAAGAATTTGCAACCCTAGTTGTTAGAAGGTAATTGTGTAACAGCCTGACACTGCACCACAGAGACACAGTGAAGCTGAAATTCAGACCCATTAAAATATTGTTTGATCAAAAATCGTGTCAAAAACTTTCCAAAACTCGCAGAGTGTAAGGCCAGTTTAAAGCTTCAGACAGAGTTCTTACAGTTCTGCAGACGCTGGGCCAGATGCTCCTGCTTCATCCTCCTCAGGAAGTCCAGAGTGATGTTCAGCACAGCCTCTCTGCAGCTCCACTCCTCCTCACCCTCTGGGCTCCTCTCTGGGCTCCTCTCTCTCCTCCTCTCTGAGTTCCTCTCTGGGCTCCTCTCTGGATGCTCTGAGGTCAGGAGCTTTTTGAACCTCCTCAGTTCCTCTTTGACAAAGGTCAGAACCTCCTCCTCCAGTCGCTGTAACAAAAATAGAGCAAAGAACCATCTCGTAACGCTGTCCCTGTACATCAGTGATGGTCTGAATGTTCAGTAAAAGGCGATAGATGAGTTTGAGACGACATGAGGTCAGGACAGACAGAGGCTGAGGAGAAGGAGGTTCTGGTACAGACCCTGAAAACAGCGTCCAGGTCACACTCCGCACTGAGACCCTCGAGGCGCTCATCTCTGTGGGATAAATATTAAAACTATGTCACACTCAACATCTGACATCGAGACTGAAGATCAGTCACTTTACTGGAGCAAAAACAGATCGATATATTTAACATAAACTTTATTGTGTGTCATTCCGTATTAAGCTTTTCATTGCCTTTCTAAACCGATCTTACTTCCAGTGACGTGAGGTCAGGTGAGGCCAGGCCTCACCAGTCATCATGGAAAAAAACAAAAATTAAAAAATACAATAAACTTTATAAAAACAAGTCCCTTCTCTTAAGATGATAGGGATTTCCTATGATTTTAATCAATCTCGTGGTTAAAAAATGCCCAAATGTTTCATCAGTTGTCGATATCGTGTAAAGAGGGCGGAGCTGCGGCGAACCTCCAGCGTCCTGCACACACATTCACTCAGCGCTCTGTCCCATTCGGGGCTTTTTTCACCCCCTAAAAGTAAAATACATTTGTAAATGGGTTTTTGTTGGGCGCGTTGGTTTTCTATCACCTGGATAAAGAATCAGGCATAAGAACAACTTGTTTAACCTGTTCATTTGACTTTAAACCACGTTTTGATAGTCCTGAAGTGAGGCTCGCCTCCAATGCACTGTCCTGACGATACGAGGGGGGCGCTGTGTCAGCGCTACACATTTCTACAAAACATGTGGACTACAAGTGAAAACCAGTCTGTTTTATTAATTTAACGAGGTAATTTAAACGTAAAGAGTAAGTAAAAGGGAAAACTGATTAGACTGACATTTTATGGATGAAATGCTGTAGACGAGTCTTTATGGTGGAAATGTCGCCACTATCACGTACCGCCCGCGTGGAGCTTCAGGATTATCATTAACTTATCACTTGGAGGGGCGGGGTACGAGTCCTGGTCAAGTCCACTATGTTGTCTTTTAATTTTTATTTGCAATATCGTGAGAATGTATTTTATGTTTAAATGTGTTGCTATTGGATGCTATACCAGAGACGGCAAGTTGCATTTTTTTCCTGCAGTTTTGTTTACTTATTATTTATTGGTTTACTTATATTGGAGTCAATAGCATGTGCCTCACCAGCAACAAACCTCACCGCACGTCTCTGCATACTTCTCTACTGTTTGTATTATAAACATACTGCACGTTTGTAGTATTTTTCTCTTGTTAAAGACAGATCTATGTGTTTCTCATTAACTCTGTGAATATTTGTTTCATATTTCAGCACGAGATAGAACTTATTGATTTATGTAATGTTCTTTATTGCTGTGTTTCAGGTGAGATCAGTTCATGTTAATCAATATGTCTCTAAATACAGAGAAACTGAAGGTCTTACCCTGAGTCTGGTCCTGGCTCCTCAAAGTCTGGAGGTTCATATTTTGAGTGGTCACTTTCAAAGACAGACCACTGCCTCCCGACCTGGAAAACAGCAGCACAGTCACAGCTTCACACAGAACCAAACAGGAACTCTGTGTATGATTGTTCAGAGGAAACAGGTCCAAATAAATGGACCGATGTTCTGGGTGAAGCAGAACAAATGTGGACCAGAGCCTTAAAGACACATGTGGTTTGTATCAGTCCAAACGGCCTCTTCGTTCGGCCTCTTAACGGGTCCTCAAAGGATCACTCTTTTATCATATTCATAATGATTCTGTTCAATTGTTACAAATGGCATTATTATAATCATGATTTGTTTATGTCACACGACTCACCCCTCCCACCTCACTCAGGCAAACACACTCTCATTCATTCTGGCCTATTGTTTTAGTGACAGGGCAAACCTACACAGACACAGGGAGAACATGCAAACTCCACAGAGAGGCCCTGTCCAGCCGGGAATCGAACCTGAGACTTTAGCTGTGAAACACCAGAGCTAACTGCTGAGCCACTGTGCCCCTAAATGTATTTTAGAAACGTGACATAATAAGAAAAGAACAGGTTTATGTTTTCTACTGGTGAAACACACATGTATCATTATTTATTGTGAGGTTCATGTGTGTGACACTGAAACCATAAGAGTGAGTCTTACTGTGAGCCTGTTCTCAGTCGTTTCCTGAAGAATAAAGGTTCATCTTTTGACCGGTTGCTCTTCATGGACACAGACCTGGAGAACAGGTTTAGAAAACATGATCAAACAGAAACAAAGTGAAAAGTCCTTTATATAAAAACACTCACGGTGGATCAGTGCTGCCCCCTGGAGGCCGCTGCTGCTTACTTTGACTCATCCTGGATCAGGAGTGACGGGGCTTTGCAGAACCAAATTAGGACAAAAACAAGAAATAAACAGTCTCCCTAATTCTCTTAGTTTTTAGACAAATATCATTAATTTACATAGAAGTCAGTGACGTCTGAGCCGTCCCTCCTATTTAGACAATGACCCACTGTTTCATTGGTAGAAAAGAGACATTTGCATAAAAGGCAGTAGAAAAAAACAGTCTTTATCTCCTTTGTCTGGTTTGAATGATGTGGTCGTATATGTGTTGATCTGATGTGAGTCTGCATTAAAGTCATTCAAGTCTATCCATCTATAGTCTACTGCTAATCTGACCTTATGTTAAAGTGTGTTTGTTTATTCTGTAAGTGAGACCTTTCACTTTCTCAGCTCTGTCCCTCCATGTCCCACAAATACCAAAACTACTCACACTTTTGATCCTATTTTAGGAGCTCGCCCACAGACATAACCAACTGTGTTCAAATATCTTTACAAACGGAGTTGACAGAGTTTCATGCCTCACCTTTACCATCCAAACATCCTCTTTCAAACATATGATTCCAGCTTTTTTCACTCCTGATTTGAAAACCATTGAGTTGATTGTGTTGATGCTGTTTTATTAAGAATTGTGCTGTTGTTCTCAAACCTGGACTAAGACCAGCCCTAAATGTTTATTGCTTTATTATTCTGCTTTGTTTAATCATTCACTTTACTGCGGCTTTAGAGTCACTGCTGTGAACCACGGAAATAAATATGTTTAAACTTTAAGACCATTTAACTGTTAATGCTTCTTTTAGCTGATGGATTATCATTAGCACTGCATTAGGGCCTATTTCCTGCAGAAAACATTTCACAACAGAAAGACTTACCGTTTATTTACTTATACTTTCACTTTCACTGCCACGCAGTTCTAAAACAAACCAGGACTAAACCCGTCAACACTTGATTGAAAATGGAGCCAAATGGAAACACAAGTGGTAAAGCATCTTCACAAACGGAGTGTAAAGAGTTTCAGGCCTCACCTCTGGATCCGAGCGCGTTATTCTGCTTTTCTGCTCTTCAGATCTTCCCAAACTGAGACATCGCCACCGCCCGCAAACCGGACATGACTCAGCTGCTCCTCCCGCGAGCACCACCAGAGGGAGCTGTTTCTCAGCTAAACATCCAGACTAAAATGATCGAGGGAATAAAACAGGAGTTAGGGGCAGTGTTGGGTAAGTTACTTTGAAAATGTAATTAGCAGAGGTGGGAGACTCGAGGCAAATGACTTGACTCAAGTCAGACTCGAGTCGCAATTTTCGGGACTTGAGACTTACTTGACTTGACTACAAAAAGACTTGACTTGCCTGTTTGTGACTTGAGACTTAACTTGGACTTGAGGCCAATGACTCTGAATGACTTGCTGTGACTTTATAGTTATTATTTATTTGAGTGAAACTGTTGAAAGATCAGGATTCATTGCGTAAAAGCGGCGCATCTATGTTTACATATGGTAATTAGCCACATGCCTTTTCTGCTTTCCATGGAGCGCGTCTAATCAATACAACGCGAAAAGACAGGAGGAAATGCGTGTTTCTTTGGATGCATCAACAGTTTTCTACAGTGAGTGAAGAGGTGAAGATTCATAGAAATGTGTTAAGGACAGGAAAACGTTCGAAACAATGACTGAAGCTACGGCGCAGACAGGAGCCTCCAGAACGACTATGTGTAAGAGCTGGATTAATGACAGAAATCTTAGGGGCTTTTCTGTGTTTTAAAGCGTTCTCACGAAAGTTACAACATTTAGTAGCTATTTTCCGCAGCCACACAGAACCCAGTGACAGCAGGACTGAAGGCTGTGCAGAATCTACTTTGAGCAGGGGCAAATCCGAGTATACAGGGGCTGGGGCATTACAGGGGAACCACTGACAGAAAAACTGCCAGACACTAAGAAAAATAAAAATATTATTATGTATTTATCTTTCAGACTGCAGGGAAAAGCAGCTCATGTTTAAAAGACTCTGTTTCATTTTTTTTTTAAGTAGGCCCCCCGGGCCCCCTTGCTTAATATGCTGTCCCAGTAATTTTGTACATAGACTGGAGCATTTAATATATATATATATATATATATATATATATATATATATATATTTATATATATATATTAGATCTTGTGGCAATTAAATATTAATTATACATTAAATCCAAATCCATTAGATTTGAAAACGTTTGATTTTAGTTTTGATTTGATCTTTTATCTTATTTAAAATACATTTTGAAAAGAAGAATTAGGCTTAACGCTGACGTTTGCGACTTGCCGGCTAAAGAAAGACTTGACTTGACCCCATGACCAATCGACTTGGACTTGCTTGGGACTTGGACCTTCACGACTTGGACTTGACTCGAGACTTGCATTTAGTGACTTACTCCCACCTCTGGTAATTAGTTACAAATTACTAGTTACTTCTAAAAAAAGTAATTAGTTACATTACTTAGTTACTGCCCCAAGAAAGTAACTAAGTTACATTACTTTTGGATTACTTCGTGTCACAAAAAAGGGAACAGAATCAAGTTTGTATGTTTGCTTTATTAAAGCCATTTCAATAAAGGTCAACTACAAATAAGTTGTTCAAAACTGGCTCAAATGGCATAACATTAACATGAAAGTAAATTACTATAGCAGCCAGGACAATTAAATTAAGGCAGTTTAGTCATCAAGACTACTGGCTGCTTATTGCAAACAAACATGTTTAAATAATAAAATAAAACTCTATGTAAACAACAACAACCTGAGTTTCATTTTAACATATCAAAAGTGCAGAAAGTAACAGTTTGTTGTTGTTTTTCAAAGTAATGGTTGTACGTGAGTAGCAATAGTTTCTCAAATCGTTTGGCTGACAACCTATTCCTTCTTGGAGTTAGCACCAGGCTGCCCAGGCTGAACAGCCTCTCTCCTGGGGCGCTTGAAGGTGTTGCTGTGTTCAGTTTTAGAAATAAGGCCTTAATGTTTGGAAACTGGTGGAGAATGTCTATTTCGCAGCCTGACTGTAAATAACTAAAGACTTCACTTTCACAGGTACGAGAAGCAGGAAGGTCATCTTCGAAAGCAAAAAAGTCCATTTCACCTTTGTTGGAGGAAAAAGAAGCCTGTAGTTCAGAATCAGATGGGTTCACCTCTTGTGTGAACATTGAAGATCGGCATTCTGTGATCAGCAGTGTCTTTAAAGAGTCCTTCCTCTGCTCTTCTTTCAGCCACCTCAGTTTGAACTTTGGGAGTGTGACAGCAGCAAGTTGAGCATTCTTGTTTTCCAGCACAGACCCAAATCTGGTCTTGATGGGCTGCATGTAAAAAGAGTACAACAGCATAAAAAAATAGTGCATTATTTCTTTTATAGTTTAAACTAAGTATACATACCTGCACAATGACACCTGGCAGACCAGCAGTCATTCTTGAGCGGCACGGTAGCGCAGTGGTTAGCTCTCTCTCACTTCACAGCTAGAAGGTCCCGGGTTCGATTCCCACCTGGACGGGGCCTTTCTGTGTGGAGTTTGCATGTTCTCCCCGTGTCTGTGTAGGTTTCCTCAACCACAAAAAAAAAAAGTACAATAGGCCAGGGTGAATGTATGGTGGCTCTCATGTAAAGCGCTTTGTGACCATGTCTGTGAAAGGCGCTATATAAATAAAAGTTCTTCTTCTTCTTCTTGAGAGTGGAAACGTACTCCAGGCTCTCAAAGGTTGACTTTAACTCACTTTCCATCTTGCTGTAGCACTTCTCCAGATAGTGTACAAATGTTTTTCTGTCGCTTGTACTGTCCAATCCATCTGCAGTTTGTATTTTGTGTAAAATGAGTCTGGAAAACGGCGACTCTACAGTAGAAATGGGCAGCATCTCTTCTACAACGTACGCCGCTACAAGTCTATTTATTTCAGTCTTTGAGGTTACCTGACAGCGTAATTCAAGTCGAGGTTGCTTATATCGCGTTGGTATTGTGCTGTCGGAGGAGGCGGCGGCGGCTTCGCTGAGACCATAGACTGTTAAAAAGAATAGACATCTCCTCCTCACTCCTCCCCGTTTACCATAATGACCACGTTCGAAGGGGAATCATGGCGGATTTACAGACTCCTCCTCCCCAGCTCTGACGAAGCATGTTCCTAATAAGGGCATAAGGGCGGGATCGTCACTGTAGACTCCGCCCTTGCGTGACGTGTAGTTCGCGCAGCTCCAAACAGCTCCTAACGATTTCTGAAAACCAGCCTGGTTTCTTTTTTGTGACTAACCCAGCGTTATCTCTGGAGGAATATGTAGCCATATTAAGTGTTCAAAAAATAGAAACCAGGCGTTAAAGTTGTTTTTAACGTGTCCAATGCTTTTCAATGGGGGCCTAGCTGCTATATGGTGGTACTACAGCAATGGCGGAGCAATGGCGGTCTCCAGTGTTGCGGTCATAAAGCAGAGCAGCCAGCGGCCATTGGCTGAGACGCTCTTTAGCGACTAGCTTAATAGTTGAGCGTTGACGCTACAAGTGTTTTAAAAGGTTCGAGGATGAGTTGGCTGCGGTGGACAATCGCTTGCCCTCCACGACAACATTTTTATCTTTTTGACTGATATAGTTAAAATAGTGTGCATATCTCCACCGGTAAAACTAATTCCTTTCCTCTGACTCTGCCATGTTGCTTTACAATCTCCCTCATGTGCTCAGCGTGACGTAAGCATACAGGCACGCATGCAGCGGTAGTCCCCTGCTTTCCCGAAGTATTTATGTAGTAACTGTAATATAATTAAACGTATTTTCATAATAACGCGTTACACTACTACGTTATTCAAATTGTAATTTCGTTACAGTACACCCAACACTGGTTAGGGGCATAGACATTATGTTAGGTGAGACCGGGGTCAGTTTTAACTGCACCAGTTAAACCACCAGAGACCAGATACATGTAACATGATCCTATCAGTCTGTAGCCTCTCTCTCTCTGAACACACACAACACACTCAGGACTGAAAGTCTTTGCAGTAGAATCTATCTGCAAACAAACGATTTTGAGGTACAAAAAAAAAAAAAAACAAGTACGTGTTTTGCTCACATTTGACTTTGTGTTTTAGGCTTTTAAATAGTTAATAAGGTCACAGACTTACATCATTAAGACAATAAAAAATACAGCTTCTCAAAGTGTGGTGCATTTTCCTGTTTCTATTTTCTTGCTAGCACTAATACAATTAATTAAACAAAATAAACAGGGGCGGGATTGGTTGTAACACATGACTTTACTTTTTTTTTATCCTTTATTATTTAAAAATATATGTACAAATATGACATCCATCCATCCATCCATTTTCTTCCGCTTTATCCGGGGCCGGGTCGCGGAGGCAGCAGTCTCAGCAGAGATGCCCAGACTTCCCGATCCACGCACACCTCCTCCAGCTGTTCTGGGGGACCCCGAGGCGACACCAGGCCAGCTCGGAGACATAGTCCCAACAGCGTGTCCTGGGCCTTCCACGAGGCCTCCTCCCAATAGGACATGCCTGGAACACCTCCCGAGGGAGGCGACCAGGAGGCATCCGGAACAGATGCCCTAGCCACCTCAGCTGGCTCCTTTCGACGTGAAGGAGCAGCGACTCTACTCCGAGCTCCTCCCGGGTAACTGAGCTCCTCACCCGATCTCCAAGGGTGCGCCCAGCCACCCTGCGAAGGAAACTCATTTCAGCCGCTTGTATCCGCGATCTTGTCCTTTCGGTCATTACCCCATTTCTTTTTTTTAATTCTTTATTATTTTAAAATATATGCACAAATATGACAATTCAATTTGTTAGTTAGTTAGTTTATAGATTATTTGAGCAGTTTCCATTTGTGTTTTACATTCACATCTTTGCACATTATTACAATTATTTACATTAACATTTTCAAAAAATAAAAATAATAATAAGGATTGAAAAAGAAAAGGAACTACCTCAAAAGGAGTAGGCCGAAGCAAAAAAGCTTATAAGTGCCTACCCCCTATTCAATTTAAAAATACAAATTTAGTTTCCATGGCCATAAGACCATTGGAAGAGTTAAAAGAAAAGAAAGGACAATGTTGTTTGTTTAATCATTTTAAAACACATCTAATGCCTAATTTTAATCATTTAAAGTGCAGAAAAGAATGAAAAATAAAAATATTGCTTTCTTTACAGTAATAGACTATATCTTTTTCTATTCTAAGTTCTTGTTCTAATGTTTTTATGGTCTCAACTAATATAGTGTTTTTCCCAAAACATTTTACATAAAATTTGCCCATTGTTCACATCAAGACACAAAACACACACAGGGACACACAATGTTTGAGGTTTTTTTGTTTCCTTCTTGTTTTTATTTTACAATACAACTGTTTTGAGACTATTCTAAATTGTGTCTCTGTTTATGCTGCTTTTGCAGATGCTGTACAACTGTCCCCGTGTGTGTTACAACTGACGTGTGTGTGTTACAACTGACGTGTGTGTGTTACAACTGACCCCGTGTTACAACTGACGTGTGTGTTACAACTGACGTGTGTGTTACAACCAGGGCCAGATTAACACTTTGTTGTACCCTGGGCAACAATATTCAAGGGCCCCATCGTCACGACCCCAGGATCACCATAATATGGTCATATATAGAATATATTACTGTAATATACAGTAAATATACTCAATACTTCAAATCCTAACTGTCATCAGGTGTATTTTGATTTACAAATATTTAAAGCTCATAGAACTACAAATGCACTACTATGTCCCCATCAAAGACATTCACTCACATATGATGCTATGAAAACAAAATACATCAGCATCTGTATAATCTGGTAAAATTGACCCACTACATTGAGAGGGAAAGAAGTATCCTCCATTTTCACATTTTAAAACCATTGTTTATTTAACAACACTTATTCCCAATAGAAATGTATGGAATTGATAGAGCTATCACAGAAGACCACAGACAACACATCAAAAAACATGTTGGTCCTCAGCTCATTTTAAGCAGAAATCACCCTGACAAGGGACCCTGTCTCCTCAGAATTCAACAAGGCAATCAAGTTATTAGTCACAAACACAAACACAAACACAAACTTGAAATCTACCAGTTATCCCTCCACAACAATTTACAGCATTTCCATAAAGCTGGCACCTCATTGAAAAAGTAAAAAATAAAATGCAGTATCACTATCTGATCATAAACATAAACATTTTGATCCTAAGCTAATTTAACTTGGTGACAGTATAGTTTTACGAGCCTACATTTCTCTGACACTTGAGGCAAATCTCGTCTCTTTCCTCTCTCCCTCTCTCCCTCTCCTGGATATTATTTCAATATGTGTGGGTTTGGAGTGTGTAGTAGCCTACCTGTCTGTCCATCGATCATGTCGTGATAAAATCCCCTTAAAAACATGTTTGTAATCCAGTGCGTTCTTTATTTTCCATAAGTTTACTGACGCGTGTGATTCCTCTGATCCGAATGCCTGGGCTCAGGAAAGGCATTTCAAACCGCTGCTGCTTGACATGAAGATTCCCTCTTTCCAGACAGTGTCTGTTTCACTTGTGTCTCTATGATGTAATAGGAGTGGTTATGATGTTCCAAACTCAGATGATCAATAAATTTTTCGCGAATCTGTGTTTTTATTCCTCCGGCCTCCTCACGCCGCTCTGAACAGCGGGGGCGCATTGCCGCTGATTCCCACAGCTCCAAGGCACCTGCCGCCACGCATCACCCCCACATGTGCGCGCACTTACATTAACAATACACAGGAATCAACCGCACCCAGTTTGCATTCAACCCTCATTAGCATCACGTTGTTTCGTTCAGATGTGCATCTAAAACGGGCGGGTAACGGGTAAATGTTAACGGGTCCGGGCGGGTGCGGATTCAACTCTTGATATAATCACGGGTGCTGTAGCGGATGGGTGCTGGTCTTAAGAGGGTCTTAACTTGTGGCCCTCTCTTCATTGGTCAGTCCGCATGAGACTGACTCTCAACTGCCCTCGCTCTCAACCAACTCACGCTCAAAGTCATAGACAGCGCAGCGAAAAGGCCCGGGTGGACAGTTTGTTAAATATAAAGTGGGAGATTACAGTAACAGTATTTTGCTCGTGCCCTTGCTGTCCTGGGCCCTTTAGATGTCCTGGGCCCCTGGGCAATTGCCCAGTTGCCCGTATGGTTAATCCGGGCTTGGTTACAACTGACATGTGTGTGTTACAACTGTCCCCGTGTGTTACAACTGTCCCCAGTGTGTGTTACAACTGCCCCCAGTTGTGTTACAACTGCCCCATGTGTTACAACTGCCCCCGTGTGTGTTACAACTGTCCCCCGTGTGTGTTACAACTGCCCCGTGTGTGTTACAACTGCCCCCCGTGTGTGTTACAACTGCCCCCCGTGTGTGTTACAACTGCCCCCCGTGTGTGTTACAACTGCCCCCGTGTGTGTTACAACTGCCCCGTGTGTGTTACAACTGTCCGCCGTGTGTGTTACAACTGCCCCCGTGTGTGTTACAACTGCCCCCGTGTGTGTTACAACTGCCCCCGTGTGTGTTACAACTGCCCCCGTGTGTGTTACAACTGCCCCCGTGTGTGTTACAACTGCCCCCGTGTGTGTTACAACTGCCCCCGTGTGTGTTACAACTGCCCCCGTGTGTGTTACAACTGCCCCGTGTGTGTTACAACTGCCCCCGTGTGTGTTACAACTGCCCCCGTGTGTGTTACAACTGCCCCGTGTGTGTTACAACTGCCCCCCGTGTGTGTTACAACTGCCCCCGTGTGTGTTACAACTGCCCCGTGTGTGTTACAACTGCCCCCGTGTGTGTTACAACTGCCCCCGTGTGTGTTACAACTGCCCCCGTGTGTGTTACAACTGCCCCCGTGTGTGTTACAACTGCCCCCGTGTGTGTTACAACTGCCCCCGTGTGTGTTACAACTGCCCCCGTGTGTGTTACAACTGCCCCCGTGTGTGTTACAACTGTCCTCGTGTGTGTTACAACTGTCCCCCGTGTGTGTTACAACTGTCCCCCGTGTGTGTTACAACTGCCCCGTGTGTGTTACAACTGTCCCCCGTGTGTGTTACAACTGCCCCCGTGTGTGTTACAACTGCCCCCGTGTGTGTTACAACTGTCCCCGTGTGTGTTACAACTGTCCCCCGTGTGTGTTACAACTGCCCCCGTGTGTGTTACAACTGTCCCCCGTGTGTGTTACAACTGCCCCCGTGTGTGTTACAACTGTCCCCGTGTGTGTTACAACTGTCCCCCGTGTGTGTTACAACTGCCCCCGTGTGTGTTACAACTGCCCCCGTGTGTGTTACAACTGTCCCCCGTGTGTGTTACAACTGCCCCCGTGTGTGTTACAACTGCCCCCGTGTGTGTTACAACTGTCCCCCGTGTGTGTTACAACTGTCCCCCGTGTGTGTTACAACTGTCCCCCGTGTGTGTTACAACTGTCCCCCGTGTGTGTTACAACTGCCCCCGTGTGTGTTACAACTGCCCCCGTGTGTGTTACAACTGCCCCCGTGTGTGTTACAACTGCCCCCGTGTGTGTTACAACTGTCCCCGTGTGTGTTACAACTGTCCCCAGTGTGTGTTACAACTGTCCCCAGTGTGTGTTACAACTGCCCCCGTGTGTGTTACAACTGTCCCCCGTGTGTGTTACAACTGTCCCCCGTGTGTGTTACAACTGCCCCCCGTGTGTGTTACAACTGCCCCCCGTGTGTGTTACAACTGCCCCCGTGTGTGTTACAACTGTCCCCGTGTGTGTTACAACTGCCCCCAGTGTGTGTTACAACTGTCCCCAGTGTGTGTTACAACTGCCCCCGTGTGTGTTACAACTGCCCCCGTGTGTGTTACAACTGTCCCCCGTGTGTGTTACAACTGCCCCCCGTGTGTGTTACAACTGCCCCCGTGTGTGTTACAACTGCCCCGTGTGTGTTACAACTGTCCCCGTGTGTGTTACAACTGCCCCCCGTGTGTGTTACAACTGCCCCCGTGTGTGTTACAACTGCCCCCGTGTGTGTTACAACTGCCCCCGTGTGTGTTACAACTGCCCCCGTGTGTGTTACAACTGTCCCCCGTGTGTGTTACAACTGCCCCCGTGTGTGTTACAACTGTCCCCAGTGTGTGTTACAACTGCCCCCGTGTGTGTTACAACTGTCCCAGTGTGTGTTACAACTGCCCCCGTGTGTGTTACAACTGTCCCCGTGTGTGTTACAACTGTCCCCGTGTGTGTTACAACTGCCCCCGTGTGTGTTACAACTGCCCCGTGTGTGTTACAACTGCCCCGTGTGTGTTACAACTGCCCCGTGGTGTTACACTGCCCCGTGTGTGTTACAACTGTCCCCAGTGTGTGTTACAACTGTCCCCCGTGTGTGTTACAACTGTCCCCGTGTTTTACAACTGTCCCCGTGTGTGTTACAACTGTCCCCGTGTGTGTTACAACTGTCCCCAGTGTGTTACAACTGCCCCCCGTGTGTGTTACAACTGCCACGGTGTGTGTTACAACTGTCCCCGTGTGTGTTACAACTGACGTGTGTGTTACAACTGACTTGTGTGTTACAACTGACTTGTGTGTTACAACTGCCCCCGTGGTGTTACAACTGTCCCCGTGTGTGTTACAACTGTCCCCCCCCACAAACTAGAAAATATGATTCAGTTGTTTTTATTTACAGAAATGTCAGAATTTCAAAAACATTTTCCAAAATAACACTCGTCGTTTCTCTAAAACCAGACTCAGCTCTGAATCTGAATTTCCCAGTTTGAATAAACATGTTTACAGTTATTACACACAAATAAACAACATGGCGGCCGTTCATTGGACCCTGAAGAGAAGAGTCTTCCTTCAGGTCCTCCACCAACCATTTCAGTCCCACAGAGAAACAGGATCATGTCAAAAGGTCATAAATCAGAATATCAAAGTAGATTTGGAGAAGTGACGAGTTAAGTCGTTATAATTACAATGTATTCCTGGTTATTATTTTCTCATCGAATAAAGAGGCAAATGCAGTGGTTCACCTTCAGGACTCCCTTTAAACCAATAAACACAAGTCATAGTGTTTATGGGTTTAAAGCTTATAAACATTTTACACTGTGGGAAATGTGTTATTCATAAGCAAATTGGACACATACACTTTGGACAATTGCTAAAGTTCCAACCAGAGGACTCTCAAACGCTCTCAAAACTCAGGGACTAGTGAGTCCTCGAGTCTCCAAAATCACTGTAGGAGGGAGAGACTTCAGCTCCAACCTCTGGTTTTATGGAATCAACTTTTTTTTTAATGAATTTCTGCAATAATAATAATAATTGAGGAATTCCATTATTTCCCTCTGATTTGATGCCAGTTTGAGTTGAATTTAATACTTTGTAATGACTTTGAAGGCCTTAACGTTGGCACAATTTATTGAATGACTTTTTAATGCTTTTTAATGCCCTGCAAAAGAAACTGTGTAATGTTCATCCACTGTTGTGCAGAGTCCACATGACTAAAATGTAAAGATCTGGTGAAATTAAAGACTGATCCTATTGTATTTGAGGGGAAAATGTAGAACAAGTGTTTTCTGACTCATTAAAGGAATTGTGCCTGAAAAGCATCTCAGCTGTTTGTATTAAATCTACATTCCTTGATCTTTTATGACATAAATGACTGAGAAATAAAAACGTATGGTCCAAAGCACATTCTGCTGCATGTTTTGATGCATTTTCAGAATGAATTTGTCGAATATCCAAATTTCACTCAGTTTAAATCTAATGTTTCCACATTTTTAGAAACGATAAATGCAGAGATTTGTTCCAGTGAAGACATTAACTTAACTTAACATAACATGTACAATATTGTGTAGAAGATTCCCTTAAAGATACAGGACTCAAACAAGAACTAAAGCAGGAAACGGGACTAAAATAAAGCATTACCCAGAACAAAGAAAAGCCAGTGAAATATGAAAAACAACAACATTATAACATTATGTCTTTAAAGCTCATAAAAACCTGTCCAAAGTGAACACACTCATTAACTCGTTTAAAGCTCATTCCCGTTAGCGCAAGCAGGAAGGCCGTCTGTATCAGTGAAGTGAAATAAATAAATAACAGTTCTTTTGGTAGTGTACAGTTGTGTGTGGACCTTGAGTAGAAAATGTGTGGAGTTTGAAGCTGCCGGTGTTGAAAGCGTTCCTGTGGTTCATTAAAAAGCTGCTTGTTTTCCACAGGAGGCCTGGTGGGAGTCCGCTGGGTTAAAGGTAGGGCTCTCCGAAGCGCCGCCTGCACTCCCCCGCTCCAGCAGAGGGCGGTGTGTCGCAGCTCTGGGTCAGTTTGACGGAGCTGGGGCTGAGGCGGTCGAAGGCCAGTCTGTACTCGCGGTCGAACGCGTCTGAGCGGGAGAGAAACACAAACAACAGAGAATAAGTCACACTTTTGGTTCTATCTGGTCACATATACACTTTCACCTGGAAACAAAATAACATGTTTAATCATTGTGCTGATTCTCTATAGAATTATTTGGGAAATTGTGACAAACTATTCACCGGCAGCGTCTCAACTTCAATGGAGACCAATGTAGCAGTACATCAGGATTTAGCATCGTTATTTGTTACAGTCCAATCTTTGAAATACATCTCTCTGTACCTGCAATACTTGTACTTGTACTTATTAGCAATTTAAACTACGAAGTTATGTCTTTTCACAAACATTGACTGAGAAGGAAGACAGAAGTAGGATATTTAACATATCCACAGATTCGTTTAGACGTTTTGTCTTTGTAATGCAGTTTTAACACTGGGTTGACGGTGTTCAGGTGTGGACTGACCGATGTCGATGTTCTCTCGGCCCAGAGCCACGAGACACAGGAACAGGAGGTCTCTGTATATGCTCCTGAAACATAGAAACAAAAAAACACACTACATCTGATCAGAGCAGAGTTGGATCAAAGGGCATTGGATTAGCACAAAGTAACTGCTCATGCTGACCCTGCTTCAGGAACTAACTGTCAGGCTGCCCAACGCAAAAACAACAACACACTGTGAAAAAGCAACTGTGTTAGTTACTTCTAATGGACTAGTGCGCTCTGCTGCTCCTACACGGAGGTCAGGAGAGCTCATTTTAGAGGCTGGATCATCATCAGCTACATTTCAAACCAGTTCACCTCTTAACCCCCGGCTTTAGTCCCAGTGCGCTCCTACCTCTGGCGGTGGACGCCCAGTGTGAGTCCCAGCAGGTGCAGCAGTTGGTTGAGAGGCCGGGTGAGGTCGTTCCTCTGGATGTTTCGGATGATTCCCCTCAGGACGTCTTCACTGAACGACCTCTGCTGCTCAGGGACCGGCCGCGGGCTCGGGTACCCCACGTCTGACAGACAAACAGGACTTTAACTTGGACCAAAGTCAATTGTCTCCATCTAGTGGAGAATTAAGGGAGGTGCTCATTTTGTGTTTAGATTTCACACATTATTCCCCACCATTAATCTAGATAACAGTCTGAGCTGGGTTTACGTGTCTGGGGAGTTGGAGGTCTTACTGTAGGAGTTCCACAGCAGATACAGCGGCTGCAGCGGGTCCTGGTGCAGTTTGAGATTGTCCCACAGAATCTGGACCAGGATGTGTTTGCTGTCGTCAGACGTCAGCTCCTGGGACACCTGCAGAAAGGAACAGCGGGGTCACCACTTGGTTGATTTGAAGTGGTGAAGTGCACAAGGGACAGTGCATGTTAAGTGCATGTTTTATACAATGACAAGCAAGTCAAAGTTAATGCCATTTTTAATGCCCAAATACTGTATTTCAGTGCCACAAACACAGAAAAGAAATGGTTGCATATTTCTTTCTTAGGGTTTGCAAACATTTCATCAAACAAATCAAGAGAATGAGTGTAAACAGGAAAGTGTAAGTGAACATGTGTCAGAGCATCATCCTGGTCCACAGTGTGTCTCACCGGAGCGTCCCTGTTGCAGTGCTGGGAGCTCAGCAGCAGCGCGGGCAGGTGCGACGGCAGCTGCAGCCTCCTGAAGTACCACAGAAGGTTCCAGAAGAGGATGGGGTGAAGGTCGACCAGCGCGGGCTCACACAGACAGGACGCCCCCTCGTTCTCCAGCAGAGACTCCAGCTCCTTCCACAGAACCAGAGGGCTGAGGTACGGCACCGTCACGGGCTCCGGGCGCTGGAACGACCAGTCTGCGCTCAGCGGCTCCTGACAGAGACCAGACAGAGCAGAAAAGCATCCTTTCTTTACTAAATGCACTGGTCAAGTTTGAGATCTGTGTCCACTTTTGTCCTTAACATCTTCGTTTTAATGTCAAAGTATAAAGCTCTCTCTTTGCCATGTTTATTTGATGACATAAAAAAAGCTGAACTGGAGAAAATGCACTTGGTTAAGGCAGGGCTTAAGAGGTTAAAGCAAGACTCAAGTTTTATTTCAAATTTTATGCATAACTTGCAACAAATAGTTCCTCATTTCTGTCAGAAATGGTCAGTGAAACTTCCAAATTGCGATCTGTACCGGGGCGTGGTGCAGGCTGCAGGGCAGGCTCTCGGACACAGGGAGGCGCTGCTGAGCGGCCGAGCCCTCTCTGACCCGGCTGTAGTCGCTCACGCTGCGGGCCATGCTCTGCCCGAGAGACGGTGACCTCTGGTGTCCGTCTGAAGGAACTGTGATGCTCGGAGACAGACGGGACCTGGAGAAGACAAGAGTCCAGAGGTAAAAGTTCACATGTCCTGCAGAACTGAGGCTTCAAAACACTCAAGCACCAATATTTCATATTTTACACTTTGAAACAATGGCTCTGTAGGAGAGAGACTGAGCTGGTCAGGATTGTGATTTCCTCCTCAGGAAGTAATGTGAATAACGTAATCTAAAACAGTGAAAACAAGCTCTCACTACCAGATAATGGCAGACTATGGCGCTGTAATGAACACATTGGCTGTGTCTCAATTGCCAGGATCTTTCCTTCGTTGACATCCTCGGTGGTGGGCTCCTCCAAAATGGAGCCGAGTGTCTCTTAACGCCGCATTTGAGCTCAATTGGAACATCCTCTGGGGCGAGCGGCTGCGTCAGGTCACATGTCAAATCTATACTTTCAAAAACAACTGTTTCATGAATAAAAGAGGCCAGGAAGCTGTTTATAAATTGGTTTGGGTTGGATGTCGTACTGTTTGATCATTTTGGCCTGAATAAAATAATAACATTTCTGCAAGGATTTGCAAGAAATGTATCGCTAATAGCTACAATTGACCTTTTGCAAAAGCCCCGCCCCCTTAGTTACTGTTGCCATGTACGTCAAACTTTGAATCTGGCGCTAGATGTCATGAGGGGAGAAGTATACCAACGGGTGTTACTGACTCTTTTTGGAGCAATACCAGCGCGATATCCAGCAGGTCGAGGCAAAAGGGGTTACAATATGCAGTAGAGGGATATATTCAAAATATCAAACGAAGGGGACAGTACAACTATAGAGGCTAAAGCATACAGGTCTCAATCGAAGTCAGAGAAACCTCATGAGCTCTTCCTTAAATGCAACAGCACAGCCTTGTGGACCAGTTGTGCTCTTGCACTGCCCGGTAAGCACCTCTTATATGTGAAATATTTTTAAAAATAGGAAAGTTTCTCCGTGCATTTCTCCGGTGCACTAAAGTTAGCTAACGCTAGCTAAACCTACAGGTGCCACAATGACAATCAGCTACAGCCAGTTATAAGGGCCGTGAAAAAAATACACAGTACTTTTATCAAAAAGGGAGGCAAAAACACGTCAGACTGTAGGCTTGTAAAAGTTCACCGCCGCAGTTAAAGTTACAGCTCCAGTGCCAGTTTGTGTAACATTATGTGACTGTCAGTAGCTACGATGTTAGCATGCTAAGGTGTTAGCCTAACTCTTGCCTTACCTTAGAGCAGACATTTGCTTGTTTACTTTGGAGAAATTTAGCTGGGCGTAGGCCGTCCACATTGTTTGATCCATTGTAGGCAGTGCTCAGGTTGTGTTTTCGCTTTGGGAAGGGGAATAACTGGACTCTCCCTGACACACTCTTGTGGTACCTAGTGTCCGATTTACATCCTCCATAGGCAGATTGCTTCACCATTTTGCTTCTTCTTCTTTGTCTGGTGGGTTTTTGGTGGTTAGCA
Source organism: Neogobius melanostomus (assembly GCA_007210695.1). Taxonomy (NCBI): domain Eukaryota; kingdom Metazoa; phylum Chordata; class Actinopteri; order Gobiiformes; family Gobiidae; genus Neogobius; species Neogobius melanostomus. Next base: position 34,219 of record VHKM01001171.1, read on the forward strand.
GTAAAAAAAAAGTGCATCTGCTCATTGTTCAGTGCTGGTATGTCCCATTGGTTTGTATTGGAGATCTGCGGCATGACGGACCTAGCTTCGTAGTAACGGTTGCTAGGATGTCTGATTGGACAATTACCGGTTTGGGGCGTGGTTTTGCGAAAGGTCAATTGCAGACTTAGGTTGTATAGGCCTAATTTCAAACTTTTCTATTTTCGCTCTATGTTTTTCATATTTGTAAGTTGTCTTGTAAGTCTCATCAGATTTTCAACCTGTGACATGTAAAAGCTTCCAATTATCAATGCTGATACTCAATAATTGTATTTTGAATATGGGGTAGGCACTTGGAAGCTTTCTTGCTTCGGCCTACTCCTTTTGAGTTATTATTTATTTTTGTTTTATTTTTTTGGTTTTGTGTGAATGTAAATATAATGATGTAAATATTGTAAATAATAGCTCAAATAAAATCAATCAATCAATATAAACCTCATATTCACATATTTACTCGCTTACAACATTTCTACCAATTCTTTTATTATTATAATGATCTTTTTTGCACAAACGTGGAACAAGAGAGAGAAAGAGGCGCCGCTGCCCGGCCGCTTCATGAGAGCTGACGGCGCCGCTCTGTGTCACGGTTACCGGTGTGTTCTCCCGCGCCGCGTACAAACTCAGTTTGTGAACGATCTGACGAACCACTTTCTCCCATTTTAGTCTCGTCCAGCCGCGGACTGGGCTTATATTTTACCAGGCATTTGACCGGTGGGCCGGTTCCAAAATGGGCCGGTGTGTTAGATTTAATTTTTTTATTTTCTGCGCAGCCCGTGCTTTCTGGAATGGAATCATCCAATGGCCCATCACAGGCACATCAGTGGTACATGTGCAGCACGCATGATCAGCCCCCTCTGCCCCTTCCATTACTCCCCCAAAATGGGCCGGCCCAGCTATTTATTTTTTTCATTTCTGCGCAGCCCGTGCCTTGGATTGATCATCCAGTGGCCCATCACAGACCGCTGTCCGGGGTGAGTAATGGAATGGTCCATCCATCCATTTTCTTCCACTTGTCCGTTGCCGGGTCGTGGGGGCAGCCGCCGGAGCTGCCCAAATCACATTGCACCAGCCCCCATGGCTCCTTCTGCAGGTGGTGGGTCCACGGAAGGACGGCCTCACGGTTCAAACCGGGCCTGTTGGTCTCTCCTAGGGGGCTACCAGTGTAGGCAGACACTGGAGGCAATGTGGGTGAAGTGCCTTGCCCAAGGACACAACGACAATGTGCACCTTCAGGAGGCGGGATTCGAACCCACGACCTTCCGATCATGAGACGACCCGCTCTACCATCTGCGCCACTGTCGCCCAATTTTTAACTTGGTAATGGAATGGTATTTTCAGTAACTCAGGGGGTGCTATGGGTGGGCTGGTCCAAACCAAAAAATGCCCGGGCTGAATTATTGTCCCAGTCCGCCCCTGGTCTCGTCTCGTCTCATTGACGTAAACTCATAGACGTCTTGTTATGTTTTAGTCCCCAAAGAGCTATTTTTAGCTCGTCATTGTTACGTTATCGTCATTTTAAAAAATGGGCGTCAACAAAATGATATCGTTATCGTCTTCATTGACAAAACAAAACTGGCCCATTCATCAGTCCTTCAAACTTTAGATCATTCCTGACCCAGTCTAAACATTTGAGCTTATGTTTGATCAATAGTGGTTGTGTTTACACCTTTCCCACATTGGCAACATCTCTGAACACTGAACACCTTGTATTTCTGGACACTTCATGTCGGTTACAGCTGCTGAAAATGACAGCACTGGTAAATAATGGAATCCTGATGCTTTATGCTTGATTGTAGACAGTTATTTGTGTTTCTTGTCATCTCACTTCTTTTGACACTGTTGGCTATTGGAAACAAAACATCTGATGGTTCTGTGGTGACGTCCTAATATTCCCTCTGACCAGCTTTTAACAATTCGTGACTTTTTCAGACGTTGTTTCCTTCTCATTTTGTGCATGCAGAATTATTATAGCAGCATAATATTTCTGCACTTGATTCTGAGTGCGGACCTGCTTTAGTCACACTTTCTCACATTACAAACATCACCATCACCTGGGACCAGGGTTCGAAATTAACACCCGCCAACCCGCCAAATGCGGGTTAAAAATCATTTAGGCGGGTACTGATAAAAACCTACCAGCCAGTTTGGCCGGTGATGCATGAGCCAATCATGCAAATCATGTCAGAGACGCTCTGGGTGGTTTGTCCCCTCCGTCCTACATTTCCCATGAACACTACACTACTGGTGACGTTTTAGATACCTATTGGCAGATTGGCTGCAGCGCGCAGATATGCGGAAATATCGGATGAGAGGACTGAGCTGGACAGCGAAATAAACTAAAATGTTGTGGTGGTTAGAACAAACGTCAGGATCAGGAAGAAGTGAGAAGAGGAAGGAGCCATAAGATGAAAATGTTGACAGAATATGCGAAACAAAGAGAAGGAAGTTCAGTTGTAAATGGCAGACAGGTCGTCACTGGTTAGTGTTTGATAGTAAAAATTTGGTCATGTTTTGTCAGATTTGTCGTGAGTACACGAAAGAAACATTTGTCTAATGGAAATTCTGATTGGCTGGTAACTTCAGAAAGTTACCAGCCACTTTGGCTGGTGATCAAAAAAGTTAATTTCGAACCCTGCCTGGGACGCTTCGATCCAAGAGCCTTTAAGTTTTACACAGTTTGAAGTTGGAAAATGTGGGGAAAAAATAACAATATGGTAAAAAAAGCTAATTTGCTAAATAAATTGAGTGTAACTCAAAACTGCGTGACGGAAGTGAAATACTCCAGGAGTGTTTGCGACGAGGGAACAACATGGTTAAAGCTGAAAGGTTTGCTCTTGATTCTGTCCTGGTTAAGTCTTAGTTCCTTCTCATTTTAGTCCTTGTTCTGATCCAGTGATCCCCGAGTTTACTCCTGGGTCAGCGGTGGTTTACCTGGGCAGGTTCTTCCCGGGGACAGGCGTAGAGGACAGGTCTGGGGAGCTGGTGGACAGAGCTCTGGAGGGACAGGGCGGGGACAGAGACGGAGTCCCCGAGTCCAGAGCGCTGCAGGCGGAGTACGAGGAGCTGCTGGGGTCCTCCGCACTGGTCCTTAAGAACAGCCTGATGACAGACGGGGGAACAGTCAGGATTTCCATTTATTATCTACAGTTAGATCACCAGAGAAACACAGGCAGCAGTCTAACTGGACTGATTACAGACCCAATAACGTCCATCACATGACCCAACACGTATCCCCTCTAAATCCAAAGTGCAGCTCAGACACGGTCACACCTTTAGCCTTTTAAAAAGTCCCTGTTACTCTATTTGCTAAAAAAGCCTGTCTCAATATTCATTTTTACAATATTGTTTGTAAAGTGGGCCTGAACCCTACGGAACTGAGTTCCACCACCTTGAAAAAAAATAATGAATTGCGTCTGACAGACAATCACTGTACTAGCCAGCCTAGTACTGGGCTAGTGAGCTGTTGCCTCGGCAGGTGGGTATGACGCGCTAGACGGCTGGTTACCTGATGTTTCATGTTAATCAAAACAGGGTCCACACAGGTCCAGTAAGGTGTACTGGACCTGTGTCAGGTGTTGACCCGGAAGGGGTCAACACCTGGCCTATATGCACATGGCCTATATGCACATGGCGACAGCGCCACCCAGTGTACACACACACACACACACACACATACATACACACACACACACACACACACACACACACACACACACACACACAGGTAAATAAATATAAGAATTTCCTTAATGCCATATTTGGCTCCTATAATCACCAACACTAAATATACAGAAGAGGACCGTATGGAGCAGGAGTGGAGCTGACACAGGCAGCAGAGGGACTGGGGCCCCATTGGGAAACACTTACACAGGATTTTGACAGAACAACAATAAATAATAAAAGTAGTTAGTGTTGCTTTTCTCTTTTTTTTTTAGGAAAGTAATCATAATGTAAACAGTTCTGATTTTCATCACTGTATTAAGCTAATTTTAAACAGCATATTCTTGACTAAAATACACCAAAGAAATGTTATTCTGTCAAATGGTTTCAAACTTATTTTAATAAAGCAGTTAAAAGTAATATAAAAAACCTTCTGTTACATGCATCTATACACAGCCTTTCAGATATCGAGTCCACTTTAACCACTGTTAACGTGCACAATATGAAATGTCAAATAAGTTGCTTCAAATGAGTAAGCATGCAGTATATGCGTCTCTCTGAGTTAGGTTTGACTAACACTCCATTTTAGAGGATAAGGCAGATGTGACGCCTGAGAACATTATATTATAATATAAGAACATTATATTATAATATAAGAACATTATATTATAATATAAGCACATTATAGCCTCTGTTTGAGCCGTTACCTGCCGGGCCCTCGGTAGTCCCGGATCTCCACGTTGAGCAGGGGCAGGAAGGGGCAGCCGCAGAAGGGGCAGGACGAGTTGAGGTTGGAGTCGTCGGCGCTCCATCCTGACATGATCTCCTCATCGTAGACCAGAGCGTTACAGGCGGTGCACAGGGAGCAGCTGGAGATCAGGACCTGCAGCACACACAGCTTTATTACTGAAGTGAAGATACCATAGATGTAGATCCCCACCTGAACCGAGCGCATTTTGTCCAGTTCGACTTTACCCAAATCGAAAAGCTTCTGGACTGGAGAGCAACAGTGTAACGCCTCATTTGAAATCCAAGACCTACAAAAGTGATTGTAACTTTTTGTCACGTTGTCGCCGTGTTTTTGTCACATTTTGTCTCTTCTTCATTGCGTTTTTGTTGCATTTGTTGCAAAAAAGCAACCAAAACACGTCACAAAAACAGATTAAAAAATACGAGAAAAAGGTGACGAGCTTTCAAATGAGGAGTTACACTGGCCTATGGACTGTCAGCTCTTAAGTCAAGAATCTTTTAGATTTGGGTAAAGCCGAAATGAAGAAAATGTGTTAAAATGAGGCTTTTCTGGATCATAGCTTAGAGTAATACAAGAATAACTCCCTCCGACAGCTGCACTGAACCACTAAATGTTCCCTTGCTCCCGATATCTGGCCCTGATGGAGTGGACTCACCTCGATGGCGAACTGGCTGAAGATGCTGGTGTTGCTGGTGTACTGAGAGGAACACACCTCAGATCTGTCGGCTAAACCCGGAGGAGAGAGGAGCTTCCCTGGAACATGAACAGAATGTCACAAACCCAAGTCTCTGTTATGGCTGAGTCCTGGTGAACGAAGCTGACCTGAGATTTGTGGAGGGGGTTGACTGGTGGGACTGCACACGGGGCTTCTCTTCGGAGACACGCTCGGAGTCAGAACCGGAGCAGGAGACCCCAACAACAGGACCCGAGAGCCCGGAGTTAGAGAGCCCGGCGTGGGGCCGTTCTTCAGCCCTGAGGCCCTGGTCTGGTCTGGGTCTAAACTGTCCGGGTCGGGGGCAGAGAGGTCGTCTTCCTGAAGGGGGCAGTGCAGAGAATGCTTTAGGCACAGTTCGATATGTATTTCGATATGGTCACAATTTTGATTTGATACTACATTTAATGTGCTGAACAAGAAATAAAAGTTCTGATTTTTGGCCGTGTCTCCTGGGCCGTAGCGCATGTGTATCTGTGGACCGAATGCTGCCACTCACTGGTAAAGGCTGAAGATAAAGCGTCCAGTGTTAAATCCAGCCCAAAACACACGAAGTCAGCAGCAGGATCAAAAATCCAATATGCAGAGAGCAAATCTTATCTAAAGGAAGAGTCCCAAAAGAACCATGTGCTGCGTTTATGTCACAGCAGCAAACAGAAATGTGTTTAGGAACTCTTTAGTAATTATAGCAAATTCATAAGACATCGATCAGAGGAAAGATCAATTTGATTCCTTTAGATTGGGCTAATATCATTATTCTTTTTCTCTTTTTTTATCAGGGTAAAAGCGTAATGATAAAAAAAAAGGTTTAAATTAAAATAACCCTAGATAAAAATAAAATATAACGTCTTGTGAAAATTTAGACAGAACTGTAAAGGTTTGGTGAAATTGTGTGTATTTTCTACCTTAATTTTGATAATCCTGAATAATCGTAAAATCGCAGTATTTTTCCTCAGAATAATCGGGCACCACACTGAGGCCACTGTGACTGAAGCCTCATATACACCGAGTATGTTATGTTCATCCTGCTCATCACAGACTCTTATTTCACTCTAATATAATATAATATAATATAATATAATATAATATAATAAAATAATATGATATAATATAATATAATATAATATAAAATAATATAATATAATATAATATAACATAAAATAATATAATATAATATAATATAATATAAAATAATATAATATACTATAATATAAATAATATAATATACTATAATATAAATAATATACTATAATACAATACAATACAATACAATACAATACAATAGCTCTGTGTTGGAGGAGTTCTGTTGTACCTGAGCGTTCCCGGGCGCAGACAGACGCAGGTACCAGCGGCTCGCCTTGTCCACCACCTCTCTGGACGCTGACACCACGCTGCTGCGGAACAGGTCCAGGCGGGGCGTGAGCAGAGTGTCCAGGGCGAAGGAGGAGGAAGAGGAGGAGGAGCTGAGGGGGGACACCAGGCTGCTGCTGCTACGGGAGGGGGCGGGGCTTTGGCTGTGCCGCCGCGGAGACCGCTGAGGGGCGGGGCCAGAGTCGGGCTGAAAAGTCAGCGAGCGAGGGACTCTGGGAGACCTGGAGGATGAAATATGTTTGAGTTAGTTTTAAACCAAGACTACAGTAAGGCCCAACCCCAATCCTCTTTTCTACTCCTCGCCCTTCGCCTATACCTTAAAACGGAGCAATACCAACGTATTGAAAGTTTGGGGGAAAAAAACTAAAAATTCGCAACGGCAAAACAAAAACGTAGAATTCACACATTTACAGCAATGGATTATTTTAATTGTTGCACAAAGTGAACAAAGTCACATATGAAGAGTCCTACAACTTTGTAAATGTGGGAAAAAAGGCTTATTGATGATGTCCGTGAATGTATTTATATTTCACAGCTTGTTTCAGCGTTTTGTCAAACTCCACCTGCCCCTCTGTTTGGAGTCTGCATCTGAAAAAGCTCCGTTTTAAGGGGCCCTTCCCCTCAGCCCTACACCTCACTGCTAAACAGAATTGGGACACCCGTTTGTCTCTCGTGAACGCACAAAAGAGAAGGGAAGGGCAAAGGGCTAATGGGGAGAGATGAGATTGGGCCTAAATCTCAGGCACTAAGAGAGATGCATTTCCCCTCCTGACCTGCGGGGGCTGCCCACGTGCTCCATGTACATCTCTATCTCTCGGGCGAGTCTGCGGTCGCCGTTCGCCTCCTCCTCCTCCTCTTCCTCGTCTTCTCTGGTGCGCAGCTCCTGACTCACTGCCTCCTCTGAGGTTTTGGCGAGCAGAGACAGAGGGTCGTTTCCTGCTTCGATCCCTGTTCGCGTCACAGTGACGCCGGCGTAACTCACGCTGCGTCCTACCGCTTTTTTACGAAGTGGTTTGGCTTCCAGGTCGATGTCCTCCAGGTCAAAGATGGCGTCTGAAACGTTCTGTTCCTCGTCGCTGGAGTCTTCCTCGTTGATCTCCGCCTGATGTCGCGGAGGAGCTGCGAGAAAATCACAAACTCTTTTAACGAAACAGTGACGAAATGTATCTGGACTTGACAAAAACTAAACCCGTGCTCAGCGTGGACTTACCAAGACTATACTATGACTTCATTGTATCTAAACCAGGAATAAATAAGGGCCAAGCCAGAAATTAAACAAGTCAAAACTATTTTAGTTTGCGTCACATTTGAGTCATTTCTGAATGTGATGACGGAAACTCAAAAAAGGTTTTAGTCTAGTTTTGCTGTGAGAGATTCCTCCACAAAAGGCAGACATGTCCTGATTGTGAACAGGGCTTTTCCTACAGCGGCCGCGCTCCTCATCCTCATCGATTCCAAGTGGTTGATTAACATTCGTTCATCAACATGCTTTCAGCGTTCAGACTCTATGGCAGGGATCTCCAACCAGTAGCTCTCCAGCCCTTTTGAGGTCACTCGCCAAAGACTCAAGTCATTTTCTTTGAAATGTCATCTTGGCTTCTAATTATCCTGGGTGAACTCCAGCTAAAAGCATTTTATACAAATGTCTTTGAAGCACAAGTAGCTCTGTGACATTTTTGTTGCACTAAAGTAGCTTGGCTAGTAGAGCTAAGGTTCCCAACTTTTAGACAGCGGCTCTGTTCTGCTCTGTGCTCAAGCCGTGAACGTCTGACGGACACGTTCTAGTGTTTTTGTCTCTTTAACGAAAACTCCAAACGTCATGTCTTAGTCAAAGTGCTACTTTTACCTCCTCACTGTTACTTTATCGCCAGGGAAAAAAGATGTGTCCACAAAATGATTTCATCATCATTACTGTTTTGGAGGCTGCGACCGCCATGCACACATGTGTGGTGTTTGTGAGAAACTCCAGGGGTTAATACAAGCAGAAGGAAGTCAAATTTAATGCTTTTTATGTGAAAAACATTGTGCACAGTACATAATGCACCTTTAATGCCACAAACGCAGATAGAAATTAGCACATATTTCATTTTTTAAGATTTGCAAACATTTCATCAAACGGAGGAAAGTGAATTGAACAATTAGCACAACTTTTGAGTAAAAATGTGGTCACTTTCAGCCAAAACTGCAAATATGTTTTAGACCATCATCATCAGTTTGGTCTTTTCAATGAACTAATACAGTAAAGACTTTTGAGCAAAGTTATAATTTTCCAGTAAATTTAGATTTAATGCCAGTTTGAAACCAATTTGATGTTTTTAAATGACATTGAAGGCCTTAATTTGGGCACAATTCCTTTAAGGACTTTTAATGCTTTTTAATGCCCTGTGTAAACCCTGAACTCTTATCGGGGCATGCCAACCTTTACCCCGGGGAGAGGTCAATCAGGCCTAAACTCCTCTAGAGTTTTGTCAGATTTAAACTCGCCTTTTCCAATCCTTTAAACAGGACAGATGTACAGTGGGAGGAAAGAGTGAGTACGCCATTTGGAATTTCTCACATTTCTGCCTAAATTGGTCATAAAATATGGTCCGATCTCTGTTAAAATCACAAGAATGATTAAACAGTGTCTGAAAATGGAACAGCACCAACATCAAAACCCTCTCCTCACTGTGAAGTATAGAGCAGGAGCATCATGGTGTGGGGCTGTTTTGTTGCGTCAGGGCCTGGACAACGTGATATCATCAATGGAGAAATGAATTCACAAGTTTATGAAGATATTTTGCAGAAAGACCTAAGACATTCACGACAGCATGTGAATAAATAAGTGAACCTTGTATTAAATATCTGGCTGATCCTTCTTTTGCAGCAATAATAATAATAATTTTCTGGAGTTGCAGATTAGACGCTCACAACGATCAGGATGAATCTTGGACCATTCCTCTTTACAAAACTGCTGCAGTTCAGTGAGATTCAGGCGGTGTACTTACTTATGCCTCCCTGCCCTGTGAATGTTTACATGTTATGGCCAATAAAAATATGATTAAATGTAATTTGGGTGGTATTAGTTCAAGCAGACACAGTTTACTCATTCTTGTGATTTTAACAGAGATCGGACCATATTTTATGACAAATTAAGGGGCGTGACTGACAGGCGTATTAACAATATAGAGAAACACATGGTCTGAACTCAACAGTCTGACACACTGGCCCTCATCAAACTTGCGTACTGTGAATCAGAGCGTATGTGGGCTGTACGAAAAATCACCGCCTGTTTTGGCATTTATCAATCTGAGCGCACCGTACGCCAGGTACACCGAGTCAGGAGGTGGTGTACATGATACACCAATTTGAACTTAACACTAAACAGCGCTGAAAGACGCATAGTTCTGCCCCCGGCTCCAGCGCTGAGTCTGTGGAGCTGACAGCTGCTTTTCACTGGTTCAGATCATGGTCCAGAGTCTGCTCTGACTGCAGCGTTATATCCACACTTTTTTAATGTGGTCTAATTTTATACCCTTTTTTATATAGGCTATTTAGGCTACTGCTTATTTAACAAAGATCACGTTTTATTATTAGCCTAGTTTTTTCCCCCTCTTTTTATTTAGTAAATGTGATCTTGGATTCACTATAAAAGGTTAATGTGGGTTACTGACAGATTTGTGCAAAAATATCATATTTGTTGTGTTAACTATTTGTGTTAATCATTTCCTGGTTAGAGAAATGTTTTTGCCGTGTTTCGTGTATGCGTGCCGTAAAACCTGTGGGTGAGGCCTCCTGATACATGAATATTTTTGGGCGTTTCATTCAAATGGCACTACAGTGTTTCCCACAGGTGTGAAGGCAATGTGTGGCGGGGGGGTAAATGGGGGGGGGGGGTTTAATGTGGGGGGGGACGCTGATGGGGGAGCGCGTGGAGAAACACGTGCACAGACTATGGGTCACGTTTTTACAGCGTGCAGCGCAGCCCTTTGATCACAGCGCTGCAGCGGGAGGCGGACACAGGAGAGGTTGTGCGCGGAGGCCTCTCGTTTTCTCTCCTGTGTCCGCCTCCCGCTGCAGCAGTGGGATAAATACGGCTCTCCGTCCTGTGAAAGCATTAAGGTTGTGACGAAAACTTGTGAGGCTGCAACGCCATGAGCTTTTGGAAGCATTAGCGTGAGCTGAGGGGAAAGGGAGAGAGCAGACGCTCAGCGGCGCTGGTGACAGAAAGACGTTGGAGCTGCGTGTAAGGGCTGGTTACATTCAGCTGCACGAGGCTGCGCTGACTGTAATCAAACCAGATGAACTCCAGTCCAAAGGATTTGTAGGGAGACTTTCTATCAGTCAAAATGACCGCTGCGGCGGTGCTATACGATGCGTGTTTTAAATAGAGTTTAAAAAAAAAAAACGAAACAAAAAATAAAATAAACGAAACTCAATATGTGGCGCACGGTGTTGATTCTGTGGCGGTGCGCCACAGAATAGTCTATGTGTGGGAAACACTGGGCACTAGGATTTCTCCGTGGCATTTATCATCAGATGCTTTTGCGTACAGCAAGATCTGAGTGGAAAGCACAGGTTCATAAATGTCACGCGCACTCTGGCGTATATCGCAAATACACATACGCCATTTTTGGATGCAATGTTGATAAATGAGGGCCAATAAGTGATAAAGTATGTAATATTTGTAGACATATTTTCTCACATGTCCCAAGGCGGAGGATCCTGGCGTCGGCGGCCATGTTGTCCCGGATCTTGTGTGGGTCGGTCTGGGCCCGGTTCATGTTCAGACCCAGGACTGTGGACCTGCTGTTGGCTCTGTCCCTGCGCACAGTCCTCCACTCCCCTCCAGACTGAAGACAGGAGACAATAGTCCAGTGAAGTATAGAAACACTTCACAGGAGCAGTTACATTGAGTATGTGAATGTAAACTTGTCTAAACTAAAAGATGAATGAAGTAAGTGAGACGTTTGTTGTTTGTGGAGGACAGACCTGCTCCACGTCTGCTCGGCTCATCCCGAAGTCCTGCAGGTCACAGAACTCGTCCAGAGACGTGCTGAAGCAGAGCCCGGCCATGTGATCTGAGGAGAGACACAAAGCACAGTCTTTCTCTGAAGCTGTGGCCACGGGACACACTTTTTCTTTTTTAGCAATTAGCAAATCGCTATCGCTAACCCAATTCAAACAGGTGCAGGAAGCTACTTCTGCTTGGCTAACAGAAGTAGCATTTGTAGCAACAGGCTCAGATAGCTTACTGCGTTTCTTTTCTGTGATTTCTCTGCTTGTGCGCGTTACCTGCACTGACGGAGGCAGTAGCTGTGGACTGCAGGAAGGAGGCGCTGTTGCGGACGATCCCTCTGTTCGTGCTGTGAGACGCCTCTGAGTGGATCCTCTCCCGACTGCCTTTAGCGCTCTCACACTCCGACACTGAAAACGCCCACGTGGAAGATAGAAGAAGACATTTTCATGTGAAAAAGGGGAACTCTCGAGGGCAGTATTTGGACCTGATTTAATCTAGTGCAGAGCAAAAGTTTAACATGTTACTGAAAAACAAAATGCTGAATGAGAGTTTTCCCCCTTAAATTTTGTGACGAAGCAGTTAAAGTAAAATGTGACTGAACCAAGAGAGTAGACTGAAGATGAACCTACACGAGCTGCAGTCGGCCCGGTCCACAGCTGCTCCTCTTCGGACCTCGTCTTTAGACAGAGAGTTGTAGCCCAGGTCTGACTGGTCTCCTGAAAACACACAACTATAATCAGTGAACTGATATTTTAAATATACACATGTATACACAGCAATCACGACTTTTCTGGAGAAAAGCTCAAACTTAAAGCAGAACTATGTAACTCATGCCCCTAGAGGCCATAAGCGCCACTGCAGGTGTCGTAGCATGTTGTGTTTTTTTACTCATTAATTGTCCGTGAGAGTAAATACTACGCTGACAGAAAAGACAAAGAGAACCACTGTTTTTGGAATAAATGAACATTATTGATTGTAGGAGAATTCTACATAACGATGATCGAAAGGTTGGTGAAGAATAGGCAGCAGTCAGGATGTCTTATGCAGGAGAAGTTTATTGCCATCTTTGCGGGACCCAGAGACATGAACTCAAGACATTGCCAGTCCTAACATTCAAGCCTGTCTGTGCTTCCCCAGAGGACATGTAAATACCCTCCAAGCGCGTCACCCTAACACGCACGCAAGCATTCAGTGGCTTGATAGTCGGCGCCTAAACACCCAGTCAAGGCTATAAAGAGATAGTACGACCGCACAGCTTGACCTACGGGCAGTACGACATTATAGATTAACCCAGTATGATAACTAGCGATTTAATATTATCTCTTACAACCCCCCCTAGCAAAGTCACGGCTATCTAGTGGCTTTGACCGAGTGAAAAAGAATAAAATTAAACGCCATCATAAAGGTAAACCCAAATCAATTACCTAAGCATAAACTTAGCCCACAACGAAGATTTCAAAATAATATCGAAACTCAAAAGGTTTAACTATGTCTTATGTGGAAGCACACACAGAATCTACATTTCATAACAATATTCAACACTTCATTTACAGTACAACAGTACACGGGTCATTGTGATGGAATAAAATGACCCCCCTCTCAGTGACCCCAAAGTACTGAGACATGTGCATCATTAGACTCACTTAATCACCCAATCGGGGTGAATACTGCCACCAATAAAAACACATGCATCAAGTACTAAAGGCGTATAAGAGGGGGCACCATAACCAAACTTCCGATCCAGACTCTATTGCCAATTATCCGGGAAAGGTAAAAGATTATGGCCGCCAATTCAGTTTCTCCTGCAAATTATATATTATTGGTCCAAGTCAGAAAATGTACATACAACAAAAACACAACGAAAACATTCAAAAAATGTAAGTATTTCAATTCTCAGGAAAACCACATTCACCTATTAAGAGAAATGCTCAAGCAAAAAATAGAACAATCTTCACACTCAGGACGTCGAAACACCTCCAGGTGCCTCGGATAATAAGGGACATGACTGGACCATCTTGGTGAGCCATCGGGATTAATATACCCACACCCACCAAGATGTCCGTACGAACCTCCATGTCGGAATAGAATGGCGTGGAGAGTCAACGGCGTCCGAGGAGAAGCATGCAAACTCATATTTTCATGCACAATGAAATTTCCCATAAAATTCAAATCTAACTGGATGGTAACCCTCATTATTTGCGATCTTAACTAGCTTAAGACAGAATACAGTTCACCCGCTTCCCATGTTTTAATCAAGATTAAAAGTAATGTTACTGAAAAAATGCTAAGCAAGAACCCCCAATAAGACCAAAACATATTCATCCTTGTATACTTCAGGCGTATCGGCTTCTGACGTAGAGCTTAAAACCTTCCTCCGACCTAAACATACCTGCAATAAGCAACACACAAACATAAAATGACAGGACCTCCCCACAAGACAACCAAGTATTAAAACCTGCTCCATGCATCTTGTGAATCCGGACCTGCAAAGTTATGAATTCAAATTCAGATGTATAAAGCCATGAAAGATAAGCACTATGAATTAGAATATAAATGCAAAATCACAAAAGGCTGAAAACTGACTGGACCAAAAATGAATAAAAAATAATAATAAAATAAAAAATAAGAATAAAATAAGGATAATAAAAATGAAAATAATAATAATAGTAATAATAACAAAAAATAATAATAATAGTAATAATAATAATAATAAAAAATAGTAATAATAAAAACGATAATAATAATAATAATAAGAAATAGAAAGAATAAGAAATATAAAAACATGAAAAATTAAATGTTAAAAACTAGGTAAATATAGAAATAGGTATACAAAAAATGGCCTCCCACTAAGTCCTAATCAATCTCTGTACATTTGTCGCGCTTATGGAAACAAAATGTCAACCATCAGTGGTTTTGGGAACAAATCCTGGCTTTACCGCTCAACTTGGTATTTGCCACTGATGTCGGACCTCAGTGTTATGGCAATAAAAAAAGGCAATATACAAATGTAAAAATAATAAAATATTAAATGCATAAAATAACAAAAACTAGAATAATAAAAACTAAATATATAAAAACCTTAACACATGCTATGAAGTTAAAAATGTATAAAACGTATCAACTATAAAGAGGAAGAAAATTTTAAATAATAAATGTAAATAATAAGTAAATAGAGCTAAATATAAAATTAAATGCAAATATAAAATGAAAACACTCATAAATGTACAAATGAAAATGATGCAAAATGAAATAAATGCAAAGGCAAAGTGGGGTGTGTAAGATGAACCTGTCGTTCCTCTCCAAACACAAACTCCTTCAAACACCTGCATCAAAATCATATCATACAGTTACCTCTGGCTAAACTCAAACCACACTTTGACACTAAACCAATGTAAACCTTTTAAATGCAAATGTAGAACCAATTATCTTGCTCAATTTGTATTAAATACCCCGATACATTATGTCTGCTTACATAACCTCTACATTTTAGTCAACTTTTAAAATCTTAATCACCAATTATTCAAACCCAAACCGATATGTGGTTGCCTTTTTGTCAGATCCAACCCGTCTCTCAGGTTGCCTGTGAAAATAATGTTATATTTGCAAACAGCACACACATCAGTACAATTTCTACAAACTTGCCGACCAAATATTACTTTTCATTAGAGTTGAGTTCAGTTATCATGACCTAAATATCAATCATTACTATCAATCGCAAGTTAATATATATGATGAGATAATAGGGGTTTCCTTCATTTGCTTGGAAACACAAAATAAACACACAAAGGATACAGATGCCTCCGGACATCAGAGCGAACTGACATTTTCTTCTTCCACGCTGCCTCCTGCAACAACAAAGAAGCACACTCCGGCCTGCACAAGGCCACATGTTATCATGCCATTGGTATTATTGTTCTCTGCTCCTCAGCTCCTGTCCTGAGTCGGGCCATTCTGCAAATTCCCTGTCTCTGTGGGAAATGAACGTTATCAACCTAGAAAGAATATAGATTAAAACATGTTACACACTCAATACATACAGGTTACTAAAAATAGGCACACTCCTATGATCTTATAGTAAATATAAAATTAAAAATGCAATCATGGCATTAGTATGGTTAGTATGAAGCCATAATATCCTTACACACTTCCTATTGTTTACAACAACTGGGTTTTATTTACACTACGTCACGTTATTTGACGCTTTCCCTGTGTTTAATGATCGGGTTTTAGACTTGAAGTTCAACTACTTACTGTAACTTTTGTTTTCACAAAATTTGTTCCTTCTAGATCAAAAGAGTCACAATTATTTCTACAGAGATCAAATCGACTCTCCTTCTTGGCCCTCCTCTTTTCAACAGTTACACGGACTCGGTGCACCCAGAGTCGTGAAAGTGTGGAAAATGAGTAATATACTTTTGAGGTCATAAGTGTGACCTTTCTTTGAGTGACTCTTAAGATACCGGATTTACACTGATTATCACTTTTGCTATTTTGAAATAAAACACGTTTGCCAGCACAAATTTCAGATTTGAAGACACCGTTCTACTACGCTGCATGCAAACCTCTTCATCGGACTGCGCGCAACGCAAAACCACAGCCTCAGATCTAAATCTAAGAACACGCTATGAGTTCAAATCTGGATTCAGCCTCCGCTGACAAGTCTTGGCAAACGACACTATATTTCAACTTCAGCATCCAAGGGTTTTTCAGTGTAAGTGCAAACGATTACTTTATTACAATGCTCCAAATTAAAGTACACCAGTACCAACCGCTTATCAGAATTTAGGACTTCTTCTTTTGCTTAAAACGAAACCAACAATAAAACACTGCACGATCAATTTCTGTACAAAACTCACTCAACTTGCTCAAATTAAAATCACACAATTTCGGGAGGTTCAGAGACAACACTTACACAATCCGAAAATTGTTAAGCCTTAACCCAGATCCCTAGAACACAACTAGAACGACTATACAAAATTAGACTCACTAAATACAAAGAAATATACAATAATCACATCATTCATCATCAGACAACCTCTCCTCTGCCAAAACCGCCTACTACTCCGGTTTAATTGACTCCAATCAACATAGCTCTCTAACCCTCTTCTCTCTCCTCTCCAATATCACAAAACCTCTGACTCTCGTTTTCAACACATGCAGTCATTCCTTGCCTCCGAGATCTCCATTATCCATCAACACCTGATTACACGGGCCTCTACCTCTCACCACATCACCTTCAAAGCACTTCATAACCTGGTCCCTGTACATATCTTCACTCTCAAACTCTCCGTCCCACCGGCCAAACTCGTCACCATGGGGAGCTATAACACACTTCGGGCACTAATCAGAAAGCAAGCAAATTAATCTATCAACAAAACATTTTCACACGAGAATGGTATCCTCTAGAAGTTACTTTTCAAAGTTAAGGGGATAATATTTTATCAGCTGCAACGGATCAACGCAGTTTTGCTACACAGTAATCTGAGACTTACAATAATGTTTTTTTTAGAAGCTAAAATGATATCACTGATTAAATATTTAAGATCTCTCTGTCATTTATTTATTCAGTAATGTATTTATTTTACATAAATTCCTAAGGTCTACTGCAAATCAGGTAGGATTGAACTTAGTACGCTTTAGCCTATAACTTTCAGAAAATATTCCAATTAATATACTGCTAAAGCAATAACGGGCCTTGGCTTCACCTACTGTAAACTCGCCTCGTTACACTGAATAATTTTACTTTATGTGAACCCTACAATCTCTATGTTTGTTAGTTATTTATCACTCTGTAAATGTGTTACCTGTCAAACTATTCAATTACATTTATTTATTTATTTCATTATCTACTTTATCTTGATAATTACAGCTGTTCAATTAAGATTCGAATAGTGTGACCAATCTGAGCATTAAAAAAAGTCAAAAAATGAAGATTAGAAAAAATAAATAAAGAGAATTTACAGTAACACGGAGTCCCATGGGCCCTGGCCCATGGGCAAAACACAAAAAATTGATTAAAAAATATATAAACATCTATTTATACGCAAAAATTCAAAACAAGTGTAAACTAAAGGTGGAACAGGGGCGAAGCATAGGACCTGAGGCAAATTTGCTAGCACTAGTCCGCCTGCAGACAGCTTTTAGGGCGTTGGGGACGGCGGCAGAGGAGGTGTTTTGGTTTCGAGAGCAGGGCAGACTCTCAGGTTTTGTAAACTGTCCTTCATGCACTTGGACCAACGCTCACGCAATGCGCAAAGACCCACCTGCCTCTCCCATAACCACCAAAAAGGTGAGGTAAAAGTAAAGTAAACACTTAAAATCAGCTTGTCCTAAGCATTACATAATAAGAAAAAATTCAAAAATGCTAACAAAAAATAAAACAAGAAGAAAATTTGAAAGAAAAGCAACACGAGTAAATAATAATAATAATAATAATAATGAATATAAAAATCCTCTGTACACTGTCAAAAAGGGGCTAATCTTCAGAAAAAGGAGAATCTCCTAACTGTTTATGTTTTACCTTCTCATATCGATTAGTGATCAGTTTATGTTATCATATTAAAGTCAATCGTCTATTCTAGATTTCAAATAAATTGGTATTTTAAAGGAAATTAAATTATACGCACAATGGTTTGTCAGGATCCCCAGAAACCTTGCAAGCAAAACCGAGATGTAAAAGTGTATTAGTAATTTAGACCATATCAAGCAAAACACCGCTCTAAACTTTGTTTTGTTTAGACCCATCTTCTTTATTTGACCTATATATTCAAATTAGTGTTGTTTGCAATTAAGAATTGTTTTGAATTCATTATGTCTCGGCGCTGCCATCTCCTGGGGATCCCACATCACCCTGGGAAACATTATTCCGACTAATGTTGAATCTTCATATCAAACACTTAGCCTGCGATACAAAATATTGGTTGCCTTAGTCAAAACAATACATTTCTTCTAAACCAGTTTGGATACCAGCTAATCTAATCTTAACCGTTCCCCTCACAAAGGTAGTGTTTTGACCACTTCTCAAATCTAACCTTGGGGCTGACTCTAAATATGTAAAAAATTATAAGCAAGTGCTTTAAACTATCTTTAAGAGAACCAGCGAGAGCCCATCTGCTGACGTAGCCGGGAATATCTCATTTCCAAAACCTCAACAAAAGTCGCATCATTCCTATACGCCCAAAGCCTACACAGACATCAGAACCTTAAAGACAGAATTAAGTTTCACTTTACCGTAAATCCAACTACTATTTTTTAGGTCCTGGTACTTTAAGAATCAGGTTTAAAGCTCAGTTTTCTAAAACAAATCACAGCAGAATAACATCTGTCAACATTTTACAACATAACAACAACAACAACAAAAGCAAGACATTTTACTTCTCAATTGTACACACTTTAGATCCTAATTTTGTTTCACTGTCGCCAAATATCATTTGCTTGATCGCCTGTCAAGCACAAATCTTCAATATTTTTAGCATAATGCCATAAATCATACGCCTTTCCCTCATTGTTTTAACCTTTTGTGTTTAAAAACCCAGCTGTTGTACTCACAAAGTTTGCAGCTAACAAGACGTTGTCACAACACGGAAGCAGCCCTCCGCAGTCCCCGCCTCTGTGGACAGATTTTAGAAGCAGTATCAACTTTCAAAAAGAAAAATAATACATCTCAATTCATTATCACCAGCGTGAATCATCAATTGGATTGCCATTCAAAATGCGACATTGTTTACCCTACAGAGACTCTTAATCTGTATCGTAGCTTTCGGGATGCATTATCATTGTTCAAAAAGCATACCCCGGAATTCTATGGAAATAGTTCTAGTAAACAATGTTGCCATCTTTTATTTTTATTTTATTTTTATTTTTCAATGCTGACTCAGCAATCTGTCTCTAAGCAAATGTTATCGGGAACACTTTGTTTCACGGACCTTGCAGACAAGCAAAACAATTAGATAAAGCAGCAGGTGGACAGACAGACAAACACGGAGACACATGACACGAAACATAAACAATGGAAATAAAAGATCTCCAGCTGCATCCAAAACTATAGCCAACCTCATTTTTTAAAATAAAATAACGTGATATTTATCGCAATGTTTATTAGTTGATTCTGGACTTTCACGGTTAAATTCAAGTTAACGCAAAAGACAAACGTAGGTTGTATACGTTGCAGAAGCGTTCTCTCTTTTTGTGCACAAAAATCTCAACGGCACCTTGTGGGAAAGATTATCCTAGGCTCTTCTCCCACCAAACCGTTCATCACCACAACTGCCCGATTTCCTCTAAACGACGTTCAGACAAAACCACCAGCTGCAGTTTAACTACAAACTTCATGTAAACATTGCATCAATTTCCGATACAAGGACCACATAAAGTCTGTATCCACGGTCCTCCTCGACCGTGGCTATACTATCCTCCAACCGTCTAAGTAATTAATTACATGGCCTATGCAATTTATTACCGGCTCAATATTCAGCACACAGTTCAAGATTAAAGTAACATAAAACAACTATACACACAGTAGCCCTCAGCTCAGCTTTGACCCATAATATCCACAAACCAGACAGAGCCCAGTGACCTGGACTCAGACTCGTTTACAGCTTTCTGGGGCGTACCGGCCTTAATGGCTACATCAGTGTGCCTTATGTTTGACGCCAAAATCAACCTTAAACAAAGCTTACACTCAAAATAGTCTACATTATGTGTCCCTCTCATACCTGTGACGACTAGCTGCATAAACAGTAGAGTCAACAGTCTGCATCGAGCCTCACATCTTTGTAGCCATTCTAGTCTAAACTTGTGCATAGAATACCCTAGTCTTAGTACAGGACCTAAATCCCTACTCTCGACCAGAAACAAACATCCAGAATCAACCAATAACATTGTTTTTACTCTTTAAACATTTCCCATTGCATTATTCTTTTTTTAGCAAGCATGCGTCTGGTAAGGCCATTCTCCCTCCTTTTTTATCAAAGGATAAAAAAAAGAAACGCACTTACCAGAGCAGCTGTATGTAAACAAGTTCGTAGACGCCAGTTTGTAGGAGAATTCTACATAACGATGATCGAAAGGTTGGTGAAGAATAGGCAGCAGTCAGGATGTCTTATGCAGGAGAAGTTTATTGCCATCTTTGCGGGACCCAGAGACATGAACTCAAGACATTGTGCCAGTCCTAACATTCAAGCCTGTCTGTGCTTCCCCAGAGGACATGTAAATACCCTCTAAGCGCGTCACACTAACACGCACGCAAGCATTCAGTGGCTTGATAGTCGGCGCCTAAACACCCAGTCAAGGCTATAAAGAGATAGTACGACCGCACAGCTTGACCTACGGGCAGTACGACATTATAGATTAACCCAGTATGATAACTAGCGATTTAATATTATCTCTTACATTGATCAGTTAGATGATTATAGTATACTGTAGTAGTGTAGCAAGGCAAGGCAAGGCAATTTTATTTATACCGCGCATTTCATACACAAGGCAACTCAATGCGCCTTGTAGCTTAGATAGGTATTGGAAAAAGGATCGTTCAGATATCGGTATAGTAAACCAAGTATCGTTAAAGTACCAGTTGTAAGTAAAAGACAATGTTGTGTGTTCAAAATAAGTGCAAAGAAAAACAGAAAAATATCCGCACAACTGAGTTTGTTTTTTTATGAGCTCAGCCAGTATGTTCGAAATAAACCTAAAATACTCCCAAAACTAAGCATTTTACTGCAAAATATAGCTTATCTTTAAAAATATTGTTCTAATAGTATTCAGTTTCACCTTTATCAATCTGAAATAGTTCCAAGTACCCCCTGCTCAGTCCTCGTACCCCTGGTTGGGAAACTTTGATCTAAGTTCTGTGGTTTGCCACTTTAAAAAGATGACGTATAAAAACATGGTGTTCTTCACAGGCTGCAGCTGGAAAGGGCCAATACATGACATTGTTAAGATGAACAGATAAGCTCATACGGTTGTGTATTTGTGTGTGTTCGAAAAACGGTTGCCGCAAATATTGAGGCTCTTGGTTGTGCAGGAGTGCAGCTACGTAAGGTCTAACAAATGTCTTGTATTCATTGCATATGCATTACATTCATTTTAAATGTGCTTGAAATAAACATAAACTTGAAGTAATCAGTATCGGACTGTATGATAAACTCAAATCAATCCAAAGTTTACAGATGTGAATGAAGACAGATTCACCTGGATGAGAATGGGGCTCAGAGGAGCAGCTGAAATCCAGACGCACTGATGAGACAGACGACAGAGGAGGGGAGGACACATGAAGGGAGCGAGGGGACAGTGAAGGGGAGGATGTTAATAAACAGTACTGAAAAAGAGAGTGAAATGACTGAGACAGAGCGGAGGCGGCACAATCTAAAGGAGGTTTGTTCAAATTTATAACACCATATACAAGAGAAATTCCTTAAAAAGTAAGCCATTTTAAAAAGAACAACAGAATAGGCATTTGTCGGGCTGGGCACCGTTAAACGATGCCAGTCTGGTATCGCAAAAAAAGTTTAGGTTCTACTGGTATCGCAAAAATCAAAGTAATGTAATGTTGTTGGTCGAGGGACCCCCCCCCCCCCCCCCTATTTTTGCTCAATTTTTTAAATTTATTTCGGCCCAATTTTGCCCTTTTTTCACCATTTTCTTTCTTATTTTTGTCCCGATTTTTTCTCATTTTCCCGATTTTTCCCCCTCATTTTTTTGTCGCCTTTCTGTCAGTTTTTGGTTGTGTTATTGACTTTTTTTGGTTGCTTTTTCATTACTTTTTTGTCGCCTTTGTTGTTGCGTTTTCATCCTTGTGTAAGTCTCGTTTTAGCCGCTATTTTGATTCTTTCTTTGCAGAAGCTTTTTAGAATTGCCAAACAGGAGAAAATGTAAGGTGATATGCTTTAAGTGTATTTTTTGCTGTAGTACTCCTGAGATTTTCTGAAGGAAAGTTATTCAGATGACTTCATTGGAAACCTCTCCGAGCTGAGTACAGGCCCAAGGGCGTTGGTTTGGTGTTACTATTGGTGGGGACCCTTAAACCCCTGGCTCTGGACTGGTACCTGTGCTGGACTTGTCGTCTCCAGGGGAACTGTCCAAACTGCCGTGGCTCTCAGTGTCACTGCTCTGCTCTGAAAACACACACGGCACATAATCATCAACACTATTTACCATTTACCATTTAGATTTAGTAATAGTAGATGTAGTAATAGTAGTGGTAGTAGTAGTAGATTTAGTAATAGTAGATGTAGTAATATAGTGGTAGTAGTAGTAGATAGTAATAGTAGATGTAGTAATAGTAGTGGTAGTAGTAGTAGATTTAGTAATAGTAGATGTAGTAATAGTAGTGGTAGTAGTAGTAGATTTAGTAATAGTAGATGTAGTAATAGTAGTGGTAGTAGTAGATTTAGTAATAGTAGATCTAGTAATAGTAGTGGTAGTAGTAGCAGTAGGCAAAAAAAATAAATAAAAAATCACATTTTGCATGGTTGGATCTTAAAGTTCCGAGTAGAACTGAAGAAGAAATGGAAGTGAGACAAAAAAAAAAAAAAAAAGGTTTTTTTGAAATACGTTTTATTGAAAATAAATAAAGTTAAATAGTCTTTTTTCAGCTGATCAAAAGTTTAGGACCACATGTCTTTAAAAGGCCAAATCTGTGCAAAAATGTGGATTCAGTGTCATTTTCTGCCAGGTTTCCACACTGTCAAGACGTTCTGTCATTTTGAATTTCCTAAAAGATTCCACTCAAGTGGAAGACTCAAATAAATGTCCCCAGCACTGAGCCGGAGGATCCGATTGGCTGGAGGATCCTAGGTTCAAATGAAGCCCTTACTGGAGACGACTGGAGCCCAATAACCATCAGAGGCATCTGTGAAACTAGGTCTCGTCTCCTTGAGCCTCAGAATTGTCCGTTTGGACTTTGGAGAGAGACCAAACAAAGGACACTGAAAGGTGAAGAAAGTTTTATTCTCTCATGAGAAAAAACTGAAATCACAGGCAGATCAATCTGAGATGTGTTCTATGCGCCACGGTGGAGAGGACGCCATTATGACCTTCAGTGGAACAATGGAGCTTCAGGTGGTGCAGGTCAAATGGCCTCTGGCTCAGTGCAGATGTTACAGAGAGCATCCCTCAGACTGAGGTCCTCGTTTGTGGGAACCACTGGTTATTGGACTCAAGGATCATCTAGCCAATGGGATCCTCAGGTTCAGAGCTGGTGACATTATTTGGATCTGCCACTTGCCTTTTTTGTTTCATAACCCTCAGGATCATCTAAGAAATAAAAAATGACTGTGTTACTGCGTCCCACCTTAGCACCAATGGCGCACTGTGAGAGGCTCTGTATATGCAGCTCAACATCCCAAACACGGGATAAAAGAGAATTTATATTGCCTTTGCCATCAGGACGTCATGACAGTGAGAAAACCTAACAATGACACTCAATCCACATTTTTGCACAGATTTGTTCTTTTAATGACATGTGTTCCTAAACTTTCGATCAGCTATAAACAGACTATTTCAGTTTATTTGTTGTTTTCAATAAATCTTCTTTTTTTTTAATCTTTTCTTTTTTGTCTCACTCAAAGTTCTACTTGGAACCTTGTTAAGATTCAACCATACAAAAGTGAGTTACCTGACAGGGGGCTGAGGGTGAGCGTAGTAGCTGTAGCAGTAGCAGTAGTATTAGTATTAGTAGTAGTATTAGTATTACTAGTAATAGTGAGTTACCTGACAGGGGGCTGAGGGTGAGCGTAGTAGCTGTAGCAGTAGCAAGTATTAGTATTAGTAGTAGTATTAGTATTACTAGTAATAGTGAGTTACCTGACAGGGGCTGAGGTGAGCGTAGTAGCTGTAGCAGTAGTATTAGTATTACTAGTAATAGTGAGTTACCTGACAGGGGGCTGAGGTGAGTGTAGTAGCTGTAGCAGTAGCAGTAGTATTAGTATTAGTAGTAGTATTAGTATTACTAGTAATAGTGAGTTACCTCACAGGGGGCTGAGGGTGAGTGTAGTAGCAGTAGCAGTAGCAGTAGCAGTAGTAGCAGTAGTAGTAGTAGTAGTAGTAGTAGTAGTGAGTTACCTGACAGGGGGCTAAGGTTACTGGTTTGATCCCGTCTCAGAGCCCGTTTGAACTGAGCCACTCCCAGAAGAACGTTCCGGAGCTTCATCCACAGGAAGTACCCGCCACGAGAACTGGAGGGCCACGTGCTCTCCAGTACTGCCTGTAGTACACAGAGGTATTTACTGTTCACTACTGCAATACAAAGATGTATTCAGGGTTTGTTTGTGCCAAATACCGTCAGCATTGGAACCGCCATCGTACTGTCCTGCTGTGAATTGATTTTGTGATGGTGAACCAAAGACAACATTTACACATTTAAAGTCTTCAGTACTACTAAACCTATTGTAACTATTGTAACGCTCTGTACACCGGCATTAGCCAGTCCTCGCTCGCATGCCTGCAGCTGGTTCAGAACGCCACAGCGCGGCTTTTAACTGGCTCACGAAAGCATGGTCACATTTCACCTGTTTCGTCTTCCCTTCACTGGCTTCCAGTCCAATACAGAATTGATTTTAAAATTCTTTTATTTGTGTTTAAATGCCTCAATGGCCTTGCTCCGCGTTATCTGTCCGACCTGTTCGTGTCATACTCCCCGGCACATTCGCTGCGATCAGCGGATCAAGCTCTGCTTGTGGTTCCTCAGACCCAGCGCAAACTCAGAGGAGACCGAGCGTGATCTGTTGTTGGTCCCAAACTGTGGAATGAGCTGCCTCTGTGTATTAGACAGGCTGACTCCCTTACTGTATGCATAGATGCATAATGTTCTCTTTGGCATTTAGTTAGTTTGGAAGTTGACTTTTATTGTTCAAATCGTCATCTGATGTCATCATGCGACAGTATACATATGTGTATACAGTATATGATTGTATTTTTATATTGTCTTTTTTGTACGGCACTTTGGTCAACTTTTTTGTTTTAATAGTGCATTATAAATAAGGCGGATTGGATTGGATAAACCGCATATTATGCTTTGATAAACTGATAGGTATTGTTATGTGTTTGGACAGTCTGTCCACATGCAACATTCTGCATCCACTGATTTCTGAAATCATTTTATTTAGGAGGCTAGTGGAACAGCTCTTTATTGTTTACCACGTCAGATTTGCCCATTCTGCTGAATAATGTTTCAATAAGCCTAAATAGACCTGCTGATGCTGATGAAAAGCATGCTTTAAATGGATACTGAACGTTGCGTCATCAGTTCTACAACAGATCTGTTGAGTGGACAAAGAGATTCTCATATGGTTGCAGAAAAATATATGTTGATAAAAAATATCAGGATTCGTGTAGGGCCTTAGTATGATAACAAGTACTTGTATTGTTTACAGTAAACCTAGTAAATTCTGTGCAGAAGTATTTGAAGAACTAAGGGTGTTTTCACACAGGCTCTAGTTAGGTCGACTTAAAGGGACTTTCGGCCTGAGAGCGGCACTTTAGAGTGTGAATCTAACTGCAGCACCTTAAGCCGGTGTAAACAGCCGCTCCGACTGGGCTGAAACAGGTGGTCTCGGAGCGGAGCATCTCGCTCTCTGCGTGGGAGCGGTTGTGGTGTGAAGCCGGCCGACCTCTGGTGAACTATTCTCGCTTTGATGCCTCTTTTTTGCTGAAGAAAGAATGACTACGCGCTGCATGAGGACGTTTGGATTACTGCTCTGACGAGACAAAATGGATTAACTTTAAATCATCAGGTACGCCTCTCTTTTCTGTCTTTCCCTTCACCTGCAGTGAAACTTTCCTCTCATGTGCTGATTAAGTACATTTCTCCGCGCTGCGCGTCTATAAGCCTCAGTGTATTTAACCACGAGGGAGAGGAGTGACCACAGTAACATCGGGGAAGTGTGCACGTACGTGCGCGCGTGTCAGTGTCGGCATATTGACAGGTCGATGCCCGTTGTCATGGTAATAAGTTCGTTGAACAGCTGATCGTTGTTACGTGGCTGATGTTGCGATGTTTTGTGCGAGCGCGTGTGAACACGGATTTAACTAACTTTGGAGTAAATACAGTTGGAGCTAAGGCGGTCTCGAGGCGACCTAACTACTGTATCTACTGTATCAGTACCTTGTTGTAGTATCTGTAGTGTGGTCGTATTTGAAGTACAAGTACCAGTACCTTGTTGTAGTATCCGTAGGTGATGGCGTTGGGCTGGACTCCTGCCTTCTTCATCTCAAACAGAACTCTGACGGCGAGGACAGGCTGACCGTACTGACCACAGAGCTGCATCAGGACCCGGTAACACACCTGCAAACAGGAAAACACCAGGTCTGAACCGGGTCTGAACTGGGTCTGAACCGGGTCTGAACCAGCTCTGAACCGGGTCTGAACTTGGTCTAACCCCGCCCGAGCCCGGACTTGCCTCGTCGGGCGGCTGCAGGTTCTTGGCGGTCGCGCTGCGGAGAAGGTCGTAGGCTGTTCGAAGCGCTCGGACTTTGGAGTGGCAGGTTTTGGCGTACGCTGGTAAACAGGTGAACCACAGACCGTGACACAGACGCACCAGACATTTGGACCAGAGCTCGGGGACCACGGAGTCCTGCTGCGCCAGTCTCTGACACCACTTCAGCTCCTGGGACGACACCGGGTTAGGACATGAAACAACAACTTCATCTCTTAAACCCCCACTTGACCTGAGCACATACTCTTCGTCTGTCTTTACCCAAATCAAAAAGCTTCTTGAAAAAGTGTCAAAATAGCAACAAAAGTTAGATGAAAACGAGTATAAAATGCGATAAAAGAGTGACAAAAACGTAACAAAAAAAATGTAACAAAAAAAACGTAACAAAAAAGCAACATAAAGCAATGAGAGAGCAACAAAAAAAGTGACAAAAGTGTGACAAAACAGCCACTAAAGAGCAACAAAAAAGTGACAAAAAACAATGAAAATGTGGCGAAAATGTGACGAAAACACTTTGAAAAAGCAATGGAAAGATGAAATGGAGAAAATGCACTTGGTTAAGGCGGGAGTTAAGAGGTCAACCAAGTCCTGTCACCTGTTTGGAGCGTCTGAAGAGGGCGGGGCTGGAGGGGCAGCTCTGCCGTGTGATTGGTTGAGAGCGGGAGGTGGGTCCATCCACAGAGTCGAACAGCTCTGGGGTGAGCACCGGGAACCCGTCATATCTGAGGGAAACAGAGTGATATTTAATACTGCACTACAAGTACTTCAGCTACTACAACTGCCAGGGTCATTGGGCAAAAATAAAAGACTTGGATCCTCTGTGCTCTTCCAAACAAGAGGTGACACCAGAGACGTGTTGGGAGCTCACTTCAGCACAGGAGTTTTAGGTTTTGAACCGGCCCATACGATACGGAGGGTCTGATCTTGTGTTTCAGAGGCAGACTACAGCGTAGACTTTGCCGGTGATGAAGGGCAAACTGGGCTATTTTTCAGCTCCAGACCTAGAACATTAACCTCTTACCTAGGGGTGGGCCATATCGTATCGCATATCGTTATCGTGATATGCGTTTTTGATATCGTTGTCATTTTTGATATCGTTGTGGACACGATATAATTTATGTTACGCTCAGCTCCATCAGAGCAGCATAAACACTGACTGTAGAACACGGGAGCAGGTGCTTAAACAGTGAAATAAAAGGAAGGATGTAAACTGCTTGAGTAGATCATATTTGCGAGAATTAGTATGCCGTTAAAAAAAAAGAAAGAATAAAATATCACTGAATTAATCTTCCCAATAGACGTAAGGCTGGGATTTTGAAGTAATTTGTCCATTGTCAGTTATATCGTCAAATATATCGTTATCGAGATATTTCTTTTTTATATCGTGATACAGATTTTTGGCCATATCGCCCTGCCCTACTCTTACCCCCGCCTTAACCAAGTGCACTTTCTCCAGTTCGACTTTACCCAAATATAAAAGCTTACAACGCCATTGTAACGCCTCATTTGAAAGCTAAGACCTACAAAACTGATCTAAACGGATCTTTTTCCTCGTGTTGTTGCCATGTTGTCATCACTTTTATTAACATAATTTGTCGCTCTTTTGTGGCTTTTGTCTCGTTTTGTCGCAGTTTTGACGCTCATTCCAAGAAGCTTTTAGATTTGGGTAAAGCCAAACTGGAGAAAATGTGCTCGGTTCAGGTGGGGGTTAAGTGTGATGGAATTTGTGAAATTATCATATGTATGGCATTGGTATTGTTGCTAAATAAATTTGTGTTAGTTGAAATGTTAACTTCTTAAATCTTGAGTTGATGTTGGAGGCCAAATGTCAAAGGTCTCTCGTTTGTTTGGTTAAGGCACTGAAGCTTAATGGAAGAAACCAGATGTGTTATGTCCCCAAAGCTTTCCTGGACCAAGGTGAATGATTTGTAGTGCTCCAGGAAGCAGGGGGCTGGGGTCTTGGGTTTACGACGGCAGGACGAAAAGTATCAACAGCCCCCCATCCTGACTCAAGGGTCTAGGAGAAGGGTGGGGTGACGCTGACCGAGTGGAAAGATACAGAAAGTTCCACCACAAGCCCCCACCCTGACGGAAAGTTACTGGGGAAAATGGGCGTGGCTATATTTTCCATATAGTCTGTAAGATTTTTGTATTCTGTGTGTGTTTTGAGCTGAGGCTGGCAAGGTGGCAGATGGCCCAGTCTCATCCACCCGGATCCGATAAGAATAAACCTCAATGTTTGACCTTGTGTGTTAAATCCGTTTATTTCTGGGGCAGAAAGTAACCGGCGCGTTTCTAAAGACTGCTGTGCAAAAAATCCCTAACATTAAGAGGTTAAGTGAGATGTACATGGGCTGGACAGACACCCATGGCCAATGGCGAGCTCATGTAGAACAACCTTTTTCCTCCAACCAGACTCTTTCCACGGCCGGTCCGGGAAGGGGCGAGGCAGATGGCGTATGGCGTGGTTGGGCAGTGGGGTGAACATGGGCTTTTGTTAGGATCGCAGGTGGGCTCTCGGGACGCCGGGAACGGACAGTGTTTAACCTCTTAACCTCCAGCTGAACCAAGCACATTTTCTCCAGTTTGGCTTTACCCACATCTAAAAGCTTCTTGAGAAAAAAAAGTCAAAATATCGAGAAAAATGAGACAAAGACGAGGATGACAATGTAAAAAAAGAGAAAAAAAACGTGACAAAATGTGTGATGAAAATGCAACACAAACGCCGCAGAAGAGCATTAAAAAAGTCACAGAAAAGTGACAAAAAAGTGATGAAAATGTTATGAAAACATGGCAACAACGTGAGGAAAAAGAAGAGATGAGTTTTGTGGGTCTTAGCTTTCAAATTAGGTGCTACTCTGGCCTATTGAGAATGAGGAGTTGTGGTCACGGCACAGAGCCCCCCCGCCGATCCCCCCCTCGCCGCCATAGTGGTTGCAGTCCGGCGGCAATACACATTGTTTACGTGTGTTGTTAAAGCTGTAGTTGTGGAGGTTCTTGCTATTCCGCACTGTTTTACCGCCTGGAAGCCACTGCTGCGTTAAAAACTGCTCCAATACCTCACACGATAGATATGGAAAACGTAAATGCAATGTAATTACAACACACTAATTACAACACACTAAAACGCAACACACTTTAACACATATCATTAAGACCATTCTTGTTATCATGAACATCAATCAGTCTGCGATTACTGTACCTTTCATGAATAAATGTGGAGTATTTTATGTATCATTCAAACACTTTGATACAGAGTAATGTTATATGGGTTGTAATGGTGATGGTGAATAACGGTAATGCCAACATGGTAATGAATTCTGTATGGGAGACAGAAATAATACACTGGTTGTAGCGTGTGAGATACTGTGAATGTTGACCTGGTATAATGCAGTGTCGCATTTGTTAATATATAACCAACTCGGTTGATAGTTGTTTTGTAAAATGGTAAGAAATATGCACTGTTGTCAGTCATTGTTATAGTTATTGTTATTGAAGTTTATGAACAGGGGTGGGAGTCAATAAGCTTGTCTTCTTCCCACTCCTTTTCGAGCTGTAATGTAAATTATTTTTTCTTTTTCTTTTATTATGTATATATATATTTCTGTTTTTTCTATTCTTCTTTAGCTCGAAATAAAATATTCAAATCAAAAAATCAAAATCATGTGAAGAAAGTTAGTTTTGCCAGTACAACGCTGTTTTCACCAGCTGGAGGCTTGTAGAGCCAAGTCCTGGATCCAGCCACAGCAGAAAGTCTCGTAACTTTCCAAAGACTTGTGGCTTTTAAACTCCTGCATCGTGTAGTAACTTACACACTTACACAGGTAGTTTACTCTGTCCATGTATGTGCACGGAGGTAAATGGTCCAGGTCTCCGCTGCAGGGAGCTCGTATGGGTCGATGTTTTGAATGTCCGCAAGCTTCTTCAAATACCGCTGTTTTACGCTTGGTATGAGCTTGTTCCTGTAAGGTCCCTTTTCTTTCGCCTTATCCCTTTGCATTGCTTTACTTTCTTCCTTTGCTTTGTCATATTCGTAGATCCGTCTCTGTCTCGCCGAAAACGTAAATGCGCAAAATTTAAAGTGCTCTGGAATATGAGGAATGTGTGAAATTCTGGGGGCGTGCCCCCAATCCGCAGCCAATATGTCCGACAGGATCAGAGCCCCCCCCAACGTGACTCCTCATTCTCAATAGGTACCTCTCACGGTGGGAAAATTACATTTTTAGTTTGCTTAGAGCAATTCTGTCCTTGCTCCAGGTGGAATATTGGACCCAGCGAGTTGGAATTCAGCTCATCGGAATAATCACAAGACTTGACCTGGAATCATATTTGCAATGATTGCACGTACAATCACATCTGCAGTAAACAGCACACACAAATACATATGGGTCTTTCTTTTCCTAACCTGCATTTTTTTATTACACGTTCCCTTTCTGATCCGCCAATATATGTCACATTTTCAAAATGTTCAACATGAACAAGTGCAAACAGTAGTAAGAGAAGGGTAATGCGAGAGTAGAATGGTCACCTGTACGGCAGAGGCGGCTCCTCCTCGCACTGACCCAGGGAGGGGCACACCTCTGAGGGGTAGATGAAGACCGTGTGCTCACTGCTCTGACGCTCCTCCTCGATCAGCCGCGAATCCTCTGCACCGTCCACACACACCTGCAACAGAAGCCAGGCTGTAGCAGGACTGAACCAGGAGCTAGACGTGGCATACTCGTACCTTCTCCACACAGTCGTCGAAGAAGGCCAGCCCTGCGTCTTTGTCGCTGACGAAGGAGCACTCCTCGATGAAGCGGCTGAACATCTGAGTGCGGGTCATCAGGGAGAAGAACTTCTGATGAGAGCGCTCTCTGCTGCGGAGGAAACCTGCCGCCACATCACACACAAGCTATTATCTGCACCATCTGACCCTGCCTCCTCCGTACACCTAAAACTGTCCATGCTCTTCAAGTAGTAGTAGTAGTAGTAGTAGTAGTAGTAGTAGTAGTAGTAGTAGTAGTAGTAGTAGTAGTAGTAGTAGTAGTAGTAGTAGTAGTAGTAGTAGTGATACCCTGCAGGTCGAACAGCGAGCTGGCGTCCGTGGCCTTCTCCGACGGCGCCTGGGTGATGGGCCTCAGGAAGGAGCGGTAACCTTTCAAAATGGCCGCCATAAAGGTGAGGAAGGCCTCCTGGATCTCCAGCTCCAGAGACGCCCGGCTCCTCCCACTGCTCAGCTCAGAACAGTCGCTCATGGCCAGCTCCAACAGGCCGTCTCCGGGCAGAGGGTGACCTGCACACAACACCCACAATATATGACATGTTTTTGAAATGATCTAGGGATGCACCCATACCACTTTTCTAAAACTGTAGTAAAGTACTTTGATTTGATTTGAGTACTCGCCGATACCGAATACCGATACGAGTACAAGGCATTTTCTTCAACATACTTTTTAAAGTGCATAAACTGTTTATAGACAGACTTTTGAAGCAGATTGGATTATATGCTATTTTATTTTATTTATTTTTCATTCAATATCATTTTATTTTCTATTGCATATCATTTCATTATCATTGTTGTCCAGGATTAAGGTTGTGATTTGTTTCTTGGGTCTCACTTTATATAGGTGTTAAATGGAGATGGTTAAAAGGAATAGGCCACCGTTTTTACATACTGAGATTTGTTCTTACCTTAGACGAGTTGATGTGTACCTGTCTGGTCTTTGTGCGTGCGCTCAATCACGCAAATGTTGTTAGCATTTAGCCTCTCCCAGCAAAGGTATAGTTCCACACGGGGTTGAAGTTAGAAGCTACCAAGCTGTTCCACGTTTTCCCTATTTAAATACAGTTACATGAGCCTTTACACAATCCAAGTCTAGTTACACGGAATCAAACATGTTGATTTTCTAAGCAGATAAAAAGGGGAACTATATTGTAAGGCGTAATAACACCTTAGGAGCATTTCAACGTCCTCGCAATAAAGTGAGATATTACTGCACAGACATTGAAGTACTCCTAAGGTGTTATTACGCCTTACATAGTATCCCTTTTTATCCACTTAGAAAATCAACATGTTTAATTTTGTGCAACTAGACTTGGGTCGTGTAACTTTACACATAACTGTATTTAAATAGGGAAAACGTGGAACAGCTTAGCAGCTTCTAACTTCACCCCAGTTTGGAGCTACCTGTATACCTATGCTGGGAGAGGCTGCATGCTAACAACATTTGCGTGACTGAGCGCACGCAAAAAGACCAGACAGGTATGCATCAACTCGACTAAGCTAAGGTAAGAACATATCTCAGTATGCAAAAACAGTGGCCTGTTCCTTTAAGTCCATCATAGACAGAAGACCAGCCCCAAAAGTGACTCAAAGCCTGTGCTGTCTTCATTTATTTCTTTTTAATAATAGTATTGAGATGGTTACTTATTATTACAACTACATTGACCTCTTTAGCATAAGCCAGCTAACTATAAATCCGCTCGAAACCGGTAATTACAACTCAGAGATGATAAGATAAGACAACAATGGCGCCCTCTGCTGTGAAGGAGTATATCTGACAATAAAACTATAACTGCACCTCTGTATCCGTAATGTAGACCTTTGCTTTGAACATTGTCTTTAAAATAATGTTATTTAGCATGTTTTAAATTATATCTGGAGTGAAAAAAATTGTATGTGTCAGCATCTTATTGGCCGACACGTTGTTGCACCAACGTGTTTTATTCAGCTGGAATGCTCTGAGGTCGGAAGTCAGAAGTTTCAAGAGGAAAATATTTGCCATTTGCCTGGAATGCAGCAAAAGCATGGTTTGTCCATTGGTCTAGAAACCTGATAAAACATACGAGTCCTCTGTAGGAGTGTAGGGTACGCCCGAGGTAGAGCACTGACCTTGTAGAAGCTGCTGATGCACAGACCTGAGTGAGTTCAGCAGGTTTTTACAGGCTTTCTTTGGGAGGATCTTCCAGGAGACGGCCTTCTTCTCCTCTGTGCTGTGGACACAACAGAAACACTTCACTTGTCAGTATTTAAAGGCTGCACATTCATTTATCAGCTGTGCAGTTGTGGTCCTCACTGGTAGATTGCGCTGGTGTCCAGGTCCACACAGCTGACGTCGGGCGGCGGCAGGTGGAGGTCGAAGTAGCGAGAGTCCACGCCCACGATGAAGGGACAGGGGGCGCTCAACACGTCGGCGAGAGGCAGGGGACAGAGGGGCACGTAGGGACAGGCCCAGTGGAACGGGAACAGCAGCTGGACAGATTTACAGTACACGCATCGACACAAGAATTAGAAATGTGCTTTAAATAACGACTACGATACGACTGCGGACTCACGGAGACGAGGGCCTCAGTGACGCTGGTGAGGACGGAGGGTCTGAGCGAGTGGATGAGGAGCTTGTGTTCGGTCAGAGCCAAAACCAGGAGCGTCACAGCGTTTTCAGGCGCTAGAGTCAGGAGCAGAGCTGAGACACTGCCGCCACTGACAGAGAGAGAGAGACAAAGGGTTTAGGGAAATAAAACAGTAGACAAGAAGAAAAATGTACTCATAGACTTCATCGCCATGGAAAACGTATCCACCACACCAGTAAAATGAAACAATAAAAACAATTCCTCTTATGTCCCTGAATTTCTTAGATTAAAGACTATTCTATTTCATTAATTTAGTTTATTTCTCCCTATTGTTTTATACTAGTTTTATGATTTATTATTTTGCACTTTGATATTCTAGATCGTCATAGATTCTGCTTTATCATTATCTATTGTTGTTTCATTATTCACTGCTGTTCTCCCCCTCTGTTTTATGATTTAGTTATTTATTTATTTATTTATTTATCAATGTTACACTTATTATCATGATCATATGATTATTTTTCCTACTTCCTCTTCTTCCCCTCTCCCCTGTTCCCTAATTGTTGTTGCTGCGTCCATCGCCACGACTGTCCAGGGGGCTATGTCGGCTGTGTGGTGGCCCTGGCCCTCTTGTCCGCCCTGCCCTGATCCCTCAAGAATAAAAAAAAAATGTACAAAACAAGCAAAGAATAACAAATAAAATGTACATAACAAAAAACAAAAGTCTGGAGTCTTTCTGCATCAAAACTGGTAGTAAAAGTATTGCTGAGGGGACATACTCTCTCCCAATGGGGTCTGAAAGTTGTCCTCAAGAGGCAAAACCCGAAAAGATCTTGGCTTGCTCTAAGATCTACTACCAAGTTTATTTACAAGACAAAACAAAATAATAATTATTCAAAAGAGATAACTAAAGGAAGAGGGGCGTGGGGAGGCAGACGGTTGGGTGGTGACCCATGTGGGAGGTGATGGATGGACGTGACAGTAAACAGTATAAACCCTTATATGCCATAATTCATTCACTTCCCGCAGTCTGTTTTGGTTGTCTACGTCACAGGTTTTCAACCGGGCTGCTGCAAGTCCAGGGGTGCCATGTGAAACGTATGATTTATATGACAAATCCAAATTAGGAAAAATGATCATAAATCATTCAATTTAACAGTTGAAATTCAACTGTGAGATAGGCTACTCTTTAACTCTTTGGTTTGCCATGAAATAAAAAATAAATTCAAAGATTCCTTTTATAATAGACTAAAGCATTTAGTCCGAGGAGGTGTGGCGTTACGCAGCTGTGCAGAGCTGACACTTCTCACTCACTCTTTTGACAAAAGAGAGCAAGTTCCCTTGAAAAGATCATACAGATGAGAGTTTAACATTTCTCTGAGTTTTTATTGGCTAAAATCGGCCCATGGACAGATGAGAAACATCCTGTTAAAGTTTTCAATACGAGAACCATATTGTTTAAGTATTTTGCCTCTACCCATAGCGTTGTGCCTGTGCTGAGGAGGGCTGCCTGAGGGGAGAGCATGAAACTGATTCAGGAGGAGATTGGTCTTTCTGCTTTGCACTTTTCTGCATATTCTGCAACAAATGTATGAATATTATATTGACTTCAAGCAGGATATGTTTTATTAATGTTGGAAGAAGGCTAGATATTTTTACCAATCCAAGTTAAAACAGTGGTTTCCTCACCAGCCTGGAGCCTGGGCTGAAATAAGGAGCCAAAGAGAATAGAATCTGGCACTTGAGAAGAATAAAGCCTTACATGGATTATTAAACAAGAACTATTTTTTAAAGGTAAAGGTGGCCAAAATAACCTGCAACCTCCTTTCAATGTTCCTGAATTAGAGGTTCGCTCGGCCCAAAAAATCAAGCCCGACCCGACCCGAGCCCGCGGGCCTAAAGCCCGACCCAGCCCGAGCCCGAGCAATTAACTTGAATTGTGGGCCCGAGCCCGAAACAAACCCGACGTAAATTATTTATTTAAGGCTCGGATAAGAGCATCTGCGCAGTGCTTTCAGCAGCAGCACCATGTGTGAGAGGTACGCGGCTACGCGCAAGGCACACATGCACGCAGCAGTAGGCAAGGCAAGGCAATTTTATTTATACATTTCGTACACAAGGCAACTCAATGCGCACATACCTGGGCAGGCCGAGAGATGTGCGCGGCGTGGAGCAGGTTACGTGCCTGAGCTGCAGCTCAATGTCCCCCTCTCCTCCTCCGCGTCGTTGTTCATAAACAACGCGCTGCATTTAGAAAAGCTACTTTTACGCAGTAACAGGGACCAAACTGCTGATTTATCCACTGTAAATGAAACGCTGTCCTGAGAGATAGAGTGAATAGCGATGTTCACTGCGTGGCGCCAGTAAACGTGCTGCTTAAACGTGACAACACAGCCAGCACGTGCGCCCGCCCCCGCAACACCTCCCTGAGTATAACCACATTTTGTATCCAATAGACTAAGCCTACAATATAGATTTGTATTAGATATTATAATGACATTAATAAAATAAATAAAAAAAATATAAATATATTTAAAAAAAACTCGAAGCCCGACCCGACCCAAACCAGACTGTCATGCGTGAAATCTCGGCCCGGCCCGAATTAGCATAAGACTGAGACATATCATCACATAAGACATTAGGGTTATAGTGCAGATATAACTAAACAATATGTAGGGTGCCGCAGGCTCGGGGAAGCACATGTAGTGGTGCCCCAGTGCTGCAAAGGATAGAACCACTGCTCTACATGAGCCGCCGCTACACTGGGGGCCAAGCAAAAGAAACATGGCTATTATTCTACATCTTTCGTAGTTTTCCAACTTTTATTGCAAAGGTTGTTGACGTCAACAAAGGTTCATTTTAGAAATGTACTTATAAAAGAATGTACAGTACAGTATGCTGAACTGACACTTTAAAAATGATTTAATATGGCATTTTCTTTGAGTTAACAAATGAATGAGGTAAAGTCACTGTCGGTGCTGTAGATAGGCTACAGGCGTTGTTGTTGTACATTCAAGCACTACATTGCTACAATTTTTGATTTTCTACTAAAACTAGGCTTTTGCCCGTTAACATTTGTTTTATTGTAGCATGTTATTTGCATAGATAGAAACAAATGTTTACCAAAAATAAAATAAAGTAACTATTATCATTTTATACGTGTTTCACATGATCGCCGTGTTTGGCCCGTGACCCACAGGCACTTTTCATTTTGGCCCTCGGAGACGAAAAGTTTGGGCACCCCTGATCTAGACCGTCTTTCCTGCGGCAGAACAGACTGGGCCTCAGAGCCTCTTCAGTCCTGCCCCCGAGAGCAGACTGCAGAGTCTCCGTAAATTGCAGGTCCGGCTGACTGTAGGATAGCTTCATCCCAATGGCCGAGGATAGCTCTTCACTTTGCCCCCCCCCCAGTGGCTGGGGAAGACTCTAGAGGGAACTGTCATATTGGATTCAATACGGAATTGGCATCTCCCAAAAACAAGTGAAAATCCTGGCTCCAAAGAATATTATTGTTCCTGAAAATAGAGTCTCCTCCTATGACAACTCTGAGAGAAGCGCCATATTATTAACCACGCTGGGTTTTGTTAAGAGATTTTTAAAGTTTGAGCTTTTTGTCTTTGATTGACAGGCCTGGGAGAACTGTAGAGACTTGTTATCACTCCGCCTTTATTGTCCTATTATGGATGATGTTCTGTAGGAGGAGAGTGAGCTGCCATCAAGGATTCTCTCTCGACTGGCGTTATTAATGTAAGAGAGGAGGAGAAAGGACTTTTTTGTCTATGTTTCATCAACCAGGCTGTCAAGAATCACCCTTCCCTCCCTCTGCTACCCAGAAATGTGTTATATTACATTTTGTATTATTGTATTTAGTGTTTGAAAGAACCGCAAGTTAAACTCTCAGCACGTGCTTTACCCATGATAAAAAAAATTAAGTAAAGAGAACTGAATGTGACTTCTCTCCATGGACCAATGTAAACGTACCTCAGAGGGAGAGGGGAGGATACGGGCTGGCTCAGGATCAGGCTGTCGTGAGGAGACAACTGTAGAGAGACACAAAAATACACTTACAAAATACACTGTATTTGTAAGTGTGACTAAGGTGTGACTAATGCTGCGTTTACACATAACGACGACGAGTCACGAATGCCACGAATCCATATTCGTGGCCGAGGATCACGAATGTGATGATTCGGGGTAGAGGTTTCACGCACCGCCACAAATTGTTGCGACCTGTTACTACGCGTTACGATTAATGGCACGAATTATTACGCACGGTCACGAACATGCGTCCCGCTCTGCTGCGGGCTGTGACGCTCTGTTGCGTGGTGTTGCGTGGTATTGCGAGGTGTTGCGGTCTGTTACGGGTCATTGGGAATTGTCGAGTTCTGTCAGAAATCTGTCAAGAATCGGGCGAATGTGGACAAACCGCCTGCCGCACACACTGGGTTGGAGGCGGAGCAGAGGCGTCTTGGTCCGCCGTGCTCTCACCTGCCT
Organism: Neogobius melanostomus; assembly: GCA_007210695.1. Classification (NCBI taxonomy): domain Eukaryota; kingdom Metazoa; phylum Chordata; class Actinopteri; order Gobiiformes; family Gobiidae; genus Neogobius; species Neogobius melanostomus. The sequence continues at coordinate 73,008 of VHKM01001171.1, forward strand.
CATTGGGCTCTTGCCAAATCGGGTTAAGCAAAAGCAAAGACCAGCTGAGCGTCGGGACTGTCCATATACTGTAGAATAGCAAACGTTTTTCACAGTCTATGAAAAACTGAACTTAGATCAAACCCAAACTAAGTCATATGCTCCTGTCAAACGCGGAATCTATCAAGACAAACTATAGCAATAAACACACGAGCTTTATGTCAAATGAGTCTGTGCAACAGCGGCACATTCAGCCAGACTTTACTCCACATTAAGCATAAAAACACTACACTCACTGCGCACTCGATCTTCTGGGGATCTGTCGTAGAACTCTTCACCTCTTTATCCATGATTCTCACTCATCTGGTTGATCATTAGCTCCATTTGGCAAAACTTCTTTTGCATAATCCAGAACAACAGGCCTGTCTCCACCTGCCCTACGCCCATCACCGCTTGTTTTTCATGTCTAAAGTTGTAAATAAGTCTTAACACTTATCCATGTTATAGCTGCTGTAACCACGCGTTGTTGTTTGGGTCAGTGCGTATGGCAGCGTGGGAGATGCATTCAGGGACAGTAAACAGTGCGGGAAAGGCGCACTTCTTACTGTCCCTTTTCTTTTTTCCACAAACGCGCGGAAAATCGGGACAAATATATAACAGTGGGGTTCTCCAGCGGGGCGGCTATAGGGGTGGCAGGGATTGGCTCCCAAACATTAGGAGGAACGACTACAGGAAGAAAAGCCGGAGAAACAACTTCAGCACCTGAGGAGCGGCAGGAGCAGGTGCTGTCCCGGGCCTGGAGCGCGGACTGGCCGACTTTGTGGGACTTTTCTTTGGCATAGTGCAGGTACGAACATTAACTTTTCGGCGTAGCGTGTGTTTCTATCAATTCTGAGCGTGAAAACAGTGATTCTGCACTACGAATGCTTTACGAATGCTTTACGAATGCTCTCACGCTGAATTACGAAGCGCCACTACGCATCACGAAAGGACACGCTCTGTTGCGAACTCCATGAACAGAGGGTGAATCGTGACATTCGTGGAAGATTTTTTGACAGCCAAAAACTTTCTCCACGAACATCACGAATGTCACGAGCTGATGCGTTCTGTTAAGAATCCCATCAAGATGCGTTAAGTCAAGTCACGAACGTCACGAATGTCGGAAAAATGCCATTCGTAACGCATCGTGCTTATGTGTAAACGCAGCATAAGTGTGACTAAGGAGTGGGCTCGTACCTGGACCAGGATCCTGGGCCTCTGCGCCGAGGGGAACGGGACTTTGTGCATGAAGTGAGAGATGTGTCTGAAACAAAAATCACAGGGTACAATCTCGCACTATCACTATTAAAATGATCGAATTACCGTAAATCTCCGACTATTGAGTGCACCTAAATATAAGCTGCACCAACTAATATTCTAAAGATTTTTCTATTTTTTTTACATACATAGGCCACACTGGTCTACAAGCTGCAGCTGTTCCAAGCGCATTTGAAGCGTCATCAGCCACTGGAAATATCTCACTTTTCTCTTTGTGTGCCGTCAAATATTTCAAAAGAATGGTGGCATACAGGTACATTTACTTTTATAAAAGTGTGTTAAGAACTTTAAAGTCAAACTGAACTGAAGCGGTGACTCCTCCTAGGGAGTGCGGCCGTGTTTAGAGATGAGTGAGGTACGTCTGAAAGGAGTTCTTTCATTAAAAATAGCCTTTTAGTGGACCCAGGTACATTGTTATTGATACCATGAGACATTATTCAGTCTGACAGTAAATATCTATAAATTAGGCCGTTACTATAAGCCGCAAGGTTCAAAACTTGTGAAAAAAGTAACAGCTTATAGTCCAGAAATGATGGTACTCAATTCACTCTTAACATATGACCTTTCCCCTGGAAACACATTCCCTAATCTTCACGATAAGGAGTTTAAATAGTGCACTGTTTCCCTATCAATTTAGTAGAGGAGAACTTTAAAGAGTAACTAAACACCAAATCAAGTTTTTTTTTACTGATAAACTGTCTCAATGGGTGTCTCATAGTGTTGTCCACTGGTCCCTGACATTATTCTGACATTATAGCGCAAACATGTGTAAAATCCTAACTTTGGCCTGAAAACGAATGGGTTGCGCCCCCTTCAGGGTAAACTCTGCTACTAAATTAGATTTTCCTGATTGGCTGGAGACGTGTCCACAGCCTCCACAGAACGTCATAAGCTGCACCAGCTCCACACATCGTCATCAGGTGCTGCCAATTGTCCTGCCCCTGTACCTGTGGTTTATAACCAAGTCCCTCCCACGTAATCAGTCTGCTGTGATTGTGCCAATGCAAAGGCCCACACACTCACCCCCCGCATGTCACCCCCAAACTTCAGAGACCGCCTCTTTCACAGCACTTTTTGACTTTTGTTTGTGGGTGGGGAAAGGCTTTGGCACGCCCGTTTAGTTACTCTTTAAAGGCCATTCTTTTAAAATGCTGTTTTCTCAGACTGTGGTGACGACATTTGCCCCAGAGCAGCACCAACAAACATGAACCAAACTTAACATTAACCAATATTTTGAAGGTTTCTTCAGAGAGATCTGTCAGTATCTACTCCCTAGCCTGATAACTGGCTAATTAAAAAATTAAATAAGAAATACAAAATCCCCTCTAAGCAAATCTTTGTAACTAATTATCAACAATATAAAACCACCCATTTAAACCTGGCTCAATCCATTATTCGAGTTTACTTTGGGGTTTTATTTTTTACATATAATCCCTAATCTTAACATGAAAACATAAAATGATGGAAAAGTTACATGTCAGTTTTATGTCAGTAATCTACAGCAGTTCTTTCTGCTTTCTTAAATCCATTCTATAACTTCAGGCTCATTTCTTCTTCCATTTTGTAAATAATGTAGTGCTTTCTTCAAAACTCCCAACCCCTGCCTCTAGTTTAGTCCTTACTTCTCGATGGGCAGGGCGTGGGGTCCGGAGATGGAGTATCGATACAGAAACGTGAGGAACTTCCTGAAGGCGTCGAAGAAGGGCCAGTGGGAGAGCAGGCAGATGCACTTGGTAGTGTGGACGGAGCGCTGTGACTCGCGAGCGCCCTCGTCTGGACAATCCGGGTCAGTGCAGCGGCTCTCTGCGCCCAGGCCCAGCTTCACGCGCTGCTGTCGGCTCAGACACTCAGGAGGAAACGGCTCGTAGAACTGGATCGCTGCTCCGTAAATCTGCACAAAAACAACACAAGGGCGCACAGTGACAATTGACTGAACCAACGGTCTTACAAACTGTGCCTCACACTGAGTCGAGTTTTGTGTACGGTGCCCAACAAGAGTTCACAAGTTCACATGATAACAACTAGGTCAGTATAAAGAAATACAACGCGGTTATGTGTAAAAAAGACAGATCAAAGTCACCATTCATTGTCAGAAGTCCAGCTAATCCACTCCATGTCTGCCCCTTTCTGCTGCTGCCTCAGAAATCCACATGATCCAGATACAGCCATAGTTTTCCTTGCTGATTGTAAAACTCGTCGCCCGCTTGCCGATACCTGAACCATACTTTTTTCAAGACCTATACTAAAATCGAGAACCAGAAAACAGAATAAAGTTCATTCATTCCATTAAAGGAGCTATATCATGCAAAATCGACTTTTTTGAGTTTTTAACCATGTTGTTATGCTATTTCCTTATCAAAAACATCCCCAGAGTGGTTTTTGGCTTCATTCACGCAGTTCTAAGTAATCCTCCTGAATCCTGCTCTCTGAGCAGCTGCTCCACCCTCTCCTGGTAAACCACTGAGCTGTTCAGTTGTGTCGTCACAAAGGAATGGAAGTGCTCTACGTCTGTAATGTAATGCCTTACGGTCTGATTTTAATTTATAAAACAGCTTTATCATTATTTTTGTTGTAAGAGAGAAATAAAAAAAAATAAAAAAATAAAAATAAAAAAAGGAACTCTCCGTCTCCGACCGTCTGTGCTGTCCCGGGAGAGTAATCAAACGCTCCCGCGGCCGGAGGGTGCATTGTTTGTGAAGACGGAGCTCTTTCTAACCTACTCTGGACACCGCCTGTTCTTTTTTCTTACCCAACGATAATGTCACGGATGCGCGTTTGGCTACGAGAGGAACAGGACTATTCAACCTTCCTAAAGAAGAGTGCACTCGCCAGAAGTTGGAATTTCTTTCTGGGATTCAGCTGGCTACTATATCAACCAACCTGATGGATGCTTGGTGAACCTTGGCCAGAATCAAAGTGGATTAACTTTTGTAACCAACGCGTGTTCCATAACCCGATGGGGAGGCCAGACTGAGCAGTAAAGTCAAATCAAAACGCGTGTTAGCGTGTGTGTTAGTCATTTATGTTGCAACTCCTTATAACTGCATTATGTGAAGTAACTTCACTTTTTGCAGCATTATTTATATTTATAATACTGTAAATGTGGAATGAGCGGAGAGAGGGGCGGAGTTAACTGAATCGAAGCGTCTTGTCTTCCGGGTTTGGAAAAAACCCCCATAAAATACTTATATTTCTCTCAAAAATGAGTACTCTATAGTGATAGAGGTACAATATATCATATAAATGCCTATACTTTACTTTGGAATGGCTAAAATGGCATGATACAGCTCCTTTAAAGACTATGGCCCGATCTTCCCCATGGCGACAGCGTTAGCGCAGACTATTGTGACATCTTGCATGCAAACAAACAGTGCACTCGTGCTTAGAAAGTTGGGGTTGACTGAGGTGTGGTGTGCTGCTAGCAGCTGACTGCAACGAGGGATTCCAGTTCTCTCTCCTCATCTTTACATTAGCATTGCGCCTCATGTACTTCATTCAGCATTTTCAAGCTCTCACAGGACAAACTACAAACTTTATTCCACAGTGAGTTCAACATTGGCCGTGTCCCAACTGCCGAGAGAAAGAGAACAGAGCTGGGAAGAGAGCTGGCTCTGCATTGAAGAGCGGCATGCATTGGCTTTTAGTGCCACAATGGATCTCACATTGGCGCTGAGAGCGCCTGGATTTGGATAAACACACGAAGGACCGAGAGAGGAGGCGTGGTGTACGAGGTAAGAGCAGACAGGAGGTGCGTGGAGCAGCTTCAAAGAGGCACGATGTGGACTGCTAAATATTGTCCCGTTCGCCCACAGTTTTTTAAGCATTACGTTCAAATTGAGAAAATAACAATCTCGAATTTACATTAGTGTAATATGAGCGTTGATATTGATGAGCTGATGACGCTCTGAATAAGTCGTTTTCCTCTGACACTTTTATGCACAAGTTTAAAACACATTTCTGTTGCAAAATTCGTGTTCCATGACTCTGTTCAGATTATGTTTAGTTTAGCTCCATTTATCCTGCAATCTCACATTATTCCTAACATAAATAATATGCAGCCTATATATAGGGTATATACATTTCTTATAATGAGAGATTAATTCATGACGGATGATCGAGTTTTTACAACCCTGACCGTCAAAATGAAAGAGAAATTATCCCAAGCAAAACCACTGGTACAAATCATGATCAGCACGCGAGTTGAAACAACCAAGTCTCTTTCTTTAATGCTGTCCCTGGACAAACAGCATAAAAACTTTTGGTACCTGCTTTCTATACTTTTATTTTTTAAATCCCTACCAGTAGTTTTTTCATACCATACTGGAATCGTGACTTCCTGTTCGGTGTAATTCCCGGGCTTATGTCCTGCAGAAATAGACTCCTTGCCGTAGCACTCTGTGGCCTCGGTAAACGCACTGCACCACGGCTAATGTGAGCCATCAACACTGAGTTAATGACCCAGCACTGTTGCCTTTCAGAGTGCATTGTAAGCCTGGAGTGAAGGTAAGTGCACTTACAGTGTGACACAGAGCAAAAAAGGTTTAACACAAAAAAAACAGGACAGTGTTTCCCTGCTGGCCCTGTGTCGTACCTTCTCCCCTGAGGCAGTGGTCAGGACGAAGGTGGAGAACACGGGCAGAGAGGGGTGAGAGCCGGGGGGCCAGGCCTCCAGAGTGGCCCCATCGGGAGCAGAAGAGCGGCACGGACTCGGGCAGAGGGAAGGAGGTGTGGTCCTGCTCCGGGTACCGGCTGAACAGACCTAGAAACACATTAGAATGCAGCTGATGATGACGCGGTAACAATCATTTACTATTAGGGCAAGTATTATCTAGAGCTGGGTATCGTTAAATGATGTATGACAGTATGTTATCGGCAAAAAAAAGTTCAGGTACAACCGGTATCGAAAAAAAATATCAAAAGTATCAAAAGCAGGTACGGATAAAAATATTAAATATTTAGATCCAAGTTATGATGCTTTTTGTCATCAAAACTTGTGGGAAGAAAAGGGGGATATGGGGAAAAAGTGACAAAAAAAAGTGAAACATAAGGTGAAAAAAGGTGGAAATGTGAAAAGGTCGAAAAATGGGGGTGGGAGGTGGGGAGTTAAATACTTGGACAAAAAAAAAGGAAAAAAAAGCGGGTTAAAACGGGGGGGGGGGGGGGGGATTGGATTGTAAAAAAAAAAGAAGATTTTTAAAGTTTCTTCTTTTGCTTGAAATACAATTATACACATGTAGAAGGGATTCAATGGAACTATAAGGAATAAATTAACATTATGAATCTTGTTTATGGTTGTATATGGCAAACATAGTTGTATTGGTATCGAAAACCAAGTATCATAAAAGTATCGGTATTGAAAAAAAAAAAAAAAAAATGAACGGTACCCGACCTGAGTGTTATCCCCTCTGTGCACCACCTTCACAGAGGAGGAAAGAACTTAGCAGTAGGCTCCTGTCAAGTCTGTGTGGATGTGTCCTCTCAACTTAACAGTGGAGCAGTCGAGGTAAGAGCATGAATAAACCCCGCTCATAATTATAGCGGGGTTTATTCTTAGAGTTTTAAAGGAACAGACCATCGTTTTTCCATACTGAGATATGTTCTTACCTGAGCTTAGTCAAGTTGATACGCACCTGTCTGGTCTTTGTGCGTGCCTGTGAAAGAGCGTGGTCGCTTCTAACTTCACCCCGTTTGGAGCCATAGGAATATACTGGGAGAGGCCAAATGCTAACAACATCTTTGGTTGTTTTGCGTGACTGAGCGCACGCACAAAGACCAGACAGGTATGCATCAACTCGTCTAAGCTCAGGTAAGAACATAGCTCAGTATGGAAAAACGGTGGCCTGTTCTTTAAAGTACAGGAAAATTAGCCAGAATGAAGTTATTATTGCTGTCCAAATTCACTAACCTTTTTAAATGTGAAAGTACATGCATAAAGGCGCATTATACACTCTCACCTGCTTTGTACGAGATGGTGTTGGTCTTGGCCACAGATTTCTTATAGCACAGGTAAACAGGAGTACCCCACTGGAACAGGAAAGAGAAACTATTAGTTCATGTTTAATCCCGGTTAAGTCCTGGTTCTGTCCGTACTTTAGTCAGTTTAGTCCTGTTTGGTACCCATGGTGGAGTTGATGTTGCAGTTGAGTCCATAGAAATATAAACATTTAACGGTATTCCAGGGCTCGAAATTGCGACCATTTTGGTCGCATATGCTCCCAAAATTATGCCTTTGCGATCTCAAAATAGAATCACTTGCATGTTTGCGACTGCAAACAAATGCTCCGGTCCACCTTAAAAGAAAACCTTCTCGTGCTACCTTAAAAAAGCTTGTGTCATTGTTTTCACAAACGCTGCCTGTCAGCAACAGCAAACTTTCTGTTCCAAAATGGTTCAAGAGCATTTAGTACACTATGATCTGTTCTCTCTTTTGGCTCAGCGCCGCTGTCATTCCTCCCGGTCACACGGGCGGAGAAGCAGTGCAAACTTCAATCCAACCCACTCGTCACCTCGTGCAGCGCTGAAAGCGAATCATCGCCGCTCTCGCAAAATACAAAACGTAAAGTCACAAACGCAATGTTTAACACATCTTCAAAAGATTCTGGCAAAAGGGTTTGCCGTGTGTTGCGTGATCTATGAAGCTGTCCCCACAGCACAGAGTGAGGAGAGTAAAGACGCAGAGAGAGGAGACGATGAAGTGCAGTGAAGCAGGGGCGGAGCAAGTCGGGGGTTGGGGGCGATTGGGAGGCACAAAATCTGGTGTCCCATTTATAATGTTAAAATTTAGCCTAATGCATCTAAAATGCAACAGAAGGCTGGAAGTGGCATGTGATATGTTTAAATTCCCTTCATCCCTGTTAAAAGCTTTCCTGTTTTTTTGGTTGTGCTCCTAAGTTTTTGACTGTGCTCCTAAATTTCAGAATTAGGGGCACAAGCGCTACCAAGAAAAAAAGTTAATTTCGAGCCCTGTATTCAATCCTAACGTATGCGGACAGTTAGCAAGCCGGCTAGTCCTGTTCAATGTGTTTTTGTATAGCCGTTAGCATTAAGCCTCAAGCATCACAAATAAACTAAAAGGACAACTGAATATCATCAGTATAGAGATGATATAGGACACATTTTTAAGACGGCTGACGTACAACAAGACTGATCCCTGAGGAACTCCATGCAGCAAAGGAGTGGCTTCAGACATAATGTTATTTATACACACAGAGAATATTCTATTGGTCAAATAGGACGACAACCACTTCGGGACTGTCTCAGATATGTACCACGGTCAATATTGACTCTGTAGCGGTATATGATATAAATTATAAAAATGCCATAAAATGGACAAACCTTGCCATACTTCAGTATTGTGCCTGACTTAATGATTCATTTGTATGGGGATAGAATGCTCCATTTAAACGGGTCCGGGATTCGACAGCTAACAAAATGTACATATTTGTAGGAACAGGCTCAGATAGCTAAAGGCACTTCTGTGATTTCTATGATGTTACAGCGGTGGAGTTGAGGTTGGGGTTGTGTTATCCATGAACATCATAGAAGAGCTATCTGAGCTTGTTCCTACAATTGCATATATTGTGTACAAATCCTGGACCTGTTTAAATTGAGGGTTGCGTTACCATAGTGGAGTGAGTTTGTGTTATTATGGTGGAGTTGTGTTACTATAGTGGAGGCGAGGTTGCGGTTGTGTTACCATGGTGGAGTTGTGTTACTATAGTGGAGGCGAGGTTGCGGTTGTGTTACTATGGTGGAGGTGAGGTTGAGGTTGTGTTACCATGGTGGAGTCGTGGGTTGCAATGGTGTTACCACGGTGGAGTTGAGTTTGAGGTTGTGTTACCAATGGTGGAGTTGTGTTACTATAGTGGAGGCGAGGTTGCGGTTGTGTTACCATGGTGGAGTTGTGTTACTATAGTGGAGGCGAGGTGAGGTTGTGTTACCATGGTGGAGTTGTGTTACTATAGTGGAGGCGAGGTTGAGGTTGTGTTACCATGGTGGAGTTGAGTTTGTGTTACCATGGTGGAGTTGAGGTTGCGGTCCACCCGGCAGTAGCTGTGCGGGGGCCTCTCTCCTTTGCCCGGCTGGATGATGCAGATGTCTGTCAGCTCCAGCCCGTGGTGCTGGTTGGGCGGGGCTCTCCTGTAGGAGATGTAGATCCTCTGGGGCGTGTTTCCACTGATACTCGCCACTCGACCCCCGGGAGTCATCTGCACCAGAGAACAGCCGGGCTTCAGGCGCTCCTTCCACTCAAACAGCACTCTGCGGAGGGGACAGGGACAGTGGACAACATCTCAAAACATTTTGGACACCTTTGCCTCGCAGAGTAACATATTTCACAGACTCAATACAGTTGATTTTTCATAAGAAGCTCTGGGACAGTGAACTCACCCCAGGTCTGTGAGCGGGGGTTTGTCGCGCCCTCGTCTGTAGCAGAGAAACACCTGCGGGGCCATGAGCCCTCCGCTGTTCAGGTCGGCTGACAGGCCGCCGGGCGTGGTCTCCACACAGGTGTACCCGGGCGGAGGCTCCTCCCCCTGGGAGCGGATCACCACGGCGACGTCTGTGATGGGTGCGGTGGGGCTGTGGGCGCGGGGCTCAGGTCCTCCAGGGGCTTGGACGGATCCGTGAGACCAGCCACCACAAAGTAATCTGCCACGCGCTCCTCCATCACTGCCCATCAGAGAAGGGGGCCTGGGTGCAGTCCGGTCCGGGGGCGGTACTGAGAAGGGCCTGGGGCGGTTTGGGGCGGTACAGGGAGGGGCCTGGGGCGGTCCGGGGGCCTTTAGTCGCTGGTCTAGTCCTCCCACTTTAATCCAGATTTAATCCCACGTTTAGTCCTCGGTTACCCTGATTAAAGAGACACACATCCAAAAAATGCTGGTGCTGGGTCAGAAAAATCCAAATAAAAAAAAATAAAAAAATTTCAATGGATCACAATTATTGCAAAAATTATTACTGAAACAAGTTCAAGTCCATACAATTCTGGAGAAAACTGCAGTCCATTTGTTTTTACATGTTTATAAACACGGTATTGTTGTTTGCAGTGTTATTTGTTTCCAAGAATATATTTATTCACATCCAGTATTTCGAAATAATTGCTTCATCAAGATTTCAATTATGTCAAACATGAATTTCTATTATCTTTGCAGCCTTCTATTTTTGTGTTTTTAAGTGGTCAGTAACCATTTATTGGAGCATTACCGCCACCTTCTATTCCGAAGGTATGACTTTTGCCATAATCAAGCAGCCCTAAACTGAGCCTGGTTTAGTCCCTGGTTTGACCTTGAGAAACCGGGGTTCTCAGAGCTCAAATGGTTAGATACAGAAAGCAGGATTTCAAGATGTCGTCCAAAAATGAGGAGTCCGTGGAGCTAAAAACTAGTGTAACATTAAAGAGGATCATAAAAACATCATTGCATCCCTAGTGTCAGTAACATATTCCAGAGGAGACTCGATCCTGTGAGGTGTGTGTATGGTCATTTGAGTTTGGTAGCTCCTAGGGGTTTTGCTGAAGGAGGAGGACGAGGTTGTTGGTCCGAGTGCAGAAGCATCACAGAGGCGCCGCCTGGAGAGACAAAGTAACAGAGTCAGTGTCATGAAAATCTAAATGAGAATACACACTTAGCAATACAACTGTTCGGCTGGGAATCAGCATTAGAGACCCAGCTTCGGAATGTTTCTAAGCCAAAACATTCAAAACAGTGGCTGCAAAATATACGGTATATAAGGGGTTAGCTAAAGAGAGACGCTACGACTATCAGCAATGTGTGTCCATTACATATGGGAAAACGGAACTAAATTTATCACGCCAATGTAAAGTCTGCAAAATTGGGCAGAGAAATGCCTAAAAACACAGTGCAAAGTAAAACAAAACAAAAATGAGGAATGTGTGCCTATGTAGCTTTTTTAAGTTTTTTTAAAGTTGTTATATGTATTTCACAGTTACATGAATGAAGAGGGAAGTCGCAATTCGTTTACGGGATGTTTGAAATACTTTATGAAAAAAGTTGAAATGTTGAACTGTTTTACTAAGGGGTGATTTTCTCCTGTTTTTGATGAAAACTACCGTTGTTCATTTGCCAGTTAAAAAGTAACCTTTAAACCTATAATGAAATACATTTTAAGTTAAAGTAGACATTTCTGTGGGACATTGACGATTGTTGAAAATGGGCAGAAATGCTGGCATGTGAGGTAGATTCTGAGAAAGGGCTGGCAGGCAAAGAGTTAAGACTGACAGAAGGATAAAATCATGTCTAAATTTCAGCTTATGCATACATTTTTGTCCCCGTGGATTTGTGTTTTAGGTTGTTGTTTGCAATAAAAAGGGAAATCTCAGTCAGGTGGAAGATGTGGATTCTTGCAATAACGATGATTGATTGTGCAGCCCCAGTGAGTCAGCCAGTTTGTGACGCCCTCCCACGGCCCGCAACCCCCCCCCCCGGTTCACTTTATCCCCAGTCAGGATGATGTAACTCTGAGCTTATTTTAGCCTGTGACTCGGATGACAGCACGAACCACGACTAAACTAAGGCGAGAAAAAAAAAAAGGGCCTGAACTTGAGGCTTCATATTGGGTTTTCTCCTGGATCGGTGACCGCCTACTTAGGTCATGTGACTCAAAACAGCTGAGAGAAACATCAGACCCAACAGATTGAATGGTCACTCACTGTTTACATGAACGGAGTACTGTGGATGTTTGGGCGATAATTATAGTCAGACTTCCCCGGAGAAATGCGCACACCAGATTTATCTCAACGCACAAGGAGACACATATACGTTACGCGAGTGTGGATCAGGCCTTAAGCGGTAAAACTTTGCAGCTTTAAATTACAATTATTTAAACCACTTCCCTGCCGCCCACCACCTGTAAGTTGTGTTTTACTCACACAGATCTTACACATATTTTTCAGAAACTACAAGGTCTTGCTTTCAAATGAGGCACAGCACTGGCCTGTAGGCTGTAAACAAAAACATCGACGAAAACATGACAAAAATGCGACAAAAATGCATCATAAATGGAACAAAAAGTAAAACATGCTGGAAAAGAATCACTGACACAATAAAAAAAAATAACAATAATGTGACTGAGTTTTTATTTCGAGCTACACACGAGGCACAAGAGCCAAAAAAAGAAAGAAAAAAAAATATATATATAATAAAAGAAAAAATAATTAACATTCTGGCTCGAAAAGGAGTGGGAAGAAGACAAGCTTATTGACTCCCACCCCTGTTCATAAACTTAAATAACAATATATAACAATAACACTGTTTAGTTCTTATCTTACAAAACGATTAACAATTGAGTTGGTTACATATTAACAGATGCAACAATGCATTATATTAGGTCAACATTCACAGTATCTTACACGTTATAAGAAGTGTATAATTTTGTTTCCTATACCGAACTTATTACCATGTTGGTATTACTGTTATTCACCATCACCATTACAGCCCATATAAGATTACTCTGTATCAAAGTGTTTGGATCATACATAACATACTCCACTTATATTCATGAAAGGTACAATGATCGCAGACTGATTGATGCTCATGATAACAAGATTAGTCTTAATGATATGTGTTAAAAGGGATTCGGGGCTTTTCTTTTTCTTTTCCTGTGACTGGACCTGCTGCCAGAGGGGAGCAGCCCCCGAGCAACCGGACCATCATTTGTTGAGTGTCCTATACTATGCATTAAAAGAGACAAGTTTTAGGAGTCTGCTGCCAGAAGAGGCTTTCCTCGAGCTGCCGTCCCCCACATGTCTGCCCTGTACTATGGGTTATAATGATACACAACTAAAAAGCAATGAAAAAGCAACAAGAAAGTGACAAAAACGGGACAAAAAGCGACAGAAATGTGTCAAAAAAAGCAACAAAAACGGGACAACTATGCGGGGAAAAAAGTATAGATCAGTTCATCTTTCAAATGAGGCGTTACACTGGCCTATGTAAGTTCTCCTGTTGAAGCGTTCAGATTTGGGTAATGCCGAACAGAAGAAAGAAGCGCTCGATTAAGAGGTTAAACTAAGTGAATTTACTGTACTTCTGGAGTAGTTTTATCACACAGTGAGGCTGAAAAAACAAACTATTTTAGTGATTAATCCTTTCTAGTAAACACAGACTGAATAAGAGCAAAAAGGACAGTACTTAATGAAAAACTGCATACCCTCAGGTTTTTTTTTTAAAGTGAGGGTATGAGTGTTTGGTAAATGTCATAATACCTGTTCTCAGGACAATTATCCAATCAGAAAGCAGAATTAGCACGAAGAGCCTCAAAGCGATGAATCGATTGATCGTAAAAATATTCTGAAGACAAATCAATTACCAAAAATAATCGTTAGTTGCCGCCCTATCACACAGTAAAGTTCACTTTTACTTGAGTAACATTATATGAGTGATTACTTGAGTAAAGCGTTTGGTTTCGCTTTCTACCAATAGTAGAACTGAATAAAACCTTAAATACAACTTGTGGAAATGAATCAGAGTTGGATTAATTTAAACTTAAACCAGATTCTCTTGCTTGTTCGGAATTGTTTTTAACATAGAAATAGAAAGCAGAAACGGCGTTTGATCGTAAACGTATCAGTAACAGTTGGCAAGTCGGCTAGTCCGGGAGACTTTTCAGAGTCCGTTAGCCTGCTCAATGGAATTGTTCCTATAGCCGTTAGCATTAGCCACCCAAAAAATCATGAAAGATCCAGATGTTTTCAGGTGTTGTCCACATTTAGGTCAAAGCCCCGTTAGAAATCATTAATGGATGTACAGACCTTTGGAGATATTGACAAATTGGCGTCTAAAAGTCTCCTCTGAGCTAAATGCTAACTCGAATTAAGCTAGGTTTCTGCTTTTTGTAGGTCAGATACTCATTTCTCGTTTTCTTTGGGAATGTCAAGATTTGTATATTATTATATATGTTTAGTTTGTCATATTTCAACTAAAATATTTCATTTTATGTCTATTTGATTAATGTTGTTTTAACCTCTTGCCCCCCGCCTTAATCGAGTGCATTTTCTCCAGTTTGGCTTTACCCAAATCTAAATACGCTATTCGAGAACTTTGAGGCCCGTCTGCTCAGTACCTCCAGGGGTCAGCCCGGGCCCTGTGTCAAGGGGGGACTCGGGTGAACTGGCGACGGAAATGAATCATTTCAAATAGGGAAATATAGGTTCTAATAGGGAACGTGAGCTGGGTTTAGACCGTCGTGAGACAGGTTAGTTTTACCCTACTGATGATGTGTTGTTGCAATAGTAATCTCGACCGGAGCTTACACCCTCATTTGAAAGCTAAGACCAACAAAACTCATCTAAGCTTCTTCCCCGTTATGATTGTAATGTTTTTGTCCTTTTTGGTTGTGTTTTCCTCAGGTTTTTGTTGTTTATTTGACATGTTTTGGTCACATTTTTGTGGCTTGATCACATTTACATTACACTAAAAAAAAACAGGTCAAAACGCTACAAAAAAGCAATGAAAACGTGACAAAATGTAACATAAACGTGGCAAAAATGTGGCAAAAACGTGATAACAAAAACAAGGAAGAAGCTTAGATGAGTTTTGCAGGTCTCAGCTTTCAAATGAGGCATTGCATTGGCCTATTGACCCTTCAGTCGAGAAGCTTTTAGATTTGGGTAAAACTGGAGAAGATGTGCTGGGTTTAAGGTGAGGGTTAAAATAACTTGGCGAATATTTGACGGCGATAACTTTTGTAATTTATACAGAAAATAGATTTTCAAAGTGATCAAATGCGTTGTAAACCGTCTCGAAAAGATAAAACCACAAATGTTTTCCTGGTCATTTTAATCAATCAGACACCAGGTCCATTATCTGCTGTATTTATCCAATCACGGCACAGAATCCGACCTGCTCCATCCGAGTGAAAAACTACAGGGGTATGGGACGATGGGAGGGCATCTGACTCACAGGAGTGACTCGGTGGTACTGTGTGGGAAACAGTGTAACCCCATTGTTTATGGCCGAAGCCGGAGCTCAGTGTGGACAGCTGAAGGAGTATTTTTAGAGCCACTCTCCTGTTAAATTCACTTTCATTATATCCCAGAGCCGACAATGGACGAGAGAGAGATGATTCTGGAATAACATCCGCATAGGAGTGCATGGGACAGGTTTTAATGCATCTAAAAATATGACTTATTTAGATTGGAGAACAAGTAACAATTAGCATTTTATCTCAGTGAAGCAGCAATTTGAATGAAGAAACGTTGGGCAGAAAAGTTATTTTTACTTGAATTTTAAGCTCCTGACAGGAAGTGATATACAGTCCCAGAACAGTTTGACATGGTCAACACGGCAACAGTTTAAAATTGTTGGCCTCTATCAGTGTCACTTCCTGTCAGTATCTAATAAGGAAGTGAAACTATAAACATCACACAAATGGTCAAACTAAAGAAGCTGGGTCAAATGTTTAGCATAATCTAAAATCTAATTGTGGTAACTACAGTATGTTTTAGCAAAAACTGTGTTGTTACAATTGCTTGAATTCGAGCAGATGTTTTTCCTCGGCTGCAGCCAAACAAGCCATTTCTGTTGTGGAGCTACTTGGAGCATCTTATCTTTTATTTTAATAATCAGACGGGTCCAATTAAGCTGTCAGGATTTGAAAGTGCATCTGCAAACAAAACTTTAGTCTGCTGCTAAACTGTTGACAGTTTGCATTTCCATAAAAAATAAATAAATAAATGCACATCCGTCCAACAAAAGCTAATTTACAGCCATTTCCATCAACGAGTTTTTGTGAATGATGGGAGGTGGTTACCTGGTTACAGCAGTCAGCTGCATGAAGCAATTGCAGTATTTACTTGTCGGAATTAGTTGCATGTTTTTACTTGAATAAATGTTCATTTAGGCGACTTACACGCTAAAGCTAAGCAAACGTATCAACAACTCTGAAGTCTCGCAGCACATTTTAATGCTGAACAACCTAAAACTATTCCAGACTGTGTTTTTTACGTTTTGTAATGAAGATCAGGTAAGTTTTAGTCGCTAACTTGGTCCATTAGCTGTAATGCGCTGTTTTTAGCATAAACGCAGCGGCAAAGACAGTGCAGCGATGTCTAGGATGTATTTTTTTAACTAAACGACCTGCGACTGATGGATTACTTTCCTTCTTCACTGCAATCATAAATAATATAGAGTCCCGATCAAAATGTTAAGACCAGTTGAAAATAGGCAAAAATTAACATTTTGCATGGTTGGATCTTAACAAGGTTCCATGTAGAACTTCAATGTGCAACAAGAAGAAATCCGAGTGAGGAAAAAAAATAAATCAGATCCTCCGGCTCAGAGCTGGTGACATTTTTGAGGGTTTTCCACTTCACTTTTTGTTCCATAACGATCAGGTTCATCTAGGAAATTCAAAATGACTGTTAGTGCATCCCACCTCAGCAGCGATGGCGCGTTGCAAGAGGCCCTGTCTATGCAGCTTAACAAAACAAACACGGGATAAACATGCATGTTTGTTTGCCTTTACTTCTGCTTCCTGCTTATCAAGAGTGCAGACGTATCTCTGCTTGCTGCTGCCGCTTGCCTCTTTATTTGCTTATTTGCTTTTTAAATCATTCTATTTTTGGGCACATGTCTTGGATATGATTTTATTCTCTTCTTTTAAGTGAACCAAGGCTTTTTACTCATTTTGATGCCATTTTTACAACTCATTTGACGAACCAGCGACGACAATCTTGTCAACATGGCTGAGGGAGGAAGGCAAACATTTCCTTGTGAAAGCTGTCGGATGTATCAACAAGAAATTTCCCTGCTACGGGACAAGATTCTCGCCTTAGAGACGGAAAGAGGACTTAATGACACGCTCCCTGTGGAAACCGGTGAGAAGACGGAAAAAACTGATACTTGCAACCTAAAGCTAAACGATACCATAACATTTCCGAAACTAAACAGACAACTTGGTGCTAGGCCAAAGCAAAGACAACATGCTCGTAAAGAAGCACCTGGAATAAAGTTAACAAACAGATTTTCACCTCTCTCAGAGGACGAGTATAACAAACAGAGAAAGTCAGAGAGAAACGCAGAACAAGAAGTCAAAACAAAGATGGAGAGAAAAACTGTGCCAAGTGTCAAGGCCAGAGATATCCTGTTGCTTGGAGACGGAGCCATATCTCATGTTGACGACACAAGAATTACTACAATCACTTATCCGTCTGCTACAGTTTCTGACATTATAGATGTTCTAAACAAGGAAATTAGAAATAACCCTGGGATAAATAAAACTTGTTTTACATGTTGGTGCTGTTGACACAAGAAACGGAGAGTCTGAAGTCCTGAAAGAAAAGTTTAATAAACTTTTTGAGAGACTTGATTCCCTGGACAAAGACGCGATACAAATTTTCATCAGTGGACCTATCCCAAACATCGACGGGAGAATAAACAAATTCTCCCGGCTGTTTCAGTTGAATACATGGCTGTCCAAAGTCTGTGAGTCAAGAGGACTGTATTTCATAGAGAACTTTTATCTTTTCTGGAAGCGCGACGATCTGTTTAAAGGAAATGGACCACATTTCAGCAGAGGTGGAGTGAGACGACTGACGGAAAATCTCCTCCATGCTCTGCAAAATCAGTGGAGGCCTGAGCAACAAGAGAGAGCAGAGAGGAGCATGAGAAGAGCTCCTGGCTCACCAGCAAAGGTTTCGCCTGCATCCCCAATAAAAGATTCAGTCGCAGCTGCATCATCTGCACCTACAGTAATGGACTCAGCCACAGTTAAGGATCCAGCCATAGTTAAGGAATTAGCTGCACCGGAAAACATCTCAACCATAGCAGCGGCGCCACCTGCATCTGCCTCTCCAGGGAAAAACTCAGCTTCAGCACCACCTGCATCTATAGTAAATGATTCAGCCGAAGGAGCATTTTCATCAACTCCACCACAGGCCTTGAGCCCGACTGGTACATCTACACCCTCCAGAGATTTTTCTGAATCATTCCCATCACCAAAGTCACCTATGGGATTTCCCAGCCATTTTGAAGCCTTGATAAAACAAGGGATTCAAATGACTCCCCTCACTCCAGTCATGTCAAGACCAAGGCTTTCATCCCCGAAGAAGTATCATGCCCCTCTCCCACCTCTGATTTCCAGCAGCTTCACTGCTGCTGTCTAGGACATTAAGGGCCTCTGCGTTGCTACCATGCATAGCATGGTAGCAACGTCTCCTTACAGGGACCAAAAAGCGACAGCATATCACCCCTGTGTTAGCTGCTTTGCATTGGCTTCCTGTGTATTACAGGATAAG
Organism: Neogobius melanostomus; assembly: GCA_007210695.1. Taxonomy (NCBI): domain Eukaryota; kingdom Metazoa; phylum Chordata; class Actinopteri; order Gobiiformes; family Gobiidae; genus Neogobius; species Neogobius melanostomus. The sequence goes on from VHKM01001171.1 coordinate 91,555, forward strand.
GTTTAAGCTTCTACTTGTTGTTTCAAATGTCTCCATGGCACTGCTCCTCTGTATTTGTCTGAGCTTCTTGTACGCCATGCCCCTGCTAGGGCTCTGAGATCAGCTGATCAGCTGCTCTTGGAGGTTCCTCGCTCCAAGCGTGTGACCAAAGGGGACAGGGCTTTCTCTGTTGCAGCTCCTAAACTGTGGAATGACCTGCCTCTCCACATAAGAGCTGCACAGACACCTGACCATTTTAAATCATTGCTTAAGACACATTTCTATGCAAAAGCTTTTAACACTGTCTAGCACATCATGGCCAAAATCGGAGCTGTTAGTGCTTTGCTGCTTGTACATTGTGTTTTGTTTATTATTATTTTACTATAACTTTTTGTACTGTAGACCTTTTTGTGAAGCACTTTGGTCAACAACAGTTGTTTTAAATGTGCTATATAAATAAATATGATTTGATCTGATGATGATTTGATTTGATCGGAAGGTCGTGGGTTCGAATCCCGCCTCCTGACTGTGCACATTGTCGTTGTGTCCTTGGGCAAGGCACTTCACCCACATTGCCTCCAGTGTCTGCCTACACTGGTAGCCCCCCTAGGAGAGACCAACAGGCCCGGTTTGAACCGTGAGGCCGTCCTTCCGTGGACCCACCACCTGCAGAAGGAGCCATGGGGGGCTGGTGCAATGTGATTTGGGCAGCACCGGCGGCTGCCCCCACGACCCGGCAACGGACAAGTGGAAGAAAATGGATGGATGGATGGATGGATTGATTTGATTTGATAGCAAACTCAAAACCAACCAGAGGTCCACAGAGGGAGTGTGTTCTTCTGAAACAATTAGTACAGTCAAACAACATAGATTAGATAAGAGGGCAACAGTCAGACCGTCCAATCAAAGAACTCTAATCCATATCCATTGCAAAAAGATTCCATGCATTCAAACACAGATAAATCTCAAACATGCTGTACTCAATGCCAGATCGTTAAAAAACAAGTCCTTTTTAATAAATAGTTTTATTTCCTTTTATAATCTAGATTTTATGTTTTTAACTGAAACATGGCTTGACAAAAACACTGGTAACGCAGTTTTGATTGAGTGTAGTCCATCAAATTTCAATTTTGTGTCTGAAACACGCCAAAACCAGAGGGGCGGGGGTGTCTGTGCAATATTCAGGGACAATATAGTCATCCACAAATTGTCATTTGGGGTTTTTGTATCATTTGAGTATGTGTCTTTCAAAATGGAGATAAAACAATCTTCCATTCTTTATATGACTATGTACAAACCACCACAGAATTGTTTTATCGAAGACTTCACTGAATTACTTTCATTTATATGCACTGATTTTGATTGTTTAGTCATTTCAGGTGATTTTAATGTGCATGTGGATGTGACCAATGACAGGCATGCAAAAGAACTTAATGCTGTTCTTGAAATGTTTGGTTTAACTCAGCACGTGAGAGGGGCAACCCACAACAAAGGTCACACTCTAGATCTAGTTATTACAAAAGGTGTTAATATATCAAATGTGAATGTTGTTGATGTTGCTTTATCTGATCATTTTTGTGTCTTTTTTGACTTGTCTGTTACACCCAAACCAGTGGTTGGGCCTGGAGTTATTCAAAGAAGACACATAATTGATACAACAGGGACACAGTTTATGGAAATGATCAAATTTGAAAATCCTCCATGTTCAAATGTTGATAATCTGTTGGACTCTTATACATCAAGCGTCTTAAATGTTTTGGATACTATTGCTCCTGTCAAGGTTAAAATGGTTAACAATAGACAAAAGGCACCTTGGAGAAGTGAAGATTCGGTCAGGGCACAGAAAAGGGAGTGCCGAAAAGCCGAAAGGAAATGGCGCAAGTCAAAGCTCCAGGTTCATTTTGAGATATACAAAGAAGTGCTTTGTGAGTTCAACCAGATTTTGCGTGGAGAAAGGGAGAAGTACTTCTCTAAAATCATCGCAAACTGCAGAAACAATTCTCGTGTTCTGTTTTCCACAGTAAACAGATTAACTAACCCTCCAGTTTCACTGCCCTTAGAACTAATCTCTACATCTAAGTGCAATGAGTTTGCAATATTTTTTTATGACAAAGTCCCAGGCATTAAAAATGCCATAATTTCCCCAACACAAATAGCAACCCTGCCATCAGCTAGACACCTTGAGCTGACACATTTCACTCCTGTTAATGACAAAACAATCGAAGAGGTTATCTCCGGTCTGAGTTCATGTACATGCTGCCTTGATGAATTACCCACTAGATTTCTGAAGTCTGTGCTGACCAGCTTGTTACCACAACTTGTTCAGTTAGTTAACATCTCATTTGAGACTGGAGCATTTCCAAAGGCCTTGAAAACCGCGGTCATTAAGCCTCTTCTAAAGAAGAGCAACCTTGATCCCAAGGTACTGAACAACTACCGGCCCATATCAAACCTACCGTTCTTAGGAAAAGTCCTAGAGAAAGTAATATATCAACAGCTCACTTACTTTCTCCTATCTAACAATGTGTTTGATACTTTCCAGTCAGGATTTAGGCCCCACCACAGCACTGAGACAGCTCTGATCAAGGTGACAAATGATATTCGTATGAACACCAACGCAGGTAAGGTCTCAGTTTTAGTTCTGCTGGACCTGAGCGCTGCCTTTGACACAGTGGACCACGGGATCTTACTTCACAGGTTAGAAAACTGGGTGGGAATCTCTGGTACTGCTCTAAACTGGTTCAAGTCCTATCTCGAGGATAGGACGTACTTTGTCGAAATTGGCAGCTGTGTCTCAGACAAAATTTCCATGACCTGTGAAGTCCCCCAGGGGTCAATCTTGGGACCCCTCTTATTCAACTTGTACATGCTTCCATTGGGTCAGCTAATAAACAGCAACAATGTGTCGTACCACAACTACGCAGATGACACTCAGATCTACGTGTCACTGACGGCAGGTGAACATGGGCCTGTAGATACACTCTGTCACTGCATCGAACAGATCAGTTTGTGGATGCAAAACAACTTTCTCCAACTAAACTCAGACAAAACTGAGATGATTGTCTTTGGCCCACAGACACAAAGACAAAGTGTTATCAGTCACCTTGAGTCTCTCGCTCTGAAACCAAAAAATCAGTTTAGAAATCTAGGAGTAATCATGGACTCAGACCTGAACTTAAACAGCCACATCAAAGCAATAACATCATCAGCTTTTTACCATCTGAAGAACATTGCTAAGATCAGAGGAATAGTGTCAAAACCAGACTTAGAGAGACTCATCCATGCATTTGTCTCCAGCAGGTTAGACTACTGTAACGGCTGCTCACTGGCCTTTCTAAACGAGCTGTTAGAGCTGCAGTACATCCAGAACGCTGCTGCTCGAGTCCTGACAAGAACCAGGAAATACGACCACATTAGTCCAGTGCTCCGGTCTCTGCACTGGCTTCCTGTCACTCAGAGAATAGAATTTAAAACAGCTCTGCTTGTGTACAAGTCTTTTCATGGTTTAGCACCAAAGTACATCTCTGACATGTTAGAGCCGTATGAATCATCTCGGGCCCTGAGAACTTCAGGGAGGGGTCTCCTGGTGGTTCCCAGAGTCAATAATAAACACGGTGAGGCTGTGTTTCAGTTTCATGCAGCTAAAATCTGGAACAGTCTTCATGAGGATGTGAGACAGGCCTCAACTCTGACAATGTTCAAATCCAGGCTGAAAACAGCTCTTTTTACCCGTGCATATGAAAACTGAAAGTATTTTATCTGCACTCTTGCCTTTTACTGTCATTGATTAACTTTATGTTGATGTTTATTGATTGATTTTATCTGTTTTCTTGTAATTTTTTCTGCAACTGTGAAGCACTTTGAATTGCCTTGTGTATGAATTGTGCTCTACAAATAAACTTGCCTTGCCTTGCCTTGCCTTTACCATCAGGACGTCATGACAGTGTGAAACCCTGAATCCACATTTTTGCACAGATTTTTGCTGAAAGTCATTAGTTACTAGCTTGGTCCATAGTTACAATGCACTGCTGTTGAACGCAGCAGCAGAGACAGCGCAGTGTTCTGTTTATTTGCTACGTGATTGTGTGTGCGATCATTCTGTTTCCATCTTCCAAAATGCACATTAACACTGAACAGTATTCGCAAAATTCAAAAAACACCTCTAGCGAGCGGATAAACTTTTTAACCAAATGATGGTTTGTACTCGTTACATATGCACATTCAAATCAAGTGACAGGAAGTTAGTTTCTGCACTTCAGTGCTCTAAAATAGTAAAAAGCTGTGTGTGGCTGCACTGCCCCTCGTGGTTCAACAGTGAACTGCAATTTGGATTTTTAATTTTTTTTTTCGGGTGCCAGCTCTTGCAGACAAGCCGACTGGTTAACGATTTATAATACAATGTAAATCTCTACAGAACTATACTGCCTTTATTTGAATGAAAAGGAGGTAAAGGAGGGGAAAAAAATGATCACATTTTTGTTTTTGGGTTATAGATTTTAAACTTATACATTACAAAAACAAAATCACTAAATTTCATATTCATATTACATTTGATTTGTTTTGTCGCACTAAAATGTAGTTTATTTAGGATTATGTTTGCTTGTTTTGGGATGTTTTGTGGCTTGTTTTAATACATTGTGTTATTTCAGATTAATTTATTTGCCAGTGGGGTAAAACAATTGCTTTTCTCCTTTTGAAAAATTTATTTTCTTATTTCAAGCAAAATTGCCTCACAATCAGTCTGACATGTCACAGACCGAGTAGTCTAGGCCAGATAAGGGAAAAGTTTGCAATAGTAAAATACGGTTGAAACAAGATTCATAATTTCATTTTGTAGATTTTCATAGCGTTTTGACTAATTAGGAGAACACGTTATTTATTTTATTTATTTATTTTTTTACTTAATTGCATGCCCTTATAATTGTATTAATACAGAGCAAACGTAATATAACAACCATGGCAATAAAAAACAATTCTGATTCTGATATAAAAACCACAGAGGTCAAAATTAGAGAAATATTCAAAACAAACGCATGACACTAAAATATTAAGATTCCCTGCGCTTTGTCATAACCTGCAGTATTAAATTGCACATATAAATCAATAAAACTGTGTCAAGTTTAGTGGTTTTACCGTAACAAACCCGTCCTGTCATAATAACGGTCCACGCAGCTCCACTCACCGCAGACTGCTCCCTCCTCAGCCCGCTTTACGAGCTCCTCAGGCGGGTCCGGAGCCTGTCACAGCCGCTGGGAAAGGGGAGGTAGGTACCGGTCCGTGAACGCCGCTGGAGGTGGGTCTATGGTGGGGGTAAAGAGCGCTCCTCCTCCTCTCCCCGCGGTCAGACACTCGGAGCCGGCTGTCTGCGGCCTGAGTCACCGCTCCCCTCGGCCGCCATGTTGGAGCAGCTGCAGACAGAGGTACGGAGCCCCGACTGGGACAAAATGTGACGAGCTTACCGTTCACCTGAAGTGCACCTGGAGCAGAGGAATAACCATATAATAACACGAACAGCCTGTATTATATTTGTCAGCCGTACATAAATAGTAAAATACCAATATATATATATATATATATATATATATGTGTGTGTGTGTGTGTGTGTGTGTGTGTGTGTGTGTGTGTGTGTGTGCGTGCGTGCGTGCGTGTGTGTGTGTGTGTGTGTGTGTGTATGTATATATATACATACACACACACACACACACATATATATATGGTATATATATATGTGTGATGACTAACTGTGACTGTGATGATGTCTAAGCATCATTTGCAGCATTAATAAGCGTATGAATGGATTTTAAAAGGTATGATACTGGAGTTATTAAAACACTTGGACACCATAGTGTGTAAGATGGATTTAGTTGTGACTCAGCAGCGGAGTTGTTCCACGGCTTTTTTCTTCACTTTGTGTACTGTAAAGCCACGTTACAGCGCGAAAGGGCATCTTGCTGCCCCCGCGAAAGGGCATCTTGCTGCAATAAGGTTTGCACCTTTCTGAGTTATTGTGCAGGGTATGTCCAAAAAGAACTGCGTGAGAGTCTCCATCGTCTCCACAACTTTATGTTTGGATTTGGAGCTGTTATTGCGTCTTTCTCACATTCAGTATGACCATAAAAATCAATAAATTAGGCGCACCACAGTATAAGCCGCAAGGTTCCAAACATGGGGGAAAAAGTAGTGGCTTATAGTCCAGAAATCAGTTACTACTTATTTAAAACAAAATACAAAAAGGGCCCTACTTATAGGCTACAAAACCCCTATTTAATTTGCACACATATTTCTGGTGACCTGACCCTCTGACCAGACAAAGTCTTGGCCGCTGTGACTGATCTCTGACATTTTAGCTGCTAAAGACACAAGTCACATTCATAAAGCACTGCACAAAAACAAACTAATCACTTGGCAAACAAATACATCTCTGCAAAAAAGCTAATAAGCAAGTATTACATCAATCAAGCTCCCCCACACACCACCACTCACAGACCATCAGTTTGTGAGTGGGCTGCTGCTTCTTCATATGGTTTGCGTCATGTGACCAGTGGATCATATGACCTGTTCCTGGAAGAGTATTGATCCAAACCACAGACACAGGAAGAGGCAGATGAGGCTGAAGATTGAACAGTTTATTCCCCGCAAAAACAAGAACAGAGTTGTACTGAAGGGTTGGGATACTCCAAACCCTTTCAGCCCATGTGATGCTTTTATGAGAAAAAAATGGCACATAGCGTCTTATGCTTTGAAGACACTTCCACAACTTAAGTGAAGTAGCCGAGATGATACTTCAACATAACTGTAGGAAGATACGCGCGTTTCCTCTTTATTTTACAACATTTACCTAATTTAGAACAAAAAGAAAATGTAGAAAGCCTTTGATGGAAACCGCTAGAGAGGGGCAATTTCCTTCTTTTGGAGATCCTAAGTTAAGTATTATTTGGCTCGTTCCAGATCCGGCTGCGCCTTGCCTGGATATTTGGCGAGAGTAGACGGGCGCAATAAGGGCAAAGAAAAAAGTCTCAAGTCCAGCCGACCGCTCCACATCCAGAGAACAGCGAGAGTGGCCTCAGATCACTCTCGTTCAGACAGTGCGTTCATTTCAAGTTATCCTAAAAAGTCATTTACCCCCCTGCTCTATTACCTTTATTCCAGTGACATCCATCATCAGAAAAAACTTTCCCATTTGTTAGTTTTTGAGACTCAGTTTTTGTACTGTAACATCAACCTGGTGGAAATTAGCATTTTTGCTATAACCTGGTACAATACATCTTTCCTTTTGGTTAATGTTATATTGTGCACTGTCCTTGTCTAAATAAAAACCATACCATAAAATATTTCCTTTAAATCATGAGTTTGTTCTGAAAAGCATCAAACATTAGGTCTATTTTAGGGACAATCTAAAATGTGTACATCTGGAGGATGTATACAAAGAGACACGAGGCAGATTGCTGAGTCTCTGCAATTTTATTTCCTTCTTAAAAAAACGTCAGCAGAACAACATGGCGCCAGACTCCAGAATACTTCAGCTAAACCCGTGTGTGTTATATTAAGTATAGCCACCACACAGGCCCCCCAGAACACACAAAAAACATGCAAATGTTACGCATAGGCAACTTGACCACTCTACCCCTCCGACTGCCTGTGATAAGCTCCAGCGGTGGGCTCGCAACGGGCAAAGGGTCAATGTCCGGCCGCAGCGAGCCACCTCCACCCCCGTCCTCCTGGGGCACATGAGCGGGCTTCAAACGATCCACTGAAACCCTGTCCTGATCAGTCCCCATCTCAATGAGCAAGTATGTGTCCCGCTTCCAGCACACGAAAGGGACCGTCATAAGGGGCCTGCACGGGAGAGCGGTGCAAATCGTGTCGGATAAAAACATATTTGGCCGACATAAGGTCCTTGGGGATGTATGACAGAGGAAGACAGTGGTGCGCAGAAACAGGAGAGAAAAACCTAGCCTCCCCCTGGACACCAAACCTCCCGACAACACCAGGACCCGGGGCACTAGGCGGGAACTCCCCCGGCACTCTCAAGGACTGACCCACAGGCGCGTGTCAGCCGAATGGCTCTTTCACCCTCGTTGTCGAGCTTTTCTATAACAAAGGCCAGGGCCAAACTGGTCACTGTAAAAAGCCCAACTTGCTATTTGTTATCAGAATATAAAAATGTTAGTCCAGTGAATATTTAAACTGGTTAAAAGTTGAGTCAGCATGTAAATTCAATTAAACGTTTAAATATGTTCATGTTCAGTGACTGCAAGACGAAAAGTTGAGATAACTTCTTATGATAATTTTCATTTCAAGCCTTGACCGTTATTTGTTCGCGAATGCGCTGTCAGTAAAATGTAGGGGTTTCCGTCCTTGCCATTTCTGCTCCGCTACGCCAGAGTCGCCTGCTGCTCAAGTGAAAACAAAGGTAAGGATTATTTTCGTGTTAAATGTGTTTTGTGTAAATTAACAAACTGGGTCACTTTATTTAAATTGATTATTTGAATTCTCTTGAGTAATGAGGTCGATACTTTAGTCCTGCCAATTTAGCTAAACCTCTGTTTGCCCCTGTGTTATAGCTATTATAGCGATTTCATTTTGACATCTGAAAATGACATTCATGTGAATCCATGGATGTAGCTTGCTGCTTGAATACAAAATTAATAAATGAAAATTTAAATCGAGCGAGTAGGCGGGGGCGGTCCCGGTCCCATTTCCGGTAAGCGCCAGGCTGTGTGCGGGCCGCATTCGCTCGCTTCACCTGCGCAGGATGAACAACGGCCCGGTGTCTGCGCTGTAGGCTCCACACCAACCCGCCTCCAACCGGTCAGATCACCGAGAACACAAGACGTTGCATTGACTGAGAGATTTAGCGCTGTATGTGTGTGTATATAGCCTCCCCTGACTTGAAAGTGTATTTGTAGCAGCACGACCAAGCTAGCTGTTCCACCGGAACGCAAACTATGCCATTCTTATGTGATACGTTTGTGCTATGAAGTTGTTCGTTTGTGCTGCTGTTTGTTGCGATGTTGTAGATTGTATTTTTTATTTTTTTCCTTGTGTGTGTATGTTGACACGCATCCAGTGAGGCGTGCGCGCGAGTCAGTCGCTCAATTCACGAAGGTAAAGTTTGTTGATGGATCTTATCAGGCTGAATGGGGTTAATCGCCAAGTTCTAGCTAATATTTAATTGTAGCCCTGAGAGCTGATAGATATAGCGATTTACTGTTTAATGGAGACAGAAACGAAATGATTGGTTAAACATCGTCAGTGTTTGGTGTAAGGCACTGACTCCGTAGAGAGGAGGGGAAGCTGCAGGACACCGCCGAGGGAGGGATGGAGAGGTGTAGAAGGGTGCACCTTAGGTGAGGTGACACTATTGTACCTTATATTGACTATGTTTAGCCCTAATCCTGTACTTTGCAGTAGTACATTTTAAGTCAGTAGTTTTATCGGTTCCTGGTCTTGGCTTTCAAATGAGGCGTTACACAAGCATTTTAGATCAGGGTAAATCTGAACTGGAGAAAACGCACTTGGTTAAGGCGGGGGTTAAGAGGTTAAAAGGCTGCCATGTGCAAGGAAAACCTATTAAATCTAATTCACCTAAATACATTTATTTTAAAAGGCCTATTAGTCTGTTAAAGTTTCTATGCAGCCTTTGACTGTTTTGTTCTTGTGCTTGTTTTGTTTTATTATGTCAATGTTAATTTTTTTATCTGATTTTATTCACCTGTTGTAGCACTTTGAGGTTTTCTTTTTAATGTAAACTGTAATATAAATAAATGTATTATTATTACCTAATTAGAGACATGTCAACCTAGCACATTTTTATGTTTTCTGAAAGACTTTACTGTTTGTCTTTTGTAGATGGTGCGTCTTCATGTGGTGTTGGCCCCTATGCACCCAAGATGACAAAGTTGTACAGGGCACACACTGCTTCATGTGAGCAAGACATGAAAACCCTGTTAGGGCATCTTGATGATCAGGTGAGTGTTCTTTGTCATTTTGCCTTCTCCATTTTTTCCCTCTTAATGTTGACCCTGTGTATTTCAGACCACCGGAATGCATGCCCAAAGGAAATCTGCCGCTCTTAAAGGTCTGCCATTGGTCATGTGGAGGACTCTCAAAAGTTCCTGAGAACATGTTTGGTGAGTTATCATTTGTGCTTCACAGCTAGAAGGTTCTGGGTTTGATTCCCACCAGGACGGGGCCTTTCTGTGTGGAGTTTGCATGTTCTCCCGTGTCTGCGTAGGTTTCCTCTGGTTACTCCGGTTTTCCCTACCACTAAAAACATGTATATAATGGGTGAATCCTCCAGCCAGGTGATTCTGACCTCCAGCCTGACTACACATCTGGAGATGGGTCCCCGGGCACAGCACTGCCGTCGCCTACTGCTCCTTACGGGTCGCCCCAGTGGCATCGAAGGATGGGGTCAAATGCAGAAGACAAATTTCCTTACGGGGACAAAGTATATGAACATCACCGTGGCCTCAACTATGCTCCAGGACTAATTGTTTTAAGGGTTTCTGTTCGGTTTGGGTCCCACACCCTATAAAAATTGCCACAGCCACTGGGCCACCAAAAGTTTAAAGGAACAGGCCACCGTTTTTCCATACTGAGATATGTTCTTACCTGAGCTTAGACGAGTTGATACTTACCTGTCTGGTCTTTGTGCCCGTGGAAGAGTGTGGTCGCTTCCAACTTCACTCCGTTTGGAGCTATAGGAATACAGTATACAGCAACAAAACCTAGCTCAACATCAAAGTTATGATGGTAAGGCAAATTTTAGCGCTTTATATACCTTTTTAATTTACTTTAATTTACATTATTAGCAGCGCTCTAAAGCCAAGCAAAGAAGCTGTTGCCTGGATCTGACCCACCATCCTGCTTTGAAACAACTGAATGCTTAGAAAAAATGTGGAAACTAAGGTATGTGCTTTGTGGATGCTGCAAAGCTTACTTAACTAACCCAGTCCAGTTGACAATTTAAGCTTTACTTTGATTTTTTTTTTGTATTGACAGTTTTTAAAAACGTTCATATAAAAGAAATATACACTTGCCTACATGCTAGGGCTGAAAGATATCTCTATCGATACAATAACGATATATGAACATTCAAAATATCAAAGTCGCAAAAGAAAAATATATTATTGTATTTATATCGCGATATGAACACTCAAAATATTAAAATAGAAAAAGCAAGATATAAACGATATAGATTTTCATCAATAAAACTGCACTCTTTTGTATTATGATTTTATTTTTCTGAAAAATGCTTAGTTTTCACCTAATCCATAGTTCTATCGTATCGATATCGAGATATCTGGCATGAATATCGAGATGAAATTTTGTCTATAACGTTCAGCCCTAATGTATACTTTACTTTACTTCGACTAAAGATTTTTCTAGTTTGATTAGAGCCAGTTGTACTGCACTTGTTTTGCTCACAACTATTGCAGCTGTTAAATAATTGCACTTTACCATGTTAAACACTTAACCATAACAAGCTTTATTGCTGCAGCTGTTTGAATAATTGCACTGCAATATGTTGAACAATTAATGTTTGTTGAACAGAAAATATTTTTAGTTAAGCGTGAATTGTTGCCAGAGGTATAGGGCAGTGCTTGGGGAAAAAGTAAACTAGTCAGTGCAATGCTCGGGTTTCTGAGGTGAGTAATTTTCAAAACATATTGTGAGTTTTTATATTTGTCTTAATAAATTCCTCAAATGTTGATTTTGTTATCCTTTTATTTGTTAAATATTGAAATCATACACGGTACAGGACCCCATATTGCATGCATCTTAATGTCAGATCAAAAGAATTTTCATGCAATTAACAACCAAATGGAAAATTATAATGAAATACTTTTTAGATATTGATTGATGGCTTCTTCTAAGTTGTACCATAAGTTGTTTGTGTTTTTAAAGTAAGCTCAATTGTGCATTCTGTTTTCAAGAATGACATGTTCTATCTTGAAGTTATTCCCTAATTTACATAAACAAATTGTAAGTGTAAACCTTTATCATTTGACTCAACTTAAAAGAGTAAAGCAACTGGCTGCAAAGCTTTTTGAGTTCACTCAACTTTATCAAGAAGCAAGTTGTGCCAACATATATTTGAAAGTTAACTTTGCCCTTGATTCAACTCTTTTGTTTTTGTTCAAGAAATTAACTATTAGTAGTTGACCAAACGTATTGTTTTAAGTCCAGCAAACACTTAATTCTATGTTTGGTAAAGTTTTTCTTTCAAGTTGGATTTATTTAAAGTTTGTATTTGCTTGTAATAATAGAAAAAAGTAGGCATAAAGCAAACCAGGAATTTTTACCAACTTCCACATAAGATTTGGCTCAACAAAAACCTTAAAAGTTGAGTAAACTCAAAAAAGCTTTGCAGCCAGTTGCTTTACTTTTTTAAGTTGACTCAACTTTTTATTTATTACAGTGCAGGTATAGGTTTTGGGCCGGACCTCTGGCTGTGGCCACAGCGGGCTAACCTGTGTCTGGTGTGACGTGAACAGACTGCTGGCCTCTGATTGGCAACGAGAGAGTGGACAGCCCTCACTATTGACACGCAGGTCATATGGATTTAATATTTCACAACATCATACCGCTGTGCTAAAAGGGGATTTTGCCGATAATAACATTTAGCCGCTGTTAGCGCAGCTTTAGCTGGTGTTAGCATAACTTTTGCATGTAGCTTACCTTCATAGTTCGTAGTTTAGCAGTTTATTTTCAGTTTTAATACAACCGACAAGATCCATGTGAACATGTTCAAAACACCTCTCAGGAATAGGGAAACGCCACACTCGAAGTGGCCTTAATGTCCTTCCTGAGACACTATTCAACTTTGGTTTGTTAAAGAGTACTTGGATGCTCCACAGCAGTACTGGAAAAATATTCAGTGGACTGATTAACCCAAAGTTTAATTGTTTGGGTGGAACGCACATGTGTGGAGGAAAAATGGATCATTTTTGGATCAGCACGTCAACATGCTCATTTTGAAGTATGGAGCAGGAGGATCATGGTGTGGGGCTGTTTTGTTGCTTCAGGGCCTTGACAACGTGCTTTCATCAATGGAAGAATTCACAAGTTTATCAAGATATTTTGCAGAAAAACCTGAGACATTCACAACAGCATGGAATAAATAAGTGAACTTTGTATTAAATAGCTGGCTGATCCTTCTTATGTAGCAATTAGTGCTTTCCTGTAGTTGCAGATTAGACGTTCACAACGATCAGGATGAATCTTGGACCATTCCCCTTTACAAAACTGCTGCAGTTCAGTGAGATTCCTGGGTTCATTTACTTATTCCTGTCAAGGTTGGAGGTGGAGTGAAGAAAATAAAACCCAAAATGCAGGACTGCAACAAAATTGGTGATGTTTAATAAATGACGAAAACCAAAATCCAGAGATGACAAAACTCCAACAACCCAGGGCTGACATAGACAATGGCTGCATCCGAAACCATTAAATTGTAGCCTCTAAGTACTAACACTAGCAACTAATCCTTGACCTTTCATGGGGTCAACTGTTAGATCTCTATGCAGTTAGTGAACCAGAGCTTCAGAGCTATTTGTCCAATTCCACCGTCCTTACCCAGGGGAAGGGGAAGTGACATCACCAACAGCTGTTCTTCGGCTGATTCCGAAACCGTGAAATTGGTAAGTGGTCTACTGTAACGCCAAACCGGATGTGCGTCAGCGTCCGCCATGATAAGTAGCTTCCGAATTGGTCTGTCAGTTAGGAAGGAGTTAGGGAAAGGAGCCTCAATGCTAACTATCATAGCCACTTTAGCATAGGAGCTTCTGATGCTACCTCACTGGCGATTAGGAGCCATGTGCCATCCCATAAGCCACTGCGCCGCATGCCCGCCCCCTCGAGTGATTCTTCATGCTTTGATTGACAGGTGCACAATTCTTTAACAAAATATATATAAGAGATTCTGCACAAGCCAAACTTTATGAAAGTGACGAAATACATGTTAGAGTCATCACAGCACAGTCACAGCCTCAGTAAATGGCTTAAATGGAGGCAGTTTGTGCTTTTGCTTTTATTTAGAAACTTAAGCCACATGGCTAATTTGCATACTGTAGTTTTATGAAACAGCTGTTGAGATGAAATAAGGCTAAATGAAAATGTGAAGGATCATTTGGATTTATTTTTTTTCTCCTTAAATATCTTTATTTGGACACTATGTTGTTGCATATGCACTACAGTAGGTGGCGGCGTGTGCTTTTGTTTGCCTGCCAATATCGTTAAAGAAGAAGATGAACAGCTGTTGGTGATGTCACTTCCCCTTCCCCTGGGTAAGGACGGTCGAATTGGGCAAATGCTGCTGAAGCAAAAGTTCACTAACTGCATAGAGATCTAACAGCTGACCCCATGAAAGGTTAAGGATTAGTGGCTAGTATTAGGACTTAGAGGCTATCATTTAAGGCAGTGGTTCTCAACCTGGGGGTCGGGACCCCCAAGGGGGTCGCAAGACAAATTGGGGGGGTCGCCAGATCATGTAGCTAAAATATACATATTTTTATTAGCATATAATATATTTTATGGTAGCATGTGTGTGCTATTTTACCAGAGTGCCATTATTTGTTAATAATTTGATAAATTTTATTTTAGCCCTTTGTTTTTTTCTTTGTTTTTTAAGAATTATGCAGGCTAATGTTCCTATTTCTCACGGTTTGACCCGGGCGAGGGGGTCACAAACCCCTTTAACTGTTATAATGGGGGTCACGGCTCCAAAAGGAAACCACTGATTTAAGGGTTTCGGAATCAGCCTTCTTCTTCTTTAAAGTTCAGTGCAAGCCAAACAAAAGTGCATACCGCCACCTACTGTATATTGTCCAACAACAACATAGTGTCCAAATAAAGACATTTAAGGCAAAAAAATAAATAAAATAAAGAAACATCCAAATGATCCTTCACATTTCCCTTTATTTTATCTCAACAGCTGTTTCATAAAACTACAGTATGCAAATTAGCCATGTGGCTTAAGTTTCTACTAAATTAAAGCAAAAGCACAAACTGCTTCATTTAGGCCATTTACTGAGGAGGCTCTTTAAAACCATGTGACTGAGCTGTGGGGACGACAACATGTATTTTGTCACTTTTATAAAGTTTGGCTTGTGCAGAATCTTATTTTTATTTATTTTAAATGATTAAATGTGCACCTGTCAATCAACAGTGGTTGCGCATGAATCACTCGAGGGTGGGGGCGAGGGGGGTGGGGAGATTGGCGCAGTGGCTTATGGGATGGCACATAGCTCCTAATTCGGGCGTTCTGCTCTCCCAAAATTTCATCCACTGAGCGGCGCTGTGATCAAAAAATGACACCGTTTGTTGCCCAGTTCACTTCCGGTTGATTTCATACAATGGCGAATATGGCTCACGAAAACAACAAACGATTGACAGTGCCTGAATTGCGTGAAAGGTTGAAGCGAAAGGGTATTTGCAGTGTGGGAAAACGAAAGGAGGAATTGTTGTTGCTAGTTCAACGAGCGGATGGTGTTTATGAAGATTTAGAAGAAGATGACAGCGAGCAGAGTGAACGAAAACGGCTGTGTGTGCGAGTGACAGATGGTAACAATGAGAATGAAGTTCAGCTAAGAGGGAAGAATGTGAATTGGACGGATGATTTGCGCGATATGCCACTAGTTAGAGACGGGAATGTATTTGCATATCTGATGCATCAGTGTAAATGGGGATGGGAGAGAGTGAACAATTTCGAAAAAGATGATGGATACATGATGTTCAAAGATGTGCATGTGGAGAAGATGAGGCTTGGGACCATAACTGGACACACACACCATGTAAAAGTTGAAGGGAGTGTGCGACCGGAGCAGCGACAGACTGACAGTAGATATGCTACATGGGTTTTGTTGTCAACAGAAGCCAAAGTTATTTCTGGAGGATGCCAGTGTGTTGCTGCGTAAGTTTTCATATCACTCGATGTGTAGATTATGCATGTGATGTCATAACATAACAGCATGGTAGATGGCATTCCATTATGGCAACAGAGAAACGAGTGAAAAGTCTGCAATGGAAAATTCAGGATTCCATTTAGAATGAAAGTCACATGTCTGCCTACCCTGTAGCTCAGTAGCATACACATATGATATACACAGCTCATAATTATACAATAACATTTATCTTAAAATTATTATTTTCTTTTCAGAGATGATGGGTCGTGTAAACATGTGGTCTGTCTCTTATTCACCATCAGTGACTTTTGCCAACAAAAACGAGACAGGAATCCTGAGGTGTGTACTGACATACCTATGACATGGAACAAGCCAAGAAAGGAATCCAACCCTGTCAGAGTAATTGACCTAGACTTGAGACAAGATAAGTCACTAGACAGAAAATCAAGACCACTCCCACAACAGTTTCAGCCAGCGAAGAACATGACAGATGAAGATATTAACAGAATCAGTACTGAACTGTATGATCTTTGCAGACTCAAAAAGAAAGGTATAAATTAACTATGAGACACAAAATGTAAACATGCACTTTATTTTACATTTTACATTCACGCACAGCACTAAAACTATGCATTATTCATACAGTTCCTACAAGTAACTTTACAATTTCACTGTAATATAGAACTAATATTGGAAGTTGTATTCCAAACAGACGCCCTGGTACTGACACTGGTGGATGACCCTCCAACAAACATGAAAATACCTACCATTCCTGAAATCATGAAAATGTTCAAGGAGCAGCCAACCAGAACAGACTTTATTGAATACTTGAGGGAGGTCATTACACCAACACATCGAAAACATTTACAGGTGTGGCGTTCATATTTTGAATAATTAAGTATTGATTAAATAGGGGGGGGGGGAATCTGTTTCAATTTCAAAGATATATTATTTTTATATTACAGAATTTATCTCAAGGACACTCTGAATGGAATGAAGCCAGGATAGGCCGCATTACAGCTAGTATTGCTGGTGAGGTCAGGTCTTTCAAAAGCAGCATCACACTCATTCAGAAAATCTTAGGAAGGGTGGCACCATTTACAAGTCCTGCTGTAGGTGAGAAGCATACCCAGTTGTCAGACAAATACATTTACCTAAATAATAACTTATTGTATATAGTATTATTAATATATTTTGCTTTTATAGAACATGGCAAGGCATATGAAAATGTGGCCCGCGTACAGTACTTGAAGCAAGAAAAACAACATCATAAAAACTTAGTTGTCGAAGACAGTGGTTTATTTGTATCACCTGAATTACCCTTCCTTGGTGCTTCCCCAGATGGAGTGGTGACATGCAGCTGCCATCCCCCAAGACTGCTAGAGATTAAGAGCACGTACAAGTTCCAAAATGTGACTGCACATGACATTCCAAAGGAAGACCGAAACTATCACTTAGAACTTATTGATGGTAGCCTTAAGTTAAAGAGAGCATCTAGCTGGTTCCTGCAAATTCAGTTTCAGATGGGTGTTGCAGGTTACAAATCATGTGATTTTGTCTTCCACACACTTAAAGGTATTTCCGTGCTTCCTGTTGAATTTGATGTGGACTGTTGGGAGATGTTGAAAAGTAGAAGTACTTCAATTTTTAAAAATTACGTTGTACCCCAACTTTTAGATAACTGAAGTGGTAATTCTAGACTAGGGGAAGTACTGTATATTGTAGTATTTGTTGAATGTGTTGATATAAAAAGGCACTTTTTCATGAAAGCATTAAGATCAATTGCAAATCAACACGTTACAAGTTTAAAATTAAATTTTGTTGCAGTCTGTTACGGATAAAAAATGTAAATATTGAGAACACCTTGTGATGTACTTATGCACATGAAGGTGCATAACATTTTATTTGTTCTTAAAAAAATACTATGTATAAACAATACATACAATAATTTCTCTTCTCATTTTCTTACTTCCTAGATATAGAGCATATAACCAACACATTTCGTTTTACAAAAATGTATAACGACAACAAACTTAACTGTTGTTTTTTTTTAGATTGAACAAAGTATTTGGGGAATCACAATTTTTGATTAAAGAGCAACATTACAAATTCACAGACTACAATGCAAAGAAATCTTTCTTTACAGCTAAGCACCCAAGATATTTATATAGTCATTAGGAGGGAGCTTCATGTGAGCAACTACTTCTTTTTCATTGCCTTTCTCTTATTTTGAGACTATTGCGAACCCGAGTTTCACCTTTACCATAAAATAGTAGACCTTTCAAATTGCATAGTGCGGCAATGACCTTAACTATCATTGTAGATGTATTCTGAAGTGATGAGGGCATCTGATGCTTCAGCATTCGCCAGGTCTTCATTCTCTAAAAATAGCAAAACAATATACATCGATGGTAACATCTTTACATAATGTACTTTTTTTTTTTTTTTTAGAAATAGAGGGTATGCAGACATGTGACTTCAGTTATAAATTGAACCCTTAATTTTCCAGTTTCCGTGTCAAATCAAAAATAAAATTGCTGACTTCTCACTGTTGCTATGCCGTTGCCATGACGGAATATTATTTGCCATGCTATTACTATGCTATGCTTTGACATCGTGCATGCATAACCTCTATGCTCTATACCATTATTACTCAATTTTTAAAATTGACTGTACATGTCAAATCTGCACTCAACTGTCATTTACCTGTATGGCCCTTTCCACATGAATACGAAGCCTTGCTATCATCCTGGTCTTGTGAATCTCCTTAACATTTAGCCTTCTCTTCTTGCCTTTGCCTGCAGACCACTGTCTAGTAAAGGGTGGAGCAATCAACACAGCTTCACTATGCAAAAGTAACTCCTCAATCCTGAATCCTCTATCAGCCATAATATGGTCACCTTTCTCTATAAGATCAAGAAACCCACTTTTTTCTGTAATGAATTTGTCAGACACATTGCCACTCCATAAGTCACTTATAAAAGTAAAAGCTCCATTGGGATTTACTGCCACCAAGCATTTGTAAGTATTATGACTTTTATAGCTTGAATATGTTTGATATTGTTCAGTCTTATTGGCAGGTTTGTCAACATAAAATTCTGTACAGTCAATTACGGCTCTAGTTTGGGGGAAATATTTACGGAACTCCTTAGGCAATCTGGCTCTAACTTGGGCTTGAGATGGCCAAGTCAGAAGAGCAGGTACCAGAGTTTGATGTAAGTAGCAAATCCATGTTGTGGTGATTTCTGATACTTTAGAAGTGCTAACATGAAACAAGTCAGCCAGTAACAGAAGAGGTAAGTTCAACCTGAGCCTAACAAGAGTCATAATGAACTCAAAGACTGTTGACATCTTCCTTTTTCTGCCAGGCCTTGTTCCTCCTTCCCATTTCCTTTCTGCACTACTGCTGGTATTTCTCCAGTACTTCATATTCTTGGCACCTTCACTGACTGAGTTGAAACCCCTGTTTGGAAAAAAGTACACTTTATGAAATAAAGTGCTTTGACATATAAAACACAAGAACAAATTATTGTCAGATTTTAAGACATTTTATTACTCTTTTTCTTGTGGGGAGATTAAAACATGATTGAAAGATATTTGGACCAATGTCCAGTGTATTCCATACTTTTATATCAACTTAATTTTTTTTTTTTTACAATATTTACAGATAAATGTTTTTTTCTTTCATTATTATACTTACCATTCAACAAGTCAGATGATTCAAGACCAGTGTAAAAATTTACTCTTTCATCAGTGTCTGTGACCATCTCAACAAAATCTTTTCCTGGTGTGGAAGTTGTTTCTGCCTTCTGAATCGATGCCTTAGCCAGTAGATCTTCAATGTCGTCTGATGTCAGGCTCGTCTGTGTGGAACTATTTACAAGTGTTGGAGCAGATGTCTGAAGGTAATCATGATCAGCAGGTTGACATATTTGATGGGTATTCTTGAGCTCATTCAACTCTGAAATAAAATGTTTAAAAATATATATTAGATCAAGATATTTTGCATGTACAAAAAACATTACAACATTTCTCATGATCATCAAATAAATTAACCTGTCCTTAAATGGTAATGTGAAAACAACAGGTTTAAAATGTCAAAGTGATTTCAGTATTAGAGTATTAGTACATGTATTATCTTTACTTCAAGTTGTAAACAACTAATATCACTATGTGTCTGAATGGAAAATGTTGTATAAAGCATGCATATCTAGGATGAACATCTTGACATAATTAATTCTAAAGTCTGTATAGTGTTTATTTTTTAAATTCTTTTATGCTATAGATTTTTTATTTTTTTATTTTTTATTTTGGGGGGGGGGGGGGTTCAACCAATTTGATTGTGTAAGCTTGCTGGCTATAAGGTTAGTATCTGATAACTTGAATGCATCTCCTACACTAGAACAGCATAATACATCAAATAATGATTATAGTTAGATTTTAGACACTTACTTCCTACATAGTCTTCCCTTTGACTTGGTACAGGATTAACAATTTCAGCCCCAACTTCAGGTAGATCATCACTGCTTTCCACAGTCTCCGGCTGGTTAGATATCCATGGAAAATCATAGTCTCGCTCATCACGGCTATTGTCATTCTCATCCATCATTGCACATGTCCTTCTGCTGCTTCTTGGATTTAAGGGCTGACCCCAGTTATTCCAAGCAAAATATTTTGGATAGGGGGTTGACGTTTTATCAGCTCTAATGGAGTCCTGATCAAAATGTCTTGAACACAAGCGGGTTAATCTGTTAACATTAAAAACATCTACGTAGCCAGTAGAGTCCCTTCCACCCCTCCTCACGAGGCGCTTCCACCTGCTGATGTCTCTGGGGTTTTTCGGCCACTTGACCCACCGCACGCTTGACATCCACGGATATCGACTCAGTTTTTTATTGCTGTTAGATCGACAATTAGCGGCGGCACACTTGAAGCCCATGATAAAACCGGATTCAACAGAAAATGACGAAAACACTCAACCATGTAGAGAAAATGCGCCGGGCAGAGAGAACCGGAAGTTGCGAAGGCAAATGTTACCCATAATGCAACGCAAAATTCAGTCGCTCCCCCGCCCATCGGATGAAATTTTGGGAGAGCAGAACGCCCGAATTGGCAGTGAGTTAGCATCAGAGGTCCCTATGCTAAAGTGGCTATGATAGTTAGCATTGAGGCTCCTTTCCCTAACTCCTTCCTAACTGACAGACCAATTCGGACGCTTCTTATCATGGCGGACGCTGACGCACATCCGGTTTGACGTAAGAACTCTTACCAATTTACTGGTTTTGGATGGAGCAAATGACACGACAAAGAACAAGGGAAACATGGGTATAAATACACAAGGAAATGGGGCACAGGTGAAACACATCAGGGCGGGGCAGGGAAATAACCAACCCAGTCTCTTCAGAAAAACGTACCCCAGGTACGCTTTTACAATATGGAATTACGTACCAGTAATACGTTTTTTTGCAAAATTACGTTGGTTATTTACGTTTTACAAATTTACTCAAATAACACATAGCGCGTTCACGCGGAAGCCTACGGAGCTTGCCGAGTGATTTCCGAAGTTCTCCGAAATCTCCGACAACGTTTCTCTGCAAAAATACTTTTACTAAAGCTTTGTTTTTACCTTTCGCTGTCTTCGTGGAGCGAGTTCTCCATTACACGTCCCACAAATGTGCAGCTCCTGCTCTGCCATGCTCTTGTTTGAGTGCATGATCCGAAAAACTCCTCCCGGGTCTTCGCGGGGCTTGTAGCCGGGGGAAGTGCTTTCTCTTCGGCCTAGCTTAGCGCCACAGCCCGCTGGAGTCCCATGGAGGCTTGTCCCGCTTCTTCCCGCTTCTTCCGTAATAGTCCTTTGGGTGAAAGTGATTATATAAATGTCCTTAGGTTTGCCTCGCTCAGCCATTTAAGGTTAGAAACAAGCATTTATTGATCATCATTTTGACAGAGGCGCGTAATGACCAGCTGTTTTGATTGACATCCGCGTCAACCAATGACACGCGTTCAAAATTGTGACATCACTAAGAAGGCGGTCAGAACACGTAAACCTGTACTCCTGATTGGCTGTGTCAATCTATTTTGTATTGTATAATATTAATATTAGTATTATTTAGTGAATTATTTATTTACTAGTTTGATTTATTAAGTTATTAGTATTATGTTTTCTTTTCTTACAGTCTGTCCATGAAACAATATATATAATTGAAGCAAATAATATCTGGATTATAAGACTTAATGTATTTTTATGTGGCGAATGTTTCTTAACATGAGTAAAATTAAGGATAAAACAATGGGATGGATACAGGAATATTTTAGGCTCCGCAGTTTTGACGTCTGATGCTTCAGCCTGAAGAGACTCTGCTATGGATGCGGGTGTGAAGTGGGCACGTCTTCATCGTCTAATATGCATAATACAAATGCAATTTATAACAGTTCTTGCTTATGTTTGGACATGATCAATATAAAATATACATTTGAAAGAGAATATAAAGTCAAAAAATAAAAAGCCTCTAGACAAATTACTATCTGTATATCCAATGTAAAGAAATGTAAAAATAATTGTATTTAAATTATGGATGCAAAAATGAGCAAAGTCCAGCACCTTGTCCTCTGTCAATAAAGCTCAGGTGGATAATGCCACATGTGTCAGAATAGACTGTTTCTGCAGGTGACAGTAG
This sequence comes from Neogobius melanostomus, assembly GCA_007210695.1. Classification (NCBI taxonomy): domain Eukaryota; kingdom Metazoa; phylum Chordata; class Actinopteri; order Gobiiformes; family Gobiidae; genus Neogobius; species Neogobius melanostomus. The sequence continues at coordinate 114,119 of VHKM01001171.1, forward strand.
CACAGTATATTTCAAACCCATCACATTTAATTACAAGCCTCTCATTGTGCATGAACCTTTTGGGGTTAAGTGTGATCACTTATAGTGATAGCAGCAGAGCAACCCAGAACTAAGGAACTTAGTTACAAGTTACAACTATTTACAACTAAGGAAGATTGTTATTCATCATTTGAGTGCCTTTTCCTGAGTTTTCATCTCTCTTCCATTGGATAAATCTTATAACCTTCACCTGTTGTGGTAAAGTCATTGACTTATTAGCTCAGTCTAACACAATACATATAGTATATTGTATCAATAGCTTGTCTGTTCTGTGAGCCGTATCATTACACATGCATTCAATTTGGGGAATACAAATTCTTACTTTTTTGTGGTGTAATGTGGGCAATACCTTTTCCTATAATGTGCTGCTCTTGGTTTGTTAGTGGGTGAAATGTGAGGATGTGAGAAATGTTTGCTCTGTGAGATGTTGTTTTTGATGCACAGAAATAATCTCTTCTATTTGGAGAGAATAAAGATGAATCTAATCTAATGAGCCCATGACCCATCAAAACTTAGATATCTGCCTACATCCAGTTGTAGTATGACCTGATCTGCTCTTTGCTCCAACACTTACATGAAGGAATATTGAATATATACCAAGAGATGGGTTATATAAGATAAGATAAGCTAAGATAAGATAAGATATTGCACACCCTGAGTGTTTCTAAGAGCTGGATGTAACAATTAAATTTCTCCATTGTGAGATCAATAAAGGCTAACAATGAGAGGTTTGTAATTGATTGATTGATTGATTTTTATTTTATTTCGAGCACAAAAGCCAGAAAAGATATAAAAAAAGAAAACATAAATAAGATTCTAGCTCGAAAAGGAGTGGGAAGAAGACAAGCTTATTGACTCCCACCCCTGTTCATATACTTAAATGATAATGTGGTTGCAACAATAACACTGCCTAGTTCTTATTGTCTTACTAAACAATTAACAATTGAGTTGGTTACATATTTACAGACGCAACAATGCATTACATTAAGTCAACATTCACAGTATGTTACACTTTATAACAAGTGAATAATTTTGTTTCCTATACCCATCTTATTACCATGTTGGTATTACTGTTATTTAGCATCACCATTACAGCCCATATTACTCTGTATGGAAGTGTTTGAATGATACATAATATACTCCACATGTATTCATGAAAGGTACAATAATCGCAGACTGATTGATGCTCATGATAACAAGATTAATCTTAATGATGATGTAATTAAATGTGATGGGTTTGTTTAGGCTACATTATGAAATATACTGTGCTACTGTCACCTGGAGAAACAGTCTATTCTGACACATGTGGCATTATACACCTGAGCTTTATTGATAGAGGACAATGTGCTGGACTTTGCTCATTTTTCCATCCATAATTTAAATACAATTATTTTTACATTTCTTTACATTGGATATACAGATAGTAATTTGTCTAGAGGCTTTTTATTTTTTGACTTTATATTCTATTTTCAAATGTATATTTTATATTGATCATGTCCAAACATAAGCAAGAACTGTTATAAATTGCATTTGTATTATGCATATTAGACGATGAAGACGTGCCCACTTCACACCCGCATCCATAGCAGAGTCTCTTCAGGCTGATTCATCAGACGTCAAAACTGTGGAGCCTAAAATATTCCTGTATCCATCCCATTGTTTTATCCTTTATTTTACTCATGTTAAGAAACATTCGCCACATAAAAATACATTAAGTCTTATAATCCAGATATTATTTGCTTCAATTATATATATTGTTTCATGGACAGACTGTAAGAAAAGAAAACATAATACTAATAACTTAATAAATCAAACTAGTAAATAAATAATTCACTAAATAATACTAATATTAATATTATACAATACAAAAATAGATTGACACAGCCAATCAGGAGTACAGGTTTACGTGTTCTGACCGCCTTCTTAGTGATGTCACAATTTTGAACGCGTGTCATTGGTTGACGCGGATGTCAATCAAAACAGCTGGTCATTACGCGCCTCTGTCAAAATGATGATCAATAAATGCTTGTTTCTAACCTTAAATGGCTGAGCGAGGCAAACCTAAGGACATTTATATCATCACTTTCACCCAAAGGACTATTACGGAAGAAGCGGGAAGAAGCGGGACGAGCCTCCATGGGACTCCAGCGGGCTGTGGCGCTAAGCTAGGCCGAAGAGAAAGCACTTCCCCCGGCTACAAGCCCCGCGAAGACCCGGGAGGAGTTTTTCGGATCATGCACTCAAACAAGAGCATGGCAGAGCAGGAGCTGCACATTTGTGGGACGTGTAATGGAGAACTCGCTCCACGAAGACAGCGAAAGGTAAAAACAAAGCTTTAGTAAAAGTATTTTTGCAGAGAAACGTTGTCGGAGATTTCGGAGAACTTCGGAAATCACTCGGCAAGCTCTGTAGGCTTCCGCGTGAACGCGCTATGTGTTATTTGAATGAATTTGTAAAACGTAAATAACCAACGTAATTTTGCAAAAAAACGTATTACTGGTACGTAATTCCATATTGTAAAAGCGTACCTGGGGTACGTTTTTCTGAAGAGACTGGGTTGCAAATAACACAAGGGAAGTAAATCAAAATCACAAGGACAGAACACACATGCCAAAATAAAACACAGGACAGATACAAACACAAAGCAAACCAAAACAGGGTAACAAAAGGTCAATTTGTGACAATTTCTCCCTCTCTGTCCTGTCAATGTTTACATGTTATGGCCAATAAAAATACGATAAATTTAATTGTTTGGGTGGTATTAGTTCACGCAGACACTGTTTATTCATTCTTATCATTTTAATAAAGATCAGACCAAATTTAGCCAAATATAGGCAAAAATGTAAGAAATTCAACACGGTGTACACACTTTTTCCTCCCACTGTATTTGCTAAAAGTCAAAGCTAAGAAATTATTTTCATTTTAAGGATGAATATCAAACAGAAACATACGTTTATTTAAACTTGTGCCCTTACCTCTGGCAGTGGAGGTGGGACAGTTCAAAGGCCTCCCTGAAGAGGACAGACTCTGTTCCTTGTGTGACTTGAAGGTGGTGGAGATTTTGTTTTATATTGTCCACTTTATTTTGATTTGCGAAATCTTTTGTTCTTTAAGAATCATATTTTTGCCTTTGCGTGTTTTATTTATAAAGCGTGGAATAGGAGGCAACACACTTTATATCCGGGTCGTGGGGACAGCTGTTGGAGCTGCACCAGCCCCTATCCTCCTGCAGGTAGTGGGTCCAAGGAAGGACTTTATATCCTGTATGAGATTTTAGCTGTACAGTATTTCACTGTTAGAAAAAAAAAAGAAGTCTATAGCCACCTGTGTTACTTGTTATGTTTTGAGTGTCTTGTAAGCCCATGAGGGCTGGGCACTACAGTATGTGCAAGACAATTAAATAAATCAAATCAATCAATCAAATGTCATAATGCCGTCTTAAGCGCTGCATACTTGTCAGCAGTAGGCGGGTCCTGGAGCCGTTCTATTAATCTGCGGGTAGTGGACGAATCCAAAGCAGCGACGACGTGACATGTTGACATGTTGAAACCAAGGATATGGGTCATGTTGCCACAAAACCCGGGTGCTTAACAATAGCCGTAGAAACAGTCGGTGCAGCTGCAGTGGGAGCAGACGAAGATTCGTCGATTGACATAATTCAAACGTCAGGGTCATAATTCAAACAGAATTATGTCCTCCTGACATAATTCAAACGTCAGGAGGATGTAAAAAGAGACGAGGCAGATTGCGGAGTTGCTGAGTATTTTCAGTCATATGAAGTGTTACCCTGAGGAGAGACGTGGGCGTTTTCCCATCATGCACGGGGCCATGGAGCCGCTGCAGTAGCCTTTGGAGAGATGCAGCGGCCGACCCAGACGGCTGGTCCCGATGGGGTTTCACGATCTTTCCGTGCCCCACGTGCCGACACACAAGATAATTATCAAAAATACGTAGGCCTACTATTTACGCTCACATCCACTCACACAAGACAAGAGATTTCGAAAATGAAGTGTCACGATCACAAGAGCCTACAAGGACCAGATAATGCGCACTAAAACAGCGGTGTAGTGTACGTGATATGCAGGTAGACGCCATATAACCACAAGAAAGCCTGCACAATTACCGTATAACCACTACAAATAGGGCAAAGATACTATCACTCATTTGCGCAGTGTTATTTTCTTTATGTCTCTACACGGTTCCCTCTCACGATCCCGTGTTTTCTGGGCACAAAACAAAACCCTGAGAATAGCTGATGACGCTGGATGAGTACGTACTCCATCACGCGGTGTGCGGAGAGCCAAGGGCAGCGGCTCGTGCCATAGCCGCTCCTAGCTCTCAGCAAATTATTTTTTATTTTCTGACGGCTGCACTCCAGCCATATCCACGTTAAATTGAGAATCTTTTTACGAATGGGGCAACACATGCATCACTCCTCTCTCAGTGCGTCATACGCTCATTACGCACTGTGCGTCGGCTGTCTGATGCTCCAAGAGGCACCACTGAGACCACTGTGATTGAATGATGTTGAACAGTATTTGTGCTGCTGTTTTATTAATGCAGTTGACATAAAAATTATCCATATTAAATGAGAGCGATGAGGAAGAGCAGCAAAGGAAACATGCCAGCATGGCCAGTGATCAGGGCTTATGGCACAATAGGGGTTATGCGCTAACGACTTCCGCATTCCACTAAGTGAGTAAATCACTTCCGGTCACCGTGTTGATTAAGGAGCAAGAAATTATCAGCAGCTAAAAACTCTGTTACATGTTTTACACATTGTAAGGCGGGTCAAATTAGCTTCACCAAATAGAGCTACAAATTCTTCGCTGCTCAAATGAGAGATTCCAGGAGGAAAAGTCACGTATTTATTGAATGCTAACGCTTGCGGAGCCGTAGCTATCATTAAGCTAGCTTTAGCCGCGTCACCCGACGCACTTTATATCAATTCATGCACTGCCCACGGACATGTATTTGCATCGTCTGTGATCACAAACAATGCACAAGAGCCATTTTTAATAAAGTATATTCAACAGAAGACTTCAAACTGACGTTATTGATTTAACCGGACTATTACGATGCTGTAGCTCTGTTCCTCTATTAGCCTTCATTATGCCTGTTTTGAAGCCTAACACACACTGCCTCTGGATACAATTTTAACATGTTGCATGTATATTTCACTGTAGGCTAAACTGAATTTATGAAACTGAACTGGTCTCATCCTTTTGTGGTGGAGCTGCCTGTGCGCCAGGACGTACGGTTGGATCTTCAAAATTTCGGATTGCAACTGAGCAACAGTCCGTTTAATGGAGTTTATTTACGTGCGCCTTTACGAGTTCAGCCGAAACACGCGATATCTGGCACTTTAATTAGATCATGGCACAAAGTTAAGACGCAAAGGGTCACCCGGCGGTCGCCATGAGCGCGGAGCTCTTTTACGCACTACTGATATGGGAAGCTTCGCGCAGCAAGTCCTCAAGAACTGCTCCCGCCAGGTAAAAAGACTCTAGTCTCCGACTGACCACGAAAGGCGTGTTTCACTGTAGGCTAAAGTGAATTGATGAAACTAAACTGGTCTCATCAGTGCAGTGACGTGCGGTGAGGTTTGTTGCTGGTGAGGCACATGCTATTGACTCTAATATAAAGTAAACAAAACTGCAGGGAAAAAATGCAACTTGCTGTCTCTGGTAATTGTCTTACTTTGAAATAGCATTCAATAGCAACACATTTAAACATAAAATACATTCACACGATATTGCAAATAAAAATGAAAAGACAACGTTATGAACGTGACCGGGACTCGTACCCCACCCGTCCAAATGATAAGTTACTGACAATCCTGATGCTCCACGCGGGCGGTGCGTGATAGCGTCGACATGTTCAGTATAAAGACTCGTCTGCAGCATTTCATCCATAAAATGTCAGTCTAATTAGTTTTTCCTTTTACGTACTCCTTTACGTTTAAATTGCCTGTCCTAAACCGTGCAGAATAATAAAACAGACTGGTTTTCACTTGTAGTCCACATGTTTTGTAGAAATGTGTAGCGCTGACACAGCGCCCCCCTCGTATCGTCAGGGCAGTGCATTGGAGGCGAGCCTCACTTCGGGACCATCAAAACGTGGTTTAAAGTCAAATGAACAGGTTAAACAAGTCGTTCTTATGCCTGACTCTTTATCCAGGTGATAGAAAACCAAAGCGCCCAACACAAACCCATTTACAAATGTATTTTACTTTTAGGGGGCGACAAAAAGCCGCGAATGGGACAGAGCGCTGAGTGAATGAGCCGAGCTCAAGTGTGTGCAGGACGCTGGAGGTTCGCCACAGCTCCGCCCTCTTTACACGATATCGACAACTGATGAAACATTTGGGCATTTTTTAACCACGAGATTGATTAAAATCGTAGAAAATCCCAATCATCTTAAGAGAAGGGACTTGTTTTCATAAAGTTTATTGTATTTTTTAATTTTTGTTTTTTTCCATAATGACTGGTGAGGCCTGGCCTCACCTGCCCCTGACCGCACGTCACTGCATCAGTGTATACCCTTTTGGTCAGGACGCACGGCGGGCCGCTCCACATCAGCGTCACTCAGGGCAAGCTTCAGGTGTAAGCCGCCAAAGCAAAACTACCGCCTGCCTATCTGATGGAAATCATCAATGTCGAAACATGATGACTTTTAGACAAGTCCCGATGCCCCCGCACAACCCTCAATGATTTGTTTGTTTCTTCCACTAACGAAAGACACAGAGCATGGCACACGCAAAATTCAGTTCAGCTACTGTAAAAAGGCAGAATTCATAAACCAACGACATAAGCCTAACATGGGTTCTACGGACAATTATTAAGCAATTATGTAATAAATTTCGCCACCCTGATGCATTTTTTTATGAAGTTTAAAATTAACTAGTCAAATTAACTAGAGCCTGTGCGTAATGGTGAGGCCAACTGTTCCGAGAAACAAGAGGAAAAATAAAGCCTGTATTTTGTTATAAACGCTCTCTGCTGAACTGTTAAACTAGATTTCATAAGATAGGCTATTCTTCCCGCTGGGTGTGCGTCATGTGCAGACATATTCTTTAATTTTGCAGACTAATGCTGCAGCCCCTTTGACGTGACATCGAAACTTTTTAAGTTTCTAAAATGTGAAAGAAATAACTTGATATTTTTAAATGTTAAAATAATCTACATATTTTTACGATAATTCTGAATGCATTTAACCGCGTTTGCATTGTGGTTTTCTTCACCGCGTTGTTAGTTAGCGCTAGGCTAAAAGTTAGGAAAGTTAGCTAGCTAGAAAGCCAGTGCTACAACTTGTCCTGAGCCCTTTCCTCGCAAATATGAGCGACTCAAGTGACAAACTTCATTCATATTATTAGATTCTTCATCTCTGTAATCGCTCCACGCTGCCATGTTGTTGTTTTGAATGTGTTACGCAGCGGAGGGGCGGCTGGCGCTCTACGGTAACCCACAAGGACAACGCGACAGTCCGAAAAAAAAAAAAAAAAAAAAACATGTTTGGGGGGTCGGATTGTACAAATTATGAAATATCTCGATATCCAATTTTGCATATCGTCCAGACAACAATTTCGATATTATCGTCTAAACGATATATCTCCCACCTCTATCCTCCCCCAAAGAGGAATAAAAAAAAAAACACTTCACCACCGTGAACCTGTTCATATCGTTCACTGTAAAGACTCGTTCAAAAGCGCCGGATCGTTCACGACCGACACACAGACTGTTAAAAAGAACACATCACTATTGGCGCCCCTATGAAAGGCATATATTGCGTATGCCCTTTTTGCGCCACTGCTGCAGGTAACAGGTGACGCTTGTGCTCACTATTTGAGCCCAGTCCCGGATTGGTTAACAAGGCGTAAATGAACACACGTGTAGATTGTGATTACTTGAGTGCATGAAGCAGTGGGCGGGGCATCGCTGCTCGTGTACCGCGCTGTTCTCACTGGCTTTGACGCGCGTTAATCCTCATCTGCTCGCATTTGCTACGCTTCATACGCGCTACCTGTGCATGTATGAATGCAGTGAGTGAGGTAAGTGAGTGAGTCCTGTCTTTCAACACTCAAATCAATATAAAGTCTATAACTATAAAGTCACAGCACGTCATTGAGAGTCATTCAGTCATTCAGTCATCAAGTCCAAGTTAAGTCTCAAGTCACAAACAGCAAGTCAAGTCTCCAAAAAGTCAAGTCTTTTTGGAGCTTCGGTCAAGTACCTAAGTCTCCAGTACCGAAAATTGCGACTTGAGTCAAGTCATTTGACTCGAGTCTCCAAATAAGTCTCCACTTATTCCCATGACAACGGGCATCGACCTGTCAATGTGTTGACACCGACACGCACGCACGTACGTGCACACTTCCCCGATGTTACGCGGTGGTCACTCCTCTCCCAAGTTGTAACAACAGAAATGATGTCAATAAAACGATAAGTTACTACCGCTTTCCTTTGGACGAAAACGAGAAGAGGAGATGGCTTAAACTGATACGGTAAGCTGGATATCTAACCATGAAAAATACATTTAAGTGCGGGCTAGCGCCAGTATTTGCGCTAAACGTTAGCCGAGATAACATTACCTGTTGCTGTTACGATGGAGTGGGGCCACATAAAATAATCGAGATTAAAGTCATTATTTACGAGAATAAAATTGCCATTTACTAGTTTAATGTGACTGAGTTTAAAGTCGTTATTATATGAGAATCAACTAGCTAGTTATTTATGAAAAGTCATATTGTGAGATATTAAACTCATTTACAAAAAACAAACATTTTACGAGAATGAACGAGATTAATTACGAGATATACGTAATATTTTACAAGATTAAGTCATTTACAAGTCCTTTTTTTTAGATTTACGTGACAATTTACAAGAATAAAGTCAGTATTTACATTTACATTTTTGAGAATGAAGCCATTAACAATATAAAAGTCACTATTTATGTATATACAGTTGCCAAATTGTGTTGCTTTTGTGGAAGGGGGTGAGAGGGATAAGGGTTCTGCACTGGCAGAACCTACTTCTTTTTGTTTATCGCCACAGAGTTCTTTATGTAATGTTCTTTTCTTTTATCCAGGCGTAAAGATTTCACCCCCAACTACAACTCAAGGGTCTGTGGATGGCATTTTCCACATGGCAAAGCAGCAGGGCTCACACGGTTTGCCTGGAATGAGGGAAAGGCTTTTCCTCACATCAGCCATCCGACCAAACGGCAAAAGAAAATGCTCCCGGCGACTGTAGAGGACGAAGGAGGAGCTGAACCAGGCCCAAGTCACCTTGGCACTGCTCAGAAGACCCCAAGTAGTTCAAGTGTTTTGGTGCTTGAAATTGAGAATGAGATGCTCAGAAAAGAAAATGACAAACTGAAGAAAGAATTGGAGAAACAAAAACAAACATTTTCATTTAGTCAAATATCCTCCCACCCAGACATAGTCAACTATTACACTGGCTTGCCAGATGCTGCCACAGTCTTATTTTTGGAGACCCTTCTTTCCAAATTTGATCTCCAGTATCACTTTGATTGGAACGTCCAAAAAATGCCCTTAATCGATCAGCTGCTCTTGACTTTGATGAAACTCCGACTGAATTGTGGTCTTGTTGACCTTTCTGTGAGGTTTAACTGCTGCCGGGCCACAGTCACCAACATCTTTATCACCATCTCCAGTGCCCTGTATGACATTTTGTATGTCGGCATGATAGAAAACAAAATTCCTTCCAGATTCAAGAACCAAACCTCCCTGCCACATTGCTTCCAGCCATTTCCCAATTGTCGGATTGTGCTCGACTGTACTGAAGTAGCTGTGTCCAACACAGAAAGTTTGGACACCCAAAGTCATCTGTACAGTCATTACAAAGGAGGTACCACGCTTAAGGCTCTGATTGGTGTGGCACCTAATGGATTCATTACCTTCGCCAGTGACCTGTATGGTGGAAGCACATCGGACAAAGCAATAACAGCAGACTGCGGAGTACTTCAACAGCTAGAAGCAGGTGACATGGTGATGGCTGACAAGGGCTTCACTATTCGTGACATTTTACCTGCAGGTGTTTCACTGAACATCCCAACATTCCTTGTCAACGGACAGTTCACAATGGAGGAAATCAACCACAACAGACTTATTGCCAGTGCAAGAGTTCATGTGGAGCGTTCCATTCAGCGCCTGAAAACATTTCACATTTTGTCATACATTCCGTACCAGTATAAAAAGCATGCAAACAAGATACTGAAAGTGTTGTTTCTCTCACAAATTTACAGACACCCATTCTCCGCGAAATAGCATGAATTTCCTCTCACTGTTTGCCACAATGCCATCATCAGCATTGAATTTTTCTTTAACTGTATTCCATATGAACTGTATCAATGTTGTTTTTTACTTGCTAATCAATTTTCCTAAACTCAAATGTTATATTTTTTTAAAGGTTTATGTTATACATATTATCAACACAACTGTGTTTGATCCTCCATAAGCTGAATGAATAATTTTGAGAAGTACTTAGATATCCATTTGACAGCCTGGATGCAACTGAAGCTGAACAAGACAATAAAAAGTCTTCACACTGATTATGTTGCTCCCACTCAATTTATTTGAACTGCATGTTACTGCTTTTCTTTTTCTTTTTTAGAATAAATAAAACAACAAAACACACAAACATCAGTTTAACTGGTACAAATGCACAGATATTGATATATACAAATTGGGAGAGGCTACAACATTCAAACTGAAAATCCTGCTTTAGAACTAGGAATGTCAAGATTAACTGATTTTACAATAACCGCGGTTATAAAAGCTCACAGTAGGTTAATCGTAATAGTTTTAGGGCCCAAGGTAAATCGTCTCAGCGTTAAATCCGCTCAAACGCATGAAGTCAACGGCAGGTTCATAAGTCAAATGTGCAAATCTTATTTTCATAGCTGCCAAAGGAAGAGTTAAAAAAAAAAAGGATCATGTGCAGCCGCGTTTGTCACGTAAAAATGGACATGAACAGTGTAAGCACACAAAGGTTGAGAAATTCTTTCTTCTAAATTTCGCTATTCATGAATAATTGTAAAGAAATCGCAACATTTTTCCTCATAATATTCGTGACTCAAAAATTTGAATCCTGACATCCCTATTTAGAACATGTAAACAAATGCAGGGTTCATCATTTAATATCGGAGAGAATATGGGGCAGGAAAATGTCCTTATAAAATATTTCTAAAACACTAATGTTGTTTGCCCAAGCTGGATCTTTATGGATGAACAGAATTACAACATCCAGCGGAGTCCATACCACCAGGTGACATGTGCCAGCTCCTGTCAGGTACAGGTTGCCCTGAATTTGATGCCAGTAGTTGTGAGTCGGCTTCATTTTCAGTAGGCCAGTAACTTCATCCAGTTTGAGATAAAAGTCCTTTGCCTCTGCTGCCTGAATTATGGTCTTTCTGGCTGCATAAGGACATTTCACCTCAATGATGCAGTCAGCAGATACTGTCCCATCTGGAGAGCCACCAAGCAGGCCACTGTCAGAGAGAAACACTCCGCTCTCCTGGATGGTCACACCAGTGCGCTTCATGTACTCTTCTTTAGCCTTTGGCTCATGAACGATTCCCCAATCACAAGCCTGGGGGTTGAAAGGGAATTTCATACACAATGGCATCACAAGGTGCTTTATAAAGGGAGAGAAGGAAAGAAATATCTGCCCAACCCTTCTAGTACAATTTTTGTTTACACTTGTTTGATTTAAAAATTACCCTTGGGTCTCTATGTGGCTTTTTTCTGCCACAAAAGGGTGATATGTAGAACTAATTGACAATAACCTTCACTGTATTTGAGAATAAAAACATTTTTGGTGAAGAAACTTAATTGTACATACATTTTGAATATGTGAATAAAAAAAAAAATGTAAACGGTCTAAAATACACTGTGGGCAAATTTACAACCCTTTCAACCCTAGTTTCGGCTGTTTAAAAGCCACAACCATTACAGCTGAAAAAACATCTGATAAAAAAAATGTGATCAACCTTTTTTCCCAAACACTATTCATCAAGCTCAGACCTGATCAAAACAATTATTTTTGTGTTTTTAAATAATGGATTTTAACCTTCTGAATGCCTATTTCATATGTGATTTCACTGCAGTGTCATGGTTGAATGAAAAATTGTGGTTATAATGGGAGTCGCTGGGGAGTATTACTTAAAATCTGATGCTGCAGAAAAAGTAATGTGCCAAAGCAGATGTTTTCACAAGTCTTTGGAAGATCCAGGAGTGTGATAGCATATAACAAATATCCACCCATACACCATTTTTATATTAAAAATCTGCAATTTTGTGTTTTTATCGGGGCCAAGATTGATGAAGAGATCTGAGTAAAAAAACTGTATATATTATGTTTTTTACAGCAGCTAAAGTTGTACCTTTAAAAAAAAAAAAAAAAAAAAAAAAAAGGGACTAAAGGATATGTTTTATTACAGTACCCAAGGGTTAAAATAACTTTGTGTCCATCACTTACATGAGCTCCTTGCTTGAAGTTGTAATGACCAAGCAGCGTTTTGAATAATGAAGGAGGGTAAGAGTTCCTCTTCACTGCCGCCAACACAAGACCAAAGTTGCTGGCTGTAACTCTCTTCTTGCGATATGCCATCCTGTTATAAAGAAACACACAACAGTTAACCTCACAGCACTTAAAAAACAATTCAAGAAAGAGCTAGTCACTAATGACTTTTAGTACACATGAAATCAATCGATCCTTGTATGTATTATTACCATAAGTCATTCTTAGTTTGCCCAACTGTGGCTCTCTCGATGGCTTCCTTTTGTTGTGGGCTCACAGCAAGGGATGAAAGGAGATGTTGAGCTTTGTCCTCTACATCACCATACCCGGAGTTGGCCAATATCCCATCAAAAGTTTTGATGTGATGGCAGGGGTCAAAAGTCTGTCCCAACAAATATCATTGAATCAGAATAACAACAATTAGATCCCTTCATGTCAACATTGTTCACAGACATACATATATTGAGTTGCCTTGTGTACGAAATGCGCGGTATAAATAAAGTTAAAATTAAAGTCTGAACAGGTTTATGTCTGATTTGCAATGGTTTAAATCTGTGGATATGTCAAACTAAATTTACCATCTTACTAGGGATATCGTCAATCTTTGTAACTGATTTAATGTTGTTTACATGTGAAGTTTCTGATAAAGCAGGACATGAAACAACAAAACACAAGTCAAACCTGAGGCAGTGCAGGAGGTTCTGGAGCTAATATCCAACCCAGACCTGTAAAACGGTCAAGCTGTGCCAGAGATGACGATGCCCATTCTCTGTCCTCCGGGGTGACAGGGCGTTTAATTCCAGCTGAAAAAATAGCATAAAGGGTATGATGGTAACTGCTATCTAACCCAGGCTTAGATTTTAGTATGGAAAGAAAACATATGGTCATTGTTTTTCCAATGATAACAAAACAGAAAGCATGACAGATATTTCCAAGTTACTCGAAGAACTAACCTTGTGATGTGGAAGGTGCAATCACAGACACTTTCTTGGCCGTGATTTCCTCTGTTTTGGGTGTCGTGGGCCTCTTCCACATACACTCGACATCCGTGCGGGTGAAGTTCTTCTCAGCCCAAATGAGGAGGGCTGCAACATGGTGGCACTTGGACCTCCCGATGGCACAAGAGCAAGAACTTGCCTTCACTTCCTGTCCCTCAACGTGTACCTGAGTGAAATCAACTTTGCTAACCCTCACAAAAAACTCTTAACAATGCTAAGAGGCAAAGCTTTGTAGTGCACTCTGACTGTAAGCCTGCACTGCTAACTTTTTTTATTATAGTATGTTTATTTTTTATTGTTTATACTTTTTGACCCCTGAAGTCTGGTAGTCACTGTATAAGATACCTCCTATATTTACTATTTAATTGTTTGCACGTTTCCTGTCTATTCTGCACACCCTGAGTGTTTTCTTGAGAGCTGAATGTAAAAAGTGAATTGTGAGATCAATAAAGGTTTTTCTTATCTTTGTGTTGCACTAGGTGGAGCCAAAAACTAGTTAGGTAATGTCTAATCTGTATTGGGCGAGTAATACTTTTCCAAGGCAAGGCAAGGCAAGTTTATTTGTAGAGCACAATTCATACACGAGGCAATTCAAAGTGCTTCACAGTTGCAGAAAAAATTACAAGAAAACAGAAAACATCAACATAAAGTTAATCAATGACAGTAAAAGGCAAGAGTGCAGATAAAATAAAATTCCAGAGTTTTAAGTTGTCAACAAACCATAGGTACTTATTCTAACATAGCTAAGTACAATAGTTAACGTTACACTTGTACAGTAAAGTTAGCTTGGTGGCCGACAGCCTTATGTTAGCGAGCTAACATAAGGCATAACATAACATAACATAACAAAACTTGTAACGTTTGAACCGTGACAAATGTACAATCTTTTTATGGTAAAGGGTGACAGCTTAATGTTTGATTAACAATTTCTTTTATGCTTATATAAAGCAACAAAAGTCATAGAATGTTGTGCCAGATGACGAGTCACTCAGAGTCAGGACCTCACCTCAACCTCGTAAACTTTACTTTTCATTGAAGCCTGTACTTTCCCTTTCAGACTTCCACCTGCCAGCACACTAACATTTACAACTCTGTTGGAGTTGTAGGAGTTCAAACCCTTTTTCATGGACTTTGGGGTGTCCGCAAAATACGATGTCACCGTAAAAAAAGTGACCGGTTCCTTAGCTACTGCCATTGTGTTTACATTAGATGCAGCGGCTTGGACACGGAAGTGATGTCGTGACGTCACGCTAGCCATCCCCATAGACGCGCAGCGCGGAGAAATGTACTTAATCAGCACATGAGAGGAAAGTTTCACTGCAGGTGAAGGGAAAGACAGGAAAGAGAGGCGTATCTGATGATTTAAAGTTAATCCATTTTGCCTCGTCAGAGTAATCCAAACGTCCTCATGCAGCGCGTAGTCATTCTTTCTTCGTGCAAAAAAGAGGCGTCAAAACGAGAATAGTTCACCAGAGGTCGGCCGCCTTCACACCACAACCGCTCCGACGCAGAGAGCGAGATGCACCGCTCCGAGACCACCTGTTTCAGCCGCAGTCGCTCCGACTGCTGTTTAGACCGGTTTAACAGGCCAGAGTATACCCCCATCTGGACTACACCCGGAGTTAAAGGGGCCTAGGCCATTTTATACCCGGGGTATAAAATGGCCTAGGCCCCTTTAACTCATATTAATAACTCATATTATACCCCAGGGTATATTATGGGCTAGGCTATTTCCTACCCCCCCAGGCCAGATTATATCCCCAATGATAACAGTTAGTGATATAGCAAGAATTATACAGTATCTTAGGGTGATAGAGTGGGTTGTCATTTAACCGGAAGGTTGGCAGTTCAAATCCATGCTCCTGCAGGTACAGGCTGTTGTTGTGTCCTTGGGCAAGACACTTTACCTACCTGTGCATGTATGAATGCAGTGAGTGAGGTAAGTGAGTGAGTCCTGTCTTTCAACACTCAAATCAATATAAAGTCTATAACTATAAAGTCACAGCACGTCATTGAGAGTCATTCAGTCATCAAGTCCAAGTTAAGTCTCAAGTCACAAACAGCAAGTCAAGTCTCCTGTAGGAGCCAGAAAAGGACTTATAAGTAAATTATAAAAAATGTTTGATTTGGGGAATAGGCAAGGCAAGTTTATTTGTAGAGCACAATTCATACACGAGGCAATTCAAAGTGCTTCACAGTTGCAGAAAAAAATACAAAAAAACAGATAAAATCAATCAATAAAACATCAACATAAAGTTAATCAATTACAGTAAAAAGCAAGAGTGCAGATAAATTACTTTCAGTTTTCATATGCACGGGTAAAAAGAGCTGTTTTCAGCCTGGATTTGAACATTGTCAGAGTTGAGGCCTGTCTCACATCCTCATGAAGACTGTTCCAGATTTTAGCTGCATGAAGCTGAAACGCAGCCTCACCGTGTTTATTATTGACTCTGGGAACCACCAGGAGACCCCTCCCTGAAGTTCTCAGGGCCCGAGATGGTTCATACAGCTCTAACATGTCAGAGATGTACTTTGGTGCTAAACCATGAAAAGACTTGTACACAAGCAGAGCTGTTTTAAATTCTATTCTCTGAGTGACAGGAAGCCAGTGCAGAGACCGGAGCACTGGACTAATGTGGTCGTATTTCCTGGTTCTTGTCAGGACTCGAGCAGCAGCGTTCTGGATGTTCTGCAGCTCTAACAGCTCGATTAGAAAGGCCAGTGAGCAGGCCGTTACAGTAGTCTAACCTGCTGGAGACAAATGCATGGATGAGTCTCTCTAAGTCTGGTTTTGACACTATTCCTCTGATCTTAATGTTCTTCAGATGGTAAAAAGCTGATGATGTTATTGCTTTGATGTGGCTGTTTAAGTTCAGGTCTGAGTCCATGATTACTCCTAGATTTCTAACCTGATTTTTTGGTTTCAGAGCGAGAGACTCAAGGTGACTGATAACACTTTGTCTTTGTGTCTGTGGGCCAAAGACAATGATCTCAGTTTTGTCTGAGTTTAGTTGGAGAAAGTTGTTTTGCATCCACAAACTGATCTGTTCGATGCAGTGACAGAGTGTATCTACAGGCCCATGTTCACCTGCCGTCAGTGACACGTAGATCTGAGTGTCATCTGCGTAGTTGTGATACGACACATTGTTGCTGTTTATTAGCTGACCCAATGGAAGCATGTACAGGTTGAATAAGAGGGGTCCCAAGATTGACCCCTGGGGGACTCCACAGGTCATGGAAATTTTGTCTGAGACACAGTTGCCAATTTCGACAAAGTACGTCCTATCCTCGAGATAGGACTTGAACCAGTTTAGAGCAGTACCAGAGATTCCCAATACTTGTCTCCATCTGGTGGGTGTTCTGAAGATGGCGCTGTGGAGATGGAAACTAAGGCAAAGAATGTCTGCAGGAGGTGTGGCTGAAGCAGGAAGGCACATTCTTCGACCTCCACTATTGCCCTGCTGCCTTAGTTAATCTTTGTTTTATCAAGCCGATCACAATTCCTACTTAAGTGCTTAAATTTGTATACGCACCTCTTTAATTTTTGTAATAAATTCTGTTACCATTTTGAAATCCTTTTTTTTTGTCGACCTGCTTTGTTATTATATGTGGAGCGTCACACCATTTTTGCCAGTCACCATAGACCCAGGAAACAAGGTTGAAAAACTGACTCTACACTCCAAAAAGTCAAGTCTTTTTGGAGCTTCGGTCAAGTACCTAAGTCTCCAGTACCGAAAATTGCGACTTGAGTCAAGTCATTTGACTCGAGTCTCCAAATTCTGGCAAATACAGACAAAGGCTCAAAAAGTTCCTCAAGTACATGGAATAACTTCACACTAAAATCAAATAGTGGTCATGAAATCACTGGGCCTGATCACAAATGTCACCTCAATGTTCTAAATAGCACGTATCTGTTTTTGCAAAGTAATTCTTAAATTTTAAGAAGGCTTGTCTTAGATTTTTAAAATAGTATTTTAATTAAGTTATTTTACTTACACTAAGCTCAGTTAGCGCCGTCAATAAAAGAAAAAAAAAACGCGCGAAAAGTATTTAAATCATCAAACGGAGGATTTGCACTTTCCATGGCTTATAGTTATTATGGTAAGTTAAGGCATACAAAGTGATGACATGTGATGCAATATTAATAGCTATTGGCCTATAATATGTTATTACCAATAGTTACATGTTCACATTTCAAATGTCAAATCAATGTCAAACATTATTGATTTTTTTTTATCACAAAATCTCTGAAAACAGTCATGCATTTTTTTCTTCTCCTTAATAATAATAAAATATTATTTTTTTTTTTTTTAAATAACCACTTTGAGCCCCCGGCTACAATCCGGTGTTGTCATGGTAGGAGGTGGAAAGAAGGACCCAGAAACGCAGAGCAGCTCACAGTGTTCAAACTCAAATTTAATGGTGATACCAAGGATACAAAAAGGCCAGGAACAACCACTGGCAAAACAGGCATTAATCCAGAGGCACACAATGGGCAATGTAAATGACACAAGCAGGGTATTAGGGTATTAGCGCCATCATCTGACCAAAATGTATGTTGGCCTAAAAAATGTGAAAAAGAAACCATGACATCACAAAATCAATTACTTTATGCAATAAATTATAAATATACACCAACATTGTATTTGTCTCTCATCTGTGAAATACAAAGTTGCGTGACATATTAATGACATTATGTGTCATCAAAAAGCTTGTCCAATAAAAGGAACCTTAGCCCACAGGACCAGTGCTTGATTTGTAAATTAGTAGTTTCGAAACACTTTTGGTCTGATGTGATGGATTCAGGGAACAGGCCAAAACATTTGCCGGAACACTCTCATTAAACACCATTATATCAGATCAAATCTTTGCCGGATCCTTTACCCTGAAAACTGAAAATTGGGGGAATGCGTTCCCCCAAATGGGGGATCAAATTAAGCACTGCTCATGAAATACCCTCATGACCTGTGTCAACAGAGTTTTCTTTTTTTTCTATCATGTGTTTAAATTCCTGGGAAAAAAAGAAAAGTGTTTAAATTCATAAGCACCAATTTATGTTCTTCCCAGTGGGTGCCCAGTCCCAAAAAAATCAAATAAGTCGAGGCCGAGATCGATCTCACAACCTCGTGGCTGGGAGCCCTGCGCTCTACCTATGGAGCTAACGTAGCGGAACAAAGCTGGCGGCCTGTGAAGTATGCTGCGCGTTCACGCTTGGCCATGATTTCTCAGTGAACTCTGTGATGGTTAGTGTGGTCTGCTTCTGTATACGGCAGGTGCTAATTAGTTGAACCTGTCTTGAATTAGTGAGATTGGCCAAGCTCGTTGTCCCTTTGGTGAAACCCAGTAATCGCAGCTTGAATTGTTGTGCCTCACGTAAACCAGGATTTGGAGCCTAAGCCGAGCTTTACTGAGCGAGTTTTATGAAATAGCCCTCCGGACAGAGACACAAAACCAAAACAGGGGAAACAAGACAAAAACCCAATAAAATAAACAAGCTTAACCCACACCATGACAGGTGGTTTGCTATGCCCAATCCCGTCAGATCTTGGAAGCTAAGCAGGAAGGGCCTGGTTAGTACTTGGATGGGAGACCGTTTGGTAACACCAGGAAGCCTAGCGAATGTAATGAGTGAGTGACTGGTAGGTGGTGGTCGGAGGGGCCGATGGCGCAGACTGGTTGCCTCGCTTCCGTCAGTCTACCCAGGGCAGCTGTGGCTACAACAGTAGCTTACCACCACCAAGTATGGAGTGAATGATTAATGAGCTGTGAAGCGCCCTGGGTATCTTGAAAAGCGCTATACAAATCCAAGAGATTATTATTATTATTAGGTGTGGCTTGTTCATTAACATGCACTGTCTCTACCAAATAAACCAATAAACAATGACAACACCTGAACATCTGTTCATATTGTGAAAGGTTAGACAGGTATATTCTGGGCCAGAGGGGTATAGTCTAGCCTAGGCTATTTTATACCCCCGAGTGTTTGGCCTAGGCCATAACATACCCCGAGTTTAATCTAGGCGGGGGTTAATTTGGCCTGCTTAAAATGCTGCGGTCAGATTCACACTGATCCTAAAGTGTCGCTCTTGGGCCGAAAGTCCCTTTAAGTCGACCTAACTAGAGCCTGTGTGGAAACCCTTATGGTGCGTACAGACCAAACGCTGACACGCCACCAACTTCCATGTTAACCCTATGTAGACGTGCTTCGACGCGCTTCGAAATGTAAGCAAAGCCGTCCGCGCGTATGAAGCGTTCCAAATGCGAGCAGATGAGGATAAACGCGCGAAAACTCACTCACTCAAAACCAGTGAGAACAGCGCGGTACACGAGCAGCGATGCCCCGCCCACTGCTTCATGCACTCAAGTAATCACAATCTACACGTGCATTCATTTACGCCTTGTTAACCAATCAGGGACTGGGCTCAAATAGTGAGCACAAGCGTCACCTGTTACCTGCAGCAGTGGAGCAAAAAGGGCACACGCAATATATGCCTTTCATAGGGGCGCCGAAAGTGATGTGTTCTTTTTAACAGTCTGTGTGTGTGTCGGTCGTGAACGATCCGGCTCTTTTGAATGAGTCTTTACAGTGAACGATATGAACGGGTTCACGGAGGTGAAGTGTTTTTTTTTTTTATTCCTCTATGGGGGACGGGTGTCACTTTAGTTGTGCATGCTTATTTTGCGAAACAAAATCAATCAATCAATCAATCAAACTTTATTTATAAAGCGCTTTTCATACCGAAGGCATCACAAAGTGCTTTACAGATTACAACATTTAAATCAAGTATCCAGGCAAACATAATGTCCAAATAAGCGTCAGCAGTGGGTGGCGACGAGCGGCAAAAGTCACTGCTGGAGTGGGGCAGAGAGGAGTGCAGAGGGACTGTCATCTCCACCGCTGCTGCTGCAGCCTGCAGCCCCACGAGGAGCTCAAAGTGAGCATAAGGCAACAAGTTTGAGAAATAAAAGTCCTAATGAAATAATAAACACGGTTACAGAGGAGATCGCGTTGACGCTTGCGTTGTTTTCTCCCCTCTTGTGCGAGGGAGAGAGAGGGAGAGGAGGAAAAGTTACGTGAATGAAGCAACAGAAGCTTTTAATCGGGCCGTGTGATTGTTTTTTGTGATAACAAACTCCATAGAGGGAAATATTGATGTTATATTGTGTGAAATAGTGACATTTTCGTTAAAATAAAGTCAATTCAGAGGGTATTTATTTTCTTTAAAAAAAAAAAGAAACAGCCATCAAAGAGCCATGTGTGTATTTGTGTGTGGGAAGGGGGTAGTTGCGGTAGTTGCGCCCCTGACCTGCAGCATGGAGGACAAGTTGATCATCGCGGTTTGCGCTCGGCCTGAGTTGTATGACACGCCTCCTAATTATGCACCTTTAGTAACAATGGATTAATGCAGTTTGTTATTTACGACTGTTTATGAACATGCATTTGCAGCATTTCCTTCCTCTTGTCATACAAGGTAAAACTTACCTCATAATGAAAAAAAATGTGTTACACGTTAATTTGAAGCCTCAAGGTTCAGAAAATATACAAAAGTTTGAAACTGGATTTTTAATCCGTTTTATATTAGCAGTTTGAAAAATAGAGATTACAATTGAAGTCTAAGGAGCCAAAGAATAATACATTTTTGTGACTTGGTGACTCAAAGTTGGCAAAAAAAATTTTTATTTATATATGTATGACAAGAGGATAGGTCAACCTTAAATTAAAAAAAGTTTTTACAGGTTACAAGCACATTTCTGTTGAAGTTCCAACAACGCTAATGTAGGAAAATTACCACTAAAATTGCCACTACAGAAACAAATTTTAACTTAGAAACAAATCCTTTGAGACATATTTCAGAGACAGAACAGAAATTTCCCATTTTGCATTTAAAATGTTCTAAATATTTAATAATTTGTCTTTTTGGACAATGCACTATAGAAACTTTTTGATAGGGAGATGGCAATTAAACGGTTAAAAAAGTTATATTTTATATGTATAAAAGAGGAGAGTTAGACCTTAAAAATAAAACAAAAGTTTTGAAAAATATCAATCCTTCATTGAGTTATAGATTTGTAAAGTTAAATGCACATTTTGTGTCCAAGGGCCCACAACATAACTATTTTTAAAGGTGTGATTGAGGGTTAAGACTGTTTTCATGTTTGTTCTGCCTGTTCAGTAGAAACCGCACTGTCAAAGACAATAGGCTGCGTACTTGACATTTTTAAATTCAATGTCATGAAGTTAGATGTTAAGGGGGTTTTAGAAATAAAAATTCAAACAGAAAATCCATGAAAGGTTGATTGTTTATTTTTAAAGATCCAGAAAGATACCACGTTCATAATGAGCCTGGAGTCTGACCAAAATCATGACTGTGTGACATTGCTTTGCAAGTTAGAGATAATAGCAATGAATCAGGTCAAAACAATCCACAATAGAGAGTTTGAAAGTGCCTTATACCTTAGAATGTTGGCTTCTCCATCACATCTCTTTTAAATGGTTCTGTAGAATACAATGATGCTAAATGAGAAAAAACGTATTGCTAAAAAATTAATGGCCAAAAATGTTAAAACAAATGTTGAGTCTGTATTGTGTTCACTTCTCTTTTTGTCTTTATTCTAGGAGGGAAGTGGACAGTAGTTTCTTTAAATCTGAAGTACTGACATCAGTCATGGAGCCAACTATAATGTATTTCCTCTTACTGAACTGTGCCCTTATCGTCGGGGGATTTGATCAAGATAAAGCCGTTTGCACCAAACGCCATCTCACAGAGGTTCCCACAGACATCCCTCCCTCTGTGAAGAGCATTGATCTGAGTAAAAACAACTTTAACAAGATACAAGTTGCAAATTTCACACATTTCCCAAATTTAACATCATTAGACCTAACACTAAACTCCATCTCGCTGATCGGCAAACGCTCTTTCTCTAAGTTAGTTTCCCTTCAACAGCTAACACTGAGCAGGAATAACCTCGTCCATCTCCAGGACGATGTGTTCGATGGTTTGTCCAAACTTCTACACTTAAGGCTTGACAGTAATAAAATTCAGGCGGTGGCTCCAAACGCCTTCAGATCCCTGAGCAGCCTCACACTTCTCGAACTCTCCCGCAATAAACTCAAAAAAATTGCACGGGTTAATTTAGCACATGCCACAGCTCAGAGACTTGATGATTAGGAACAATGAGATAACCACTTTTAGGTCCCAAGACTTGAGAAATGTCTCCACTGAAATGACTTCCCTCGATGTGTCTGGAAATCCACTGGTGAGGTTTGAGGTAACAGCAGACATTTTCCCAAAACTAACACATTTGAACATTGGTAATCCCACAAAAAAGACCAACCTGACGTGGGCTGTGCAGAACCACAGTCTGCTCCGTCATGTGACCTCTCTGGACGTCAGTGCAGTACAACTGGCATCCATCGACCAGTGGAGAAAATTATTAACAACTTTCAACTCTTCCTTAACTTCTCTAAAGATAAACAACTTCTCCAGGCCGTCTCGTCTAATAAACCTGTCCTGTTCCATTCCAACTCTGTCAAACTTGAAATGAAGAACTCAAATCTCTTCATCAGTCCAGATTTATTCCAAATGTGTAATAACATTACTTCGGTCAATCTGGAAAGAAACACAATGCGCCGCATTGAAAACGGCTCATTCAAGAGTCTTCATCAGTTGGAAGTCCTCATCCTCAGTTACAATATATTCCAATATGTACCATTTGCTGCAAGAAATCTATCCTCCCTTAGAACCCTTGATCTCACCTATAATCGCATCAAAATGCTCAAATGTGAGACTTCACTGGACTGAGCAGCCTCACAGAGCTGAAACTTCAGAGGAATAAATTACAGCAGTAA
Source organism: Neogobius melanostomus (assembly GCA_007210695.1). Classification (NCBI taxonomy): domain Eukaryota; kingdom Metazoa; phylum Chordata; class Actinopteri; order Gobiiformes; family Gobiidae; genus Neogobius; species Neogobius melanostomus. The sequence goes on from VHKM01001171.1 coordinate 137,548, forward strand.
GTCATTGCCCTTTGTAAATTTGTCCAAGTTAGAAAGTTTGATACTTCAGGAGAATCAGATTTTGAAAATAGGAAACGCTTTTCAAAGTACTTTGTCAAATTTGAAGAACCTTCTCTTGGATCATAACAAACTAATGACAATAAATAAAAATGCATTTAGAGGTTTGCATTCACTCACACAACTGAACTTAGCTAAAAATCAGATCTCTGTTTTGGAACACGGCTGCTTCTCCGGTCTGAAGAGACTAAAGACCTTACTACTATGCAATAATGAAATCACAATAGACAGGCTTCACAAAGGTGTCTTTGATGATTTAGTGAATCTGAAGCAACTTAGTTTAGAAAATAATCATCTTAACTATCGGAAAAGCAATCCTATGAAAGATCCACATCTCCAATTACTGTTACTATACAGACTTCGCATCATATTTAAAAGGATTTCCTTAATCCTATGCCATGAAATAGGCCTTTAATTTTTACTGAAGTCACACCTTTAATTGCGTCTGGTGGACTTTTAGACCACACATTTTCAAGTAAATCAATTAAACATTCTTAATTTATACACCAATTTGTCATTAATTGGATCTGGACGTCACAACGTCCGTCGTGACGTCCAGTGACGTCGCCCGGTATGGCGCAGCCGGGGCCCCACCCTGGAGCCAGGCCTGGGGTTGGGGGCTCGAATGCGAGCGTCTGGTGGTCGGGCCTCTGCCCACGGGGCCCGGCCGGGCACAGCCCGAAGGGACGACGTGGGCCCGCCCTCCTGTGGACCCACCACCCGCAGAGGGATCCGTAGGGGTCGGGTGCAGAGAGGACTAGGTGGCAGTCAAAGGCGGGTGCCTAGACGACCTGGTCCGCGTGCGCAGCTTCTGGCGTTCGGACATGGAACGTCACTTCGCTGGGGGGAAGGAGCCTGAGCTTGTGCGGGAGGTCGAGAGATACCGGCTAGATATAGTCGGGCTCACCTCCACGCATAGCCTGGGTTCCGGATCCCAACTCCTGGAGAGAGGCTGGACTCTCCATTTTTCTGGAGTTGCCCGCGGGGAGAGACGGCGGGCTGGGGTGGGTTTGCTTATAGCCCCCCAGCTCAGCCGCCACGTGTTGGAGTTTACCCCGGTGAACGAGAGGGTCGCGTCCCTACGCCTTCGGGTTGGGGACAGGTCTCTCACCGTTGTCTCGGCCTACGGGCCCAACATCGGTGCAGAGTACCCGGCCTTCTTGGAGTCCTGGGAGGGGTACTAGATAGTGCTCCGACTGGGGACTCCATTGTTCTACTGGGGGACTTCAACGCCCACGTGGGTAACGACAGTGAGACCTGGACGGGGGTGATGGGGAAGAACGGCCTCCCCGATCTGAACCCGAGTGGTGTTCTGTTATTGGACTTCTGTGCTAGTTACAGTTTGTCCATAACGAACACCATGTTCGAGCACAAGGGTGTCCATAAGTGCACGTGGCACCAGGACACCCTAGGCAGGAGGTCGATGATCGACTTTGTAGTTGTGTCATCTGATCTCCGGCCGCGTGTCTCGGACACTCGGGTGAAGAGAGGGGCTGAGCTGTCAACCGATCACCACCTGGTGGTGAGCTGGATCCGCTGGCAGGGTGGGAGGAAGCCGGTCAGACCTGGCAGGCCCAAACGTGTTGTGAGGGTCTGTTGGGAACGTTTGGTGGATCCCTCTGTCAGTAGGGTCTTCAACTCCCACCTCCGGAAGAGCTTCAACCAGATTCCGAGGGAGGTTGGAGACATGGAGTCAGAGTGGACCATGTTCTCCTCCTCCATTGTCGATGCGGCTGCTCGTAGTTGTGGCCGTAAGGTCTCTGGTGCCTGTCGCGGCGGCAATCCCCGAACCCGGTGGTGGCGCCGGAAGTAAAGGATGCCGTCAAGCTGAAGAAGGAGTCCTACCTGGCCTTGTTGGCTTGTGGGACTCCGGAGGCAGCTGAGAGGTACCGGCAGGCCAAGCGTGCTGCAGCTCGTGCAGTCACAGAGGCAAAAACTCGGGTCTGGGAGGAGTTCGGAGAAGCCATGGAGGAGGACTATCGGTCGGCCTCGAAGAGATTCTGGCAAACCATCCGGCGCCTCAGGAGGGGGAAGCAGTGCTTCACCAACACTGTTTACAGTGCGGGCGGGGAGCTGTTGACCTCGACTGGGGATGTGGTCGGGCGGTGGAAGGAGTACTTCGAGGATCTCCTCAATCCCACTGTCATGTCTTCCGATGAGGAGGCAGAGGCTGGGGACTCGGAGGGGGGTTCGTCCATCACCCAGGCTGAAGTCACTGAGGTGGTTAGAAAGCTCCTCGGTGGCAAGGCCCCGGGGGTGATGAGATTCGTCCCGAGTACCTTAAGTCTCTGGATGTTGTAGGGCTGTCTTGGCTGACACGTCTCTGCAACATCGCGTGGCGGTTGGGGACAGTGCCTCTGGATTGGCAGACCGGGGTGGTGGTCCCTCTCTTTAAGAAGGGGATCGAGGGTGTGCTCCAATTACAGAGGGATTACACTTCTCAGCCTCCCGGGTAAGGTCTACTCCAGGGTGCTGGAGAGGAGGATCCGGCCGATAGTCGAACCTCGGATTCAGGAGGAACAATGCGGTTTTCGTCCTGGTCGTGGCACACTGGACCAGCTCTATACCCTACATCGGGTGTTCGAGGGTTCGTGGGAGTTCGCCCAACCAGTCCACATGTGCTTTGTGGATCTGGAGAAAGCGTTCGACCGTGTCCCTCGTGGTGCCCTGTGGGGGGTGCTCCGGGAGTATGGGGTCCGGGGCCCTCTGCTAAGGGCTGTCCGTTCCCTGTATGACCGCAGCAGGAGCTTGGTTCGCATTGCCGGCAGTAAGTCAGACTTGTTTCCGGTGCGTGTTGGTCTCCGTCAGGGCTGCCCTATGTCACCGGTTCTGTTCATTACCTTTATGGACAGAATTTCTAGGCGCAGCCAGGGGCCGGAGGGTGTCCGGTTTGGGAACCTCAGGATCTCATCTCTTCTGTTTGCAGATGATGTTGTTCTGTTGGCTTCATCAAATCAGGACCTCCAGCGCGCACTGGGGCGGTTTGCAGCCGAGTGTGAAGCGGCCGGGATGAGGATCAGCACCTCCAAATCTGAGGCCATGGTTCTCCACCGGAAAAAGGTGGCTTCCCCGCTTCAGGTCGGTGGGGAGTCCTTACCTCAAGTGGAGGAGTTCAAGTATCTCGGGGTCTTGTTCACGAGTGAGGGACGGATGGAGCGTGAGATCGATAGACGGATCGGTGCAGCGTCAGCAGTGATGCGGTCGCTGTATCGGACTGTTGTGGTGAAGAGGGAGCTGAGTCAGGGGGAAAAGCTCTCAATTTACCGATCGATCTACGTTCCCACCCTCACCTATGGTCATGAGATCTGGGTAATGACCGAAAGGACAAGATCGCGGATACAAGCGGCCGAAATGAGTTTCCTTCGCAGGGTGGCTGGGCGCACCCTCCGAGATCGGGTGAGGAGCTCAGTTACCCGGGAGGAGCTCGGGGTAGAGTCGCTGCTCCTTCACGTCGAAAGGAGCCAGCTGAGGTGGCTAGGGCATCTGTTCCGGATGCCTCCTGGTCGCCTCCCTCGGGAGGTGTTCCAGGCATGTCCTATTGGGAGGAGGCCTCGTGGAAGGCCCAGGACACGCTGGTGGGACTATGTCTCCGAGCTGGCCTGGTGTCGCCTCGGGGTCCCCCAGAACAGCTGGAGGAGGTGTGCGTGGATCGGGAAGTCTGGGCATCTCTGCTGAGACTGCTGCCTCCGCGACCCGGCCCGGATAAAGCGGAAGAAAATGGATGGATGGATCTGGACCCGGTAAATATTTCTAACTTTAGTTTTTTCTCGGGTACCATAAATTTATGCTTTTGTTTTACACAGGATTCTACTAATCCATAAAATTATTTTGGACTATTAACGTATACATCACAGAAATTACTGATGGTATTTTTCTACAGAACTTTTAGCCTGGAATTTGTCCAGAGACACCAAAGCGTCTCTCCCTGGCTTTTGGACTTCACAGTCCGCTACACGCCACAACACAACACAGCACACCCTCTCCTTCAGCCTTAGCTGAAATTCTAAAAGCTAATTTTAGATGCTTTAAAATAACAGATTTATTCTGCAGTGATTTAGTACTGCTCTGGCAAAATATTTCTACTTAAAAAATGTAATTTTAGCCTTTTTTACATTATTTCTCCTTTTGGAGCCTTTAAAGCCTGTTTTTTCCTTTTTCTCTTCTAAGTTACATGATAAAGGCAGAGCTGTTGCCTCTATTACTTTTGAATTCCTATTCACTCTTCACATAAATGAAGACAAATACAAATTTTCCTTAAATTACAACCATATTTTTCACTTTTGCACTTTCAATCTACTCTTTCAACAATGTGCTTTTTTATAATTGGCACCAGCCAATAAATAACCCTCTTCTAATAGATTAGACAATAAAACGTAAATTTCGATCAGGGTGATCAGTCCCGATCGCAATCCACATTCCCGTCTTAAAAATGGCTTATTCTCCCCCTCAATTTAAAATATTCCCCTCTTATCTTTTTATTACTCTTAGGAATGTTCCTACTCTGCTCTACTCTTCTCATGCATTATATGTTGACAAGGATTAATCTAATCCTACAGTCGATAACTCAATATAATGCTTGGTTATATATATTCAGGTCTTCGACCATTTAATATGACCAATTTCAATTGTTTTCTCTAAGTTGAAGTCACATCTGCATCTACTGTGAGACATCTAGACCTAAAGTAATTTACAGTCTCAGTTTAAATTTACCTGCACTGTGAAATCTTCTCTTAATTTGTATGATTAACATATAGTCCATGGGCCAGACCAAATATCGGTACCGGAAAGGTGACGAAGGCTATCGTTGATTTTAAGTAGGTCCATGTCTGAGGTTTTTATTTTTGTATGATAGCCTTTTCAGAGTTACAGCTTTATATTAGTTTTGAGCTCTTGAAGTGAACCACGCCCATGTCGAAAAAGTCGCTTTTGACACTAGTCCATATTTTGGTTTAGGCCATTTCCAGCCCATTAGATAATGATTTACACCACTGTATTTCATATCATTGTAAAGAAGACATTTTCATGATTTATTTGAGCCCAAATGTACTACTCTGTGACAATTATCGTGGTAACCATAGCTCCTCAAACTCAAACCTGAGGACATTTTTTCACCATTTTCGCAAAAACAGTTTTACAACGTTTAACACTGTTTCTTCCAGGAACATCACAGACACAAATGTCTGATACTGGGTAACTCTCTAGACTCTTAGGATTCAGGAAATGTAAAACATGTCAGTACTGTATCAACTTAGGGCCTCAAAGTGAGCCACGAAGTAAAAGAATGTTCACCTCATAGAAGCATCTCCCATAGAAATAAGCCTATATCTGTCATTCCAAGGTTGGAACAGCTGGTGGGACTTTCTGTCCGTGACAGGCCCAATGAAACTTGAAATGACATTTATGGAGAAGAGCAGTTCTGTATTTTCACAAAAAATTGTTCATATATTTTATATATTATAGCTATTTATCATTACACCTATATGTATGCCAAACACACAATATCATTCTGTTCTTTCACTACTACAATATACGTAGCCCTCTAAATCTGTGTAAAATTTCTCAATAATCCAAGATAATTCCAACAGTTTTGCTTTGTAGACACCACATGGTTATGCCTAAAATACCTTATGTATTTGTTGTACACTACACACTAACTTAGTTGTATTTGCTGTAGAAAACTGTGCTCTGTTCTGAAGGTGGAGTTACCATAAACCACACGTTTGCTACGAACTACACCCTTTTTTTTTACTGATTAGTAAATTAATAAATAGTTTATAAGGTCCTTTACATAAAGTTGTTTTATTTCATTACTAATAAGTAAACTATAGTAGTATAAAGATGGTGAGGTGTGAGGTTTTACGTATAACCAGGACATGAAGAGTCAACACAAACAACTACACTTTAGCCTCGTCCAGGACTGAATCACAGAGGCAGTCGTCTAAGCAAGACAGTGCATATTTTTACTTGATTAAACAATTTATCCAGCTTTATTTATTTTAAGTTCTTTGTACATGGATTGTTTTTTTTGTATGCGCTATATTAACGTATTTGAGGTTGTTTTTTTAATGTTGTGTAATTTATTTATTTTCTTCCCAGGCACATTGAGTCTTTTTTGGCCACATGAAATGTGTGTATAAATGAAAAAAACAAAAGTTATTACTTTTATGAACAGAACTTCAAGACATAGCCATGGACCGGAGAGTGTCCAGTGTGGGACAACCTCAGGATCTCGGTTTGCAGCTGAATGTGAAGCGGCCAGGATGAGGATCAGCACTTCCAAATCCGAGGCCATGGGTGGTTTCCCCTCTTCAGGTCAGTGGGGAGTTCTTGCCTCAAGTGGAGGAGTTCAAGTATCTCGGGTCTTGTTCACGAGTGAGGACGGATGGAGCGTGAGATCGATAGACGGATCGGTGCGGCGTCAGCAGTGATGCGGTCGCTGTATCGGACTGTTGTGGTGAAGAGGGAGCTGAGTCAGGGGGCAAAGCTCTCGATTACCGATCGATCTACGTTCCCACCCTCACCTATGGTCATGAGATCTGGGTAATGACCGAAAGGACAAGATCGCGGATACAAGCGGCTGAAATGAGTTTCCTCAGTCACCTGAGAGGAAATCGGAGTAGAGCCGCTGCTCCTTCCCATCAGGAGGAGCCATCTGAGGTGGCTCGGGGACACACTGGAGGCACTATGTCTCTATGTGGCCTGGGAACGCCTCAGGATCCCTTCAGAAGGGCTAGAGGAAGTGGTGAGGGATGTATGGAAATGTCTGCTTTGCTGCTGCATCCATGACCTGACCATGAGTACGTTAGAAGAAAATGGAAGGATGCGTGAAAACCTGGGTCGAAGAGTGTTGCACAAACAAAGCAGATTTTCTCAGGAAGGGCAAAATAGAGGGTCCAGTTTCTGGTCAAAATCAAGACCTGAGACTTTCTGATGCTGCTTAGATAGAGTAATACAGTAAATCCTTGGTGGCCCTCAGGCCAGCCTTTTGAGGTCTGTTTCTGTTGTTTTAGTCAGACACACTCACCACAGTGAATCCATGCTTGGACCTTGCAGCCCAGTTTAAGAAAGTGTGGAGGTCTAAATGTAGAGCTGTGTCCTTTTCCTGAATAATTCGTCATGCTCTTCACAGTGTGCTGGAAACAAATCTTTTGGCAATGGCACATATTGAGATGTCATCCTGGACTGTGCCACCTCTGCAGGGTTCAGCATCACCTCAGGCTGACAATAGTTATACCGAGCCCAGTCAAATGCAACTAGAAAACAGTGTCTAGGAAGGTGAGGAAAAGTGTTCAGCAGACTCCACCTCTGAAACCATTCCTGTTTGGGATTATCTCTTTTTGCCTCTTGTGCACATTTTTGTCTCAACACCAAAGTTGCAGAAGCTCTTCAACAGCATCTTATTCAATTTAGGACTTTTATTTGAAAGTGTGGAGTGAAAAAAGAACAGGCAAATCTTAGCAAGAGAATACTTTATCCAGCACAAGTAATGTATCATAAGTGTCCAGTGGGTGAAACAAGGAATCTTGAAGATACTTCATATACTCAGACTGGACTTAACAAGTTGCACATGACTGTTGTATGAGGAGATGAAAAACAGCAAGTATGCATAAGGGAAGTGGTGAGGGCAATGCAGAAGATCAAGGGTCTGAGGCTGATTGATTCTAGGTTGGACATGCACAGAGGAGGGATCGAGGTCCAGAAGAACACACTGAAGTCAAGATTTATGGATACTCAGAACTTTTACAACTTTGTGCGAACTTTACTGTAATTCAGATAATGCATTTCAATTGGAGCCACAGCTCTAAACTGTACGTTATTGTCCCTTTACAATAATTACTGCCCCGTAACATGTCAGAAGCAGTGGACAGCCATGCCATGTTCAGAATCACCAAGCTAAATGATCCTGCTGTGCATTTTTTACGTTGATGGAGGAAACGAAAGCACCCAAAGGAAAATCTGTCCAGACACAGACAGAGCATGTAAACGCCACACAAAAAGAAATTGAACTTCATACTGTGAGGCAAGAGAACTAGACTAACCACTCAGGGTATGCAATCTCTCCTGCACATTCAATACTTTCGGGACAGATCTTCCACCTGGCGCAAGGACAGCGCTGCTCCAAACAAGACAAGACTCACATTCTTTTCCTAGTTTACATCGCACTGCCTGGTGTTCTTCCTTTAGCATTATGGGCTTTGAAAAGCTCTATCAGGTCAAACTAAAAACTTGAGTTAACCACTGTCCGTGTCTGAGAGAAAAAGATGTAAAGCTGGTCCCGCTGTGTTGCCAGTCTGCACTTAGCTGTAATTCACCCCACTCCTCACCACCTTTCTCCCTTGCTTCTTCCCGCTCGCGGAGTCTGGTTTGAAGAAAAAGGTTGTTCAACATAACATGATCAATGACCATTGGCCACAGGAGTCTGCCCTGCCCACTTACAGCCCATTTAATGCAGTATAGATCTGGCTCTGCAAGATCGTATAAGCCTTTCAACTGTTGCAGGAAAAGCTTGGTTCTTGGATAACCAACTATCTTACCAACTGCAGTTTGTGTGTCTGGGAGAAAGCATTTCCATCTCCCTCAGCTGCAGGAGTTCTGCAGGACACAGCACTGTGGCTGTGTTTAAACTGTAGCTAAACTTCCAATTTCCACAACTTCCTGGACTTAGAGGTATTCCCTACACCCTTTTCGATAAGCATGTTGGTTTATGCAAGGGGATTTCAGAGTGACTGAATGTCTAGCTGTCACCTTACAGCAAGAAGTTCCTGGGTTCAATATCCAGGCCATGTGGGACCTTCTGCATCTACAAATACATAAAATACTAAACTAGACTCCAAAGAGAGTTGAAATATTCTCAGTAAAGGAATTACTCAAGACAAATGCCATCAAGGACGTTACAGATGCTGTAAAAAGTTGTGGATCAAGTGGGCTGAAAAGTGAAACCCCATAAGGCAGGACTTGATCAACCCGACTGGGTCATCTGGATATGGGAAGGAAGATCACTGTGGATGTGTCTGAGTAGCACCAAGTTGTTAGCACTGGCCTGAATACATTAATACAGGAGGAAGGGGAAGGAAGAGGTGGAGGAGCTGACCAGTGCAGGACACCACGCTATGAAACCCAGACAAACCCCTGAAATGGTGCAGCAGAAGATCACTGAAGGCAGCCAGGTTTCTTCCGGGTACTCCAGTTTCTCTGACTTCTAAAACATACTGCTCAGGTTGGCCACAGTGGCTCAGTCGCAGCAACTCAGGACAAACCCAACACCTGAATGCAATTTCGACACAGATACAGTAACAAAGCACTTATTTACTTACTACTTCCTGTGGAGTGGAGCTTCTTTTAAAACTGCTGCACACTGCAACACAAGTTTCTGCACACATGCAAGTGTGTTACCTTACTGTGATGTACTGCAGAAGCACAAGTAAGAAGAACTTACTACTTACAAATCACTTCAACTGGTTTGTTCAGTTGAAGAACTTCAACTGAACAAACCACATACAAGACCGGCTCTGTAATGAGGCTCAATAGTGTTCGAGCAGAGAACATTGTTCGGTTCAAAAACCATCATTTATTTTATTGAACAGGGAAGGTTCCACTGAGATACATACCGGTAATCTCTTTGTCAGAAATTACTGGCCTGAGATGAGATCCTATTGTACATGTTTTAGTGATATGGAAAACAGTTCAGGAGAAACTAACATAGATATGGGAAGAATGACCCAGCCCAGATATTGAACTCAGAAATTGAACCTCTCTTACAGTGAACGGACATTACTAACCCCCTTTTGTCTTTGTCCCCAGGGCCATTAGACTGCACAACCTCTAGAGGAAAAAGATAATGGTGTCTACAATGTTATATTGCTAGAAACTTTATTTATTTACCAATTGCCAATGTGAAATGATGTGGTTTCAGTCGTGTTAGAGTCAAAGTGAATGAGACTGTCTGTGAGTGCGTTTACTGTGTGTATGCTACATAATATGGATATTTTTTACAATTAGGATACAGTTTATATGATACAGAATGTACAAAAATGTAATTTTAAGTTGCATTGGGGCCTGTCCTGGTCAGAAAGTCCCACCAGCTGTTCCAACCTTGGAATGGCTTATTTCTATGGGAGATGCTTCTATGAGATGAACATTCTTTTACTTCGTGGCTCACTTTGAGGCCCTAAGTTGATACAGTACTGACATGTTTTACATTTCCTGAATCTCAGAGTCTAGAGAGTTACCCAGTATCAGACATTTGTGTCTGTGATGTTCCTGGAAGAAACAGCGTTAAAGTAGTAAAACAGTTTTTGCGAAAATGGTGAAAAATGTCCTCAGGTTTGAGTTTGAGGAGCAATGGTTACCACGGTAATAGTCACAGAGTAGTACATTTGGGCTCAAATGAAACATGAAAATATCTTCTTTACAATGATACCAAATACAATGGTGTAAATCATTATCTAATGGGCTGGAAATGGCTAAACCAAAATATGGACCAGTGTCAAAAGCGACTTTTTCGACATGGGGGTGGTTCACTTCAAGAGCTGAAAACTATGATAAAGCTGTAACTCTGAAAAGGCTATCATACAAAATAAAAACCTCAGACATGGACCTACTTAAAAATCAACGATAGCCTTCGTCACCTTTCGTGGTACCGATATGCCAGATTTGGGCTTTGGCCCATGGACTAATACTTAACTTTGGATTTTTCAAAATTAATCATGCAGGAGTACTATCTTTTCTTGTACTCATGAGCAAGGCACTTCTCCTAAACATGCACAGACTTTTCTGAGCAAGGCATTTTCTTTTATTCTACTCTACTTTGCTACACTATTTTAAAATCAGACTTACTCTAGATTAAAATAGTGACAGCAAGGACTGCATAAGGCACAATTCTTTACCTATTTAAGTTACTCTGTACTTAATCACTCGTTGATCCAGACCTCAGAGAAATGTCTCAATGAACCACACAAATTCCTTTCGTGTCAAGCTTCTACAAAAATCCTTATTGTTTTTTTGGTGGACACGAACTTGGTGGTTCTATCCCAGAAAATGAGTGCGTTTAGATCAATGAGGTCTTTCACCTATGAGATTCAATCTGTTGCAGAATACATGGACTTTACGTTACCACCGCAAAGGTTTCGGCCCAAGTCTCTGAACAGGATGAATTTCCTACAGCGCCGCAAACACCCACAGCTGTTCTGGGAGAAACTACGGCAAGCCCTGAGGTCACAACCACAGAGGAGGAGGACAGACCTGCGCCTCACCGTCACTCTCTGAGACGCTGAGAGTGGATCATTAAAAACACAAATAAGCTGTTTTTATGTGCATGAATTGAAAATGAACAAAATGATGATGATTATTAGATTCTAACAATAATGAAAGTAAAGCAGCAGAAGTCTGGACGAAAAAGAAAAACACAGAAGGATTTATTTTTGTGGATAATTTTATTTGTAAAGGAGTTGTAAAATATGATTGAATATCTTGTAAACATAAAAAGCAATAAAAGGCAGTAAGTGCTCGATTGATCTTTGGTAAACAAACCTAAAGAAAAAAAAGACAGTTTAAGTTTAAACCAGGAGTAACAGCTGAAATTTTAGTCCCAGTTCATTTCTATTTTGACATTAAAACGTGCAGATGGGAGGGAAGATGATGGGCTGGTGTGATGAATAATAATATTTCATCAACATTTAAAATGTCACAATGCCACTGCGGCTCACTGTCACTCACAGAGACAGTCGAGGCAGTTGGCTCCTGAAGCACAGGAAGTAGATTACATTTATTTTACCTCATTTTCAGACTTGTAGTATTGTGAAACCCATTTTGCCCTTGAGAAAAATGTTGTGGTCACAGACATTTCTGCAAAACCTGATAAATAAACTAAACCAAAACTGTATACACCTAAATCATTACATTTTTATCATCAGCCGTCTACAACAGGACGTCGTCCTGTCCCCAGTGTTTCTGTTTGCTGGTCTGCGCAAATGGCCGGAATGTAGAACCAGCAACCTTACACTTGCGGCGCCGCACAAATGCTTGGACACTTCAGGTGTGCAACGTGTGCTTCCTGGGCCTGCTGCAATGTAGCCGTAGCACAGGACCAAACATGCTTGAGGGTCAACTGGCAGTTCTAACAGGCCACTCTGATCCTCCGGCTGCAGGCGGACTAGGAGAGCCAGAGCCTTTTTTTCTCCCAGGTAAACCTGCTCTCTCGTGGAATCAAAATGATCGACGTGTGCATTGTAGTGCAATCAGCCACCTCACAGTTGGTGTGTCTTAAATAATGATCCAAGTCGCCTGACCCACGTTGGGTCAGTCCCCGTACATATGGAATATGTAACCTGGTGGAGAGATAGTCTCGATATGTTATTATAGTTCACCAATTGAATTGTATTTCAGGGAAATCCCTTATTTTCAACAAGGAATCTGCTCAAAGGGATTTCCACTTCCGTTCAAATGGAGTATAGGTTTCATGTTCGGGCTGCTCCACTAAAATCTCAACGATTTAGAACTTTCTAGACCAGTGGTTGTCAACCCCTAATATTTTGCTATATCTGCACTATAACCCTAATGTCTTACGTGATAATGTGTCTCACATGAAAAGAGCTTTTTTCATTCAGGAACAATGATAGGATGATACAGGTTATATTGGCCACAATAACCTTTTATTTAAAGGATCTGTATCATGCTATTTTAGCCATTCTAAAGTAAAGTATAGGCATATATATGATATATTGTACCTCTATCACTATGGAGTACTCATTTTTGAGAGAAATATAAGTATTTTCTGGAGGTATTTTTGAAACCCGGAAGACAAGACGCTTCGATTCAGTTAACTCCGCCCTCTCTCCGCTCATTCCACATTTGCAGTATTATAAATATAAATATCGCTGCAAAAAGTGAAGTTACTTCACATAATGCAGTTATAAGGAGTTGACATGTGCAACAGTTTCATAAATGGCTAACACACACGCTAACACACACACGCTAACACACACGCTAACACACACCACGCTAACACACACACGCTAACACACACGCTAACACACATGCTAAATATTGATTGACTCACCGCTCAGTCTGGACTCCCCATGAGATCGCGTTGGTTATAAAAGTTAATCCACTTTAATTCTGGCCAAGGTTCACCAAGCATCCATCAGGTTGGTTGATATAGTAGCTTAATCCCGGAAAGAAATTCCAACTTGTGGCGAGTGCACTCTTCTTTAGGAAGGTTGAATAGTCCTGTTCCTCTCGTAGCCAAACGCGCATCCGTGGCATTATCGTTGGGTAAGAAAAAAGAACAGGTGTGTCCAGAGTAGGTTAGAAAACAACAGTCTTCAAAAACAACACTTATGCTCGGATCCAAGGCTGCTCCGGGGCCGTGGGTGCGCTTGATTAGTGTCGCGGGACAGCACAGACGCGTCGGAGAGTTGCTGTTTTTTTTTTTTTTTTTTTTTTTTTAAATAATAAATAAAAAAAATTAAAAGCTGTTTTATAAATACAAATCAGGCCGTAAGGCATTACATTACAGACGTAGAGCACTTCCGTTCCTTGTGACGACACAACTGAACAGCTCAGTGGTTTACCAGGAGAGGGCGGAGCAGCTGCTCAGAGAGCAGGATTCAGGAGGATTACTTAGAACTGTGTGAATGAAGCCAAAAACCACTCTGGGGGTGTTTTTGATAAGGAAATAGCATAACAACATGGTTAAAACATGGCTCGATTTTGCATGATATAGGACCTTTAAAAAAAAAAGTCCTATTTAATTATCCATATAAACTGCAGCTGCTTAACTCTAGACAAGGGCCAGATTCTATTCTTTTGGATCCTTGTTTTTAGTCCAGAGTCCAGGCTGGTGAACAAACCTACTAATGGGCTAAATTGTACTATTTTGACTATTAGTAATTGTGTCTATTTCCAACATAAATAAAACCCACAGAGAGAGAAGTGGCTTAGTGGTTAGTGGTTCTCACACAGTGGGGCAGTGCCTGAATTGAGGTCATTATGTACCACTTCTGCTCTGCACTACTGCACAGTGTAGCTAACTGTTTTTGAGCGTAAATGGGTTCGCTCTTCGTCGAATAGGCAGGGCAAGGCAACTTTATTTATACCGTGCATTTCGTACACAAGGCAACTCAGTGCGCCTTACAAAAGAAGATATGTGAAATTACAATGAGGTTCAGTTAAGGCAAATATATGGAAACATCAAGACATGGGAAATACACCACACACGAGGTCACGTGCAGAATAGCCTTGGGCTGCGCACTGTAGGGCCCCCTAGTGGATTTTTGCTTAGGGCCCCAGAAAGGCCAGCACTGGCTCTGGTAGGACTCTGGACTTCCCCGGGAAATTTCAGGAATTTGCCAAAGTGAATCATGCGATCTGACCACATCTGGCACATGGTGAGCTCCTTTATGCATGTCACCTTAAAACCCAGATGTGGTGTTGTGGCATTAGAAGGCATGTGTGGTTTGTTTATAGAAAACTGTTTTCCACGCTGATCTACTGCACCAAAGTAGACCCGTGCATACGTGCAACCCGACATTCACTTGACCCATCATATTAACCTTAGTTATCTTGATATTAGGTGACAGCTGTACCAGGGACACAACCCCAGGGTTATTGCTAAAGCAGCGCTTGTACTTCTCCTAAGGCAGGCGAGCTGCGCCTTGACTTCTGAAAGAGAGAAAACCTCCAACTGCTGCAAATGAATAAATCATAATGGATGATATAATCACACCCTCAGTCTGTGCTTTCAACATGTATTTAAGCATCAGATTAAATGTTTGAAAATTAAGCCATTTAGAGTGATTTTATTTCATTACATTCAAGCAGACTTTTCCCTGTAATTTTGTTTTTGTTTTCAATTTGACATGATAAATGGATTCTAAAGGAAGAATGCAAGGCAGCG
>VHKM01001172.1:0-52331 GCA_007210695.1 Neogobius melanostomus
CCGCCGTGGCTGTGATGTACTGGCGATTTTCTCCCTTGCAAAGCCAAACCAATGTATCTGATCTCTGTGTTTTTCCTTCTAGGTTGAAGCGTTCTTCACAAATTGGAAAACAAAAGTATTACCTATTATCTGACCCAACAGGACTCACTTATAAACCACACTGACCTGAGAGAAACAGCATTTAAACCTATAATCCAACAGGGACTCACTATTAAAACTATAGAATTGTCATTAATTATGTAGTTTGTTCTTCATTGTTTCTTATGAGCAGAGGCCAAATTGACCTCATTAGTTCTTTTGAAAACAACATACAGTTGTATTATTATTCTAAATCTGCAAGCTTAATCTGCTTTTATACCAACAAATGACCATCAGAAAAACATAACTGGCCAAGATGTTTTAGTTTGTTTTGTTTAAAACACAGGAATTATTTACAGCCATTTTCTTTTGTTGGTAAGATCAAATCATGTCAGGATCAATCATAATAATCTCACATAAAATCAAACAGTTTTATTTGAAAGTATAAGGTGTTAGCTGGACCCCAACTCCACCCCATGAACACAGAGTGCAATCATAGAGCTTTGGAAAGTGTTTGTTTGTTACTCTGTGCTAAAGTGACTCTATGAACAGTCCTCGTCAATAAACAGGTTTAATTAACCGTTTAAACATGTCAGAATGTGTTCAGATTATCAGGACTCATGAAAAAGCAGACTCTAAATCATCTGATCCTAAACCCTGTTAGCATTAGCCCTGGAGCTAGGTAGGCGAGCTAACGTTACTCGTTTTGGAACATAAGTTAACATCAGTAAAACGCTCAGGAAACGGAGGTTAAAGGTGTTTATTTACATAATCAGCAACAAGCTCAGATACAAAGATCAAACTGAACCTGGTCTTTACTGGAGCCACAGGAGGAAGAAACTGATGTTTTATAAAGTCTTCTTCTTCTTCTGTGCACTAACACAGCGGAAGCTGCCTCTGCTGTTTCAGTACCATACTTCCTTTATTAGACTCTGAGCTCTTGGTTCTAAAGGGCAGAGATGTGTTGCACAGAGGATGAATAATATGACTGATTGTGCATCTTCCTTTGATCTGTCTCTTTTGTGATGGTAAAACACGTGCGCGCTCTGGAGTGTCACGAGGATCACTGTGGTGTAATCTGCAGTAACACTAGAGGGCAGACATGCACATGTGTCGTCTGAGCACATAAGAGATAAGTATTTATTGATCTCACAATGGAGAAATGCACTTGTTACATTCCAGCTCTCAGAAACACTCAGTGATGTGGCAGGAGAGACAGAAATGTGCAACAGTTAAAGAGTCAAAACAAGGAACATTATAAATGACGACGCAAACATAAAGCGAAAAAAGTTAACGGCAAAAAAAGAAAAAAAAAAAAAAGAAAAAAACAATTAAAAGATCGATAAGACACGAATCAGATAGGTTTGGTTTGCCATTGTTTGGAACAAGTTCACAAACTAGGAATTTTTCTCGGGCTACAAATCATGCAAATAAACAATAAGAAATATAATTTTCAAACCGTTTTTTCTTTGGAGGCTGACTCTCCTCTCGCATACAGATAAATAATATAACTTTTGAATATTTTAACCCTTCATTCCCAACTTTCTGTGCCAAGTCACTCAATTGTTGCGTGTGGGTCTTGACTCCCAAAGATCTAGTATTAATCTATTGGTACTTCCTGTCAGCACTAAATTCATTCAAATAAATAATTTTCTGACAACATTTCTCACTGAAATATAATAATGATTGAACTGATGTTATCTTGAATAAGTCATATTTCAAAAGCATTAAACCTGTCACTGCACTTCAGGGTTTAAATCGAGCAAAATTTGTAAATATCCTTTATTCAACAGTTCTTGTGTGTTTTATAGCCTGTATGCACGCTTTTACACTGACTGAATTTAGACACAGACTGAGCATCAAACTGATCTGCAGACGTCGCTCGTAAAAAAGTCCAACGACTGAAAGCAGTGAGAGGCTCAGTCTGACAGAGCTCTCAGAACACTGAGTCGTCTATATCCCAGAGCATAAACAGGGATCAGGGTCTGAAGTGAAGGTGGCTGTTGAGGTGTGGAGGTGGATCAGTTTGGTCAGAGGAACTGTGTAAGGACAGAGATCACAGCACAAGTCCCACATCCACCCTACTGTTCCAGAGAGGTAGGGAGGGAGGGGTTTTGGTGCCTTTATGACAAACATAGAAAACATCTTTAGGCACTCCAGAATCCCAGGACTGATCATTGTATCCAAACACACAGTCAAGACTGCCTCTTTCCTCTGATTCCTCTGTAGACATGATATAGAAACCTTCTCTCACTGGAACTCCCATAAAGCGCCCAGTCAGACCAGTGTCAACACAGCACTGTGGCCCAGGAGTCAAATCTGTCTGATGACTGGATACGGCTGCTTCTCTCCTCACATGTGTCGCCGTCTGTTGTTTGTCAGACGTTTTGAGTTTATCGAGCTGTGTTTGGATCCAGAGAGAGTTGATGAATCTGAGGGAGAGAAGACACAGCAGCATTAGTCCCTGTTTGGTTGATTGTTGTAAAATGTAAATGGTCCTCAGCTGTGGCTCTGTTCACTCTGTGATGAGGACTGACAGAGACCAGGCTCAGGAAACTACATCATGAAGATCTCTTTAAACAAGGAAACAGCTTCAGACTCTTCTGACTGCTAAAGACTCTGACGCTGTGGACCACAGTCACAGGGACAAATACATAATGAGCCTCATGTGTTTATGGGACACTCGCCATGAGCTTGCTTCTATTGTTATCAAATATTATTAAACGTCTTCACAATTATGTCCAGCATGTTCTATGTTTATAAGATTATTACACTTAAGATAAGACATAGACTTTTAAATCTCGTCACTGGACTGAGTTTTAAGTCAAATTCACTTCGATCTAAGTCAACTCAAAACAGTCCAAACTGGAAAACAAACTTAGAATAAAGTCAATCAGAATGTTGTTTCTCTCTGAACAATGCAGTGACAAATTAAACCTTTAACCCCGACTGAACCGAGCAACTTTTTTGTCCTCCAGTTTGGCTTACCCAATCTAAAACAACAACACAATAAAAAGCACAACTAAAGAGTGATGGAAAAAGAAACAAAAAGTTACGGTCAGTTTTGTAGGTCTTAGCTTTCAAATGAGGCGTGACTCTGGCCTATAGGCTGTGAGCTCCAGTCAAGAAGCTTTTAGATTTGGGTAAAGCTGAACTGGAGAAAATGCTCTGGGTTAAGGCGGGCTTAAGAGGTTAATCAAACTTTAAAAGTCAGACTTACGTCTCCAGATTGGATTGATCCATCGTTCTCCAGCAGGACTCAGTCTGAAACACAAACATCAGGCTCTGAATAAACAGGTTTTATTCTGACAGTTAAGTTGGTGTTTTCAGTAATAACTGTGTAATAACTGTCCTCACCTGAGAGTGGAGAGTGAGCAGTGGGGCTCCTCCTGTAGAGCAGTCAGGAGCTTTACTCCTGTGTCTCCTGGATGGTTGAAGCGGAGGTCCAGGTCTGTCAGATGGGAGGGGTTGGACCTCAGAGCTGAGGCCAGAGCAGCACAGCCTTCCTCTGAGATCAGACACCCTGACAGTCTGAACACACAGGGTTAACGAGTCATAGAAATGACAAACTCACAGAGATGAAGAGTAAACCCTCTGACCTGAGCTGCTGCAGTTTACAGTGAGGACTCTTCAGTCCAACAGACAACATCTTCAGCCCTGAGTCCTTCAGGTTGTTCTTACTGAGGTCCAGGACTGTCAGACTAGAGGAGCTGAGGACTGAGGACAGAGCTTCACAGCTGCTCTCTGACAGTTACAGCTGCTCAGTCTGGAGAGAACACACTGTTTTAGGAGAAGTTTAGAAGGTTCATACTTACATAGACCTCACTCACAGAGCTTTGTTGGAGGCTTTGACCACTGGCAGCAGCCTCAGCAGAGCCTCCTCTGAAGCACAGTATTTCTTCAGCTCAAACTGCTCCAGAGCTTCTTCTGATGACAGTAAGATGAAGGCCAGAGCTGACCACTGAGCAGGAGACAGTCCACCTTCAGACAGACGTCCTGAGCTCAGGTACTGTTGGACCTGCTTCACCAGAGAACATCATTCAGTTCATTCAGACAGTGGAGCAGTTGATGCTTCTCTCTGCAGACACTTCCTCACTCAGCTTCTGCTTGATGTACTCAGCTGTTTCTGATTGGTCTGGGAGCTACTTCCTGTCTGTGTCAGCAGACCTTGCAGAAGGCTCTGATTGGTCAGCAGTGAAAGACCCAGGAGGAAGCGCAGGAACAAGTCCAGGTGTCGTTTGGACTCTGTAAGGCCTGGTCCACAGCCGTCTGGTGCAGATGTTTCAGTTTAGGTTTAACTCTGAGCAGAGTTGATTTCTGTGTTTTTGTGGAGAGAAGGTTGACTCCAGTGTTGAAGAAGGTCTGATGGACGTGAAGAGCAGCCAGAAACTCCAGCACACTCAGATGGATGAAGCAGTAGACCTTGTCCTGGTACAGGCCTGGCTCCTCTCTAAAGACCTGTGTGAAGACTCCGGAGTACACTGAGGCGGCTGCAGCGTCCAGCCCACACTCGCTCAGGTCACTCTCGTAGAAGATCAGGTTTCCTTTCTGCAGCTGCTCAAAGGCCAGTTTTCCAGAGACTGCACCATCTTCCTGGTCTCTGGACTCCAGTGTGGGTCTGTCTCAGATCCTCCTTCATACTTGATGTTCTTGACTTGGCCTGAACCACCAGGAAGTGGATGTACATCTGAGTCAGGGTCTTGGCAGCTCTGCTCTCTCTCTGGTTTTCAGCACATGCTCCAGGACTGTGGAGAGGATCCAGCAGAAGACTGGCATGAAGCACATGATGTGGAGGCTTCGGGACGTCTTGATGTGGGAGATGATTGTGTGGGCCTCGTCTCTGAACCTGTTCCTGAAGTACTGCTCCTTCTGTGGGTCGCTGAACCCTCGCACCTCTGTCACCATGGAGACGCACTCAGCAGGGATCTGATTGGCCGCCGCGGGGCGTGTGGTTATCCAGAGGCGAGCGGAGGGAAGCAGGCTCCCCTGATGAGGTTCACCAGCAGCTCCTCCACTGAGGCGCTCTCTGTGGGCTCCGTCAGGGCCTTGGTTTGGGTGAAGTCCAGAGGAAGTCTGCACTCGTCCAGACCGTCCAAGATGAAGAGCAGCTGCAGCTCTTCAAAGCTGCTCACTTCTTCTGTTCCTCTAAAGAAGTGATGGAGCAGCTGCACCAGGCTGAAGCTCCTGTCCTTCAGCACATTGAGTGCTCTGAAAGTGAAGGGGAACAGCAGCTGGACGTCCTGGTGGGCTTTGCCTTCAGCCCAGTCCAGACTGAACTTCTGAGTGAGCAGTGTTTTCCCGATGCCAGCCACTCCCTTTGTCAGCACTGTTCTGACGGGCGCCTCTGTGTCCGCGGGGCCTTTAAACATGTCTTCACATGTGATGGCTGTCTCTGCTCCGCCTGGTTTCCTGGAGGCTGTTTCCATGTGTCTGACCTCATGTTCCTGGTTGACCTCTGAGGCCCCTCCCTCTGTGATGTAGAGCTCTGTGTAGATCTGCTGCAGGAGGGCGGGGCTTCCTGCTTTAGCCACGCCCTCAAACACACACTGACACTTCTGCTGCAGCTCAGACTTCAGTTTACGCTGAAGAACTCCAGAACATCTGCCTGAATGAAGACACAGACAGAGCCTGAGTCTCAGAGAAGATCAAATGACTGAGTGAAATGGACCTACTGCTCCACAGACGCTCAGCCAGCTCCTTCTGCTGCCTCCTCCTCAGGAAGTTCACAGTGATCTTCAGAAAAGCCTCTCCATCCTCATCCTCCACAGGCTCTAAGCATTCTGGGTAATCTGTGCTCAGAACCTTGTGGAGCTTCTTCAGCTCCTTCTGGACAAAAGTGAAGATGTCCTCCTCCAGAAGCTGCACAGACACATTAGAACAACACAAATGCAGTCAGTGTCAGATCTGTGTGAAACAGTCCATTCATCTGAACATCTCCAAACTTCAGTGAAGGACACACTTAAATATGGAGTCCAGCTGAGTGTGATGTTGCTGAGCTCTGAGCTCTGGAGCCTGCTCCACTCTGTGACAGAGACACAACAGAGAACTCACATCTGTCCATGACTTTATCATCGACAACATCAGGGAAACTTACGGCTCGGAGGAAAAGTTCAATAGATGATCCTTAGACCAGTTACTGCAGAGCGACTCACAGACGGGACCAGGGTCAGACTCTGGGCTGTGATGGATTATGGTCACATTTAAAAATTAATAACAAAAAATCACATTGAAATCACAGAAACATTTGGAATTAACTTCAGATGAAAATCAGATGAAACTCTACAGTTTACCTAAAATCCTGAATATGTTTTTACCGTCATGAGTTACAATTAAAGCTGCTCTTCCTTTGGGTTTTACATAAAGTTCCACTGATATGAGTTTGTCTGAGGCCGATCTTTACAAATGTCCGTCTTTAATCCTGAGTTTGAAGTTTCTAAACTGTAAAATGTGTCAGTGTTGTGACAGCAGGGGGCGCTGTATGAGGGACATACAGCGCCCCCTGCTGTTTAGTCTATTCTTCATATTAAAGACAAACATCAGTAACTCTCTTTTCTTATGGCTCTAAAAGTATAAAAGTCTGCAACATAAAACATATATAATAGGACCCGAGCCTCCGAGCTGCACAAACCTGTGACTGATTTTCACAGTGATGTTTCTGATCCTGAGGCCGAGGAAGCTCTGACTGAGCTCTTTCATCAGCCTGATATCGGCCGATAACGATACAAATTAAAATACACAAATATCGATCCGATATATCGGCTTGCAACGTATCGGCCTCTAGTTGTGCATTAAAGGAACTTCATACCATGGTCTGTGTGAATACTTGATTCTGATTTGCTGGAAGGTGTCCGTTATAAATTGATAATGTACCTAGCCTGGAAACGGTTAAATCACGTTCTATATCACTCCAATGCAGCTGTTTCCATAGTAACGGTAAACAATTGAGCTGGAACTAGTTTTAGGTAAAACTGATAAGAAGTGAGATAACTCCTGCCCAGGACTTAAAAAAATAAGCAAACAGGTCCCAATGAACAGTTTCAGTTTGCCGGACCATGGTATAAGCGGGATAATGCACTCCACGGAAGCAACCGTCCTCCGCTCTGCGTCGTCTAGTTATTTCTGTTAATGGACACCTCGTTTTGCATTATCCCTTACATACCTGATTTATTTATTAGAAATAATGAAAGAGGAAGCACATCGTCACTTTTCAGGGTCAATGTCACAGAAATGCCAGAAAACTAGCCATGAAAATTCATGACATTGATTCAAATGCTTTAATTAAACGCAGTGTTTTTCATATAAATATCTGAGTTTACAATATGATAAAGGACGACAAAACTAACATGTTCCACTTGTAGATAAAATCAGGTATAGTTCCTTTAATTCCCCATTGAACTGAAATCATTATATTCCATAATAAACAGTTGAATCTCACGTCTTTGTCTTGATCCTATTGGTTCATCCATAGACCGGTCAGTCCTGAGGGAGACACAGCTGGGACCAGTTCAGACGGACGATGTTTCTGGAGGATCCTGAGACACAGATTAAACACTTGAAACACATGGAACTGTCCTGGATCAGCCTCAGATAGGGATGTCAAGATGAACCTGTTTTACCATCACCACGATTATAAAAGGACACGGTAGGTTAACCTGAACGCTGTACTGGCCACTGCACGACACAAGCAGAGTAACTCACTGTAATGTAAATCAGGTTCTTATCAGTGTCATGGCCACAGCTGTATAAGATCAGACACAGAGGCTGCAGACTGTTTCTACAACATCTGTGAAAGAACAGGTCTCTCTCAGGAGCTCAGTGAAGTCCAGCGTGGTACTGAAGCTCCTGTGCAACTACACCAGTCCTGAAATGTCCTAAATATTACAAGTCAGCTGTGTGTGATGTTAGAACAAAGAGGAAGCCATTGGAAACAACATCAACGTTCACTTTCATAAGATCTTCAAACTTCCTGAAGCTTCAGAACAGTGTGTAGAGCTTCATGGGGTTTCAGGCCGAGCAGCTGCATCAGAGCCTTTCATCACCAAGTGCAAAGCTTCTGATGCAGTGGTGGACTCTAGAGCAGAGGAGATGTTCTCTGACCAATCACACTTCTCCACCTGGCTCTGATGGACCAGTCTGGGTTTGGAGAATGCCAGGAGAACTGACTGCATTGTGCCCAGTGTAAAGTTTGGAGGAGGGGATGATTATTATTATTATGGTGTGGGGTTGTTCTTCAGGAGCTGAGCTTTAGTTCTAGTCAAAGGAACTCTAGATGCTTCAGCACCAACAGGGTTTATCCAGGCAGAAGCAAGTCCAATTTAAAGCTTTTTAATGACATGTTTAATGCTCAAATACTGTATTTTAATGCCACAAACACAAATCAGCCTATACTTCATTTGTTACGTTTCAACAGAGGAAAGAGAATTGGACAAAACAGGAAACTTCAGAGCCAAAA
Organism: Neogobius melanostomus; assembly: GCA_007210695.1. Taxonomy (NCBI): domain Eukaryota; kingdom Metazoa; phylum Chordata; class Actinopteri; order Gobiiformes; family Gobiidae; genus Neogobius; species Neogobius melanostomus. Next base: position 8,531 of record VHKM01001172.1, read on the forward strand.
CTGTTTTAGTTTTAGTTGTTCATACGTTTGGTATTTTTGATGAACTTATACAGTAAAGATTGTTCAGGAATGACCTCACAAATGCACTTCATAAACACAGAAGAGCTGAAGATGCTTTAGCTGCACAGAGTGGACACACTCTACATTAAACCCTATGAATGAAGATCTCAGTAAAGTTCAGATGTGAGTGGAGGCGTCTGAATACTTTGGAACATAGATCATCACAGAAGTCATTAAGCTGATTATGGATCATAGACACGAGACTCTGGACTTGGGGACAGTTGTTTCTGTTTCCTGTTGGATGAATTGACTTTACGATTGTTATAAGACGATGTCAGTCTGACTGTGACGTGTTGGACAGCGGTGGATCTCACCTCTGAGCTTTGGGGTCAGTGGTTTTAGAGTGAGGGGCTCCGTCCTCTCTGTGCTCTGTCTCCTCCATTATGTGTCCAGCTGAGACGACTGAAGCTTCAGGAAGATCTAAGAGACAAATAAACAGAACACTTTGTTGTATCTACGACTAATCTGGGAATAAGAAGAGTTTACGCCCGTACTCCAAACCATCTATTGATACATTTGATTAACAACATAACAATGACTAATGACAAATCAATGAAGAAATCAATCCTGGTTCTTCCTCAACGTCCTCAAGCTCAACAGTGATAACACCGAGGTTCTGCTCATCGGCACAAAGTCCATCCAAAACTAACACCATGGGCCAGACGAGATATCGGTACCATGATCACCATAATCCCGGAAAGGCACCACTTTCAAAACATAAATGAAAAATGTGGCTTAGTGGTTTAGCAACAGCCTTTGCTGAGAGACTTAACAGTCTGTTTTCCATCTGATCAACAGCACATGGCTTATGGTCTAATGACATGAGAAGCTTTTCAACATCCTCCACTGCAACACTGGTCAATTCAAACATGCATTTCTTTCCACTCAGAATCTGTGAATGAATGATTGAGAGAGTGCAGTGTTCCCTCCTGCATTTCATTTCTCATTTACTTTTCAACAGTATAATTATTAAAATGATTAGCAATATCTATATGTTTTGTTAAATCTCTCCCCTCCTTTAGTTTCTTCTAATAAAGACTGATAATGCATCTTTTTTAGCTTGTTGATTTTAGTAACTTTATTCCTCAGAGAGCGGTAAGCGTCCCAATCAGTCACATTTCCAGATACAGTGGCAGCTTTCTTAAGTTGGTTTCTTTCTCGATCCAACCAGGGGCTTTTGTGCTTCTAACAGTATGTTTTAATTGGAGCTTGATCATCACACACTTGTGAGAATAATTGCATAAAAAGCTATTTCAACATCTGTTGTTTCATTTATACAATCCCATTTCACTTGCTGTACGTCTTCAATACATTTAGTTTCTTTGATTGTTTTACAGCTAAAGTCTTAAGTCTAAAGGAAAAATAACAGAAATTCAACCAGGACTCACTCAGGACTAAACCAGGACTCACTCAGGACTAAACCAGGACTCACTCAGGACAGTATTAGATCAAGCCAGTTATAAACCAGGACTAACCCAGGATTAATTCAGAACAGAATCAGAACCATCAATAGAAAAGCAAATGGCTCATATGAACATGGGCTAAGCTAAAGTTGCACAGATTTACTCCAAAACTAAGACAGTACAAAATAAAGTCTAAAACCAACCAAGACTCAAGTCTAGTCTTGCACCAGATACTTTTACTTCAAATGTATAGACACTTTCCTTTCACAATTGAACCCACTTTGTGCACTGAACAAACTGCAGGGCTATTGAAGCTGCAGCACGTTTTGCAGTGTACTGTATCATGTCAGCGATCCAAACTAAAAACAAACACTGGCAGGCAGGTCTTGTCTGACATGTTTCTTGCTCCATTTCTCTACTGTCCTCATTCTGGCCTCTGTCCCTCTGTGTCATCTCTCCCTCTTTGTGCTAATGAGCAAACATCATTCAGAATCACAGACATATTGTAAAATATTATGTTTCAGTTAAAAGTTCTTACAGTTATATTATATACAGTATATTGTAATCCTTGTTTAAAAAAAAAGCCTAATTTCTTCAATAATACAAACGGGTAATATTATTATCACTATCAACTATTTTCTTACCTTACCTGAGGACAGCATGTCTGTTCTCATTCTGGCCTCTGTCCCTGCCATCTCTCCCTCTCTGTGCTATAAATCCACCAGAGCAATTATTAAAAACCCACTGACTGGCTGTGGCCGTCGCTGAAAATATCCTCCAAACTCATATTTATATCAGTAATGTTCAGTTTGGCTTTACCCAAATCTAAAAGCTTCTTGAAAAAGCCTCAAAATAGCGACAAATACGAGGATGAAAACACAATGAAAAGAGACAAAAACACAATAAACGACAAAAACAGGACTAAAAGTGAGGACAAAGTAACAAAAGAGACAAAAACAGAAATGTGACAAAGATGCAGCGACTACGCGACAGAAAAGCCTGAGAGCCAGAGGACTTTCTTTCCTTTTTGGCATTTCCTCCGAGTGTCGAGTCAGAAACACAGATTAAACCTGATGTTCTTCCAGTGACTTCCATTATAAACTCACTTTTTCACACTCTAAAATCATCCATTATTGATTATCGGTGCTTTCTTCTGATCAGAGGAGGAAACACAGGTGATTTTTACAGTTCATAGTGACAGTAGAAACAGGACGGTGTAAACAAGGCTCTATTTCTCATTGTTTTCTATGGGGCCCAAAGCTGATGTTTGTGTGGCTTGTTCCGTGTGCCGTCACCTCTGTTTTCACTCTGCAGCCTAACCCATCTGAGAACATGTTTCCATTTGCCCACGAGACGAGTGTGGGCTTGATCAGTGAGAGCAAAGAAAACAAACAGACGAGAGATGAAAGTCTGGAGAAGTGCGGCCGTGCATTTCTCACATAACAGATCTATGACTCAGTCTCCTTTAAACCTCTTACTTGTCTTTCATCCTCGTTTTCAGTCTTTTAGATTTGGGTAAAGCCAACTGGAGACAATGTGCTGTTACAGGTAACAACATGCAAGTGCAGGGCGTGGAAACAGGTTCCTCAGCTTTGACGTATCACACACTAAACCTAGTCTAGAGTCTAGAGCAGGGTCTGCAACCTTCAACATCAACAGAGCCACTTTGCTCAGTTTTAGACCAAAGGAAAGTCTCAAAGAGCCGCAAACAAAGCAGACACATGTTGTAAATGATAGTCTGATGAAGAATCAATGGATTACAGTGATGTCACATCTTTGAAAGTTACAGATTGTAGGTAATATCATCAGATCTGGATGGTTCTTCACTGCTAAATGTAAACACATCACATTTGTCACAGCCGTCGTTCTGGCTCAGATTTTGCCTCAGACTTTTGCAGAGTGTCTCTCATTTAAATACACCACATTATGGGTTTACGTTTGTATATATAGGCTGTGACCGTTTAGATTTGGGTAAAGCTGAAGAAAATGCAGTGGGTTTAAGGCGGGGCTTAAGAGCTTCTAAAACCTTTGCTGCAGAATGTCCTGATGTTGAAAAGACAGTGACTAAATAAATCATAAAGACTGGACTCACCTGGACTCGTGCTCACATAACCCCAGACTGCCTGAGCTGCACAGGAAGTGTTTCCTCTAAATCATGTGACCTCATCAGCCAATCACAGAGCAGTACAGTTTACTCACCTGTGAGTGCAAACTGAGCTCAGAGTGACGGAACTTACAACAAGATTTCACTTTATTTCAGAGGGATTTTTTAACATGGAATTCCAGCTTGATTTATTCAGCTTTGAACCAAAAAACAAGACTTTTTATAAATGTTTTCACTTATGATGAGCTCATTCAAAAACTAAACAAGATCCAAAAAAAGCCTCAGTGTTACTAATATGTCACAAAATAAAACCCTGAATTCAAACCTGGCTCTGTCCATTATTTAGATTCACTTCCACTTTTTAGATCCAGCCTTGGTAATGGAATCACTTTGTTTTATATGTTGTCCAATGAGCTCCCCTAGTGGTGAAAGTTAGTACTGCAGTTTGTAAGTCTGAACATGTTTCAGTCAGAATCTGAGTGTTTCCTTTGAGCTCAGCGCAGAACGGCATCGTCTGTCAGTAATAAGCTCATTCTCTGCATTATATTATATTTGGATGTTTGAACATGTTTTGTGCTGAGCTTATAAGTTCTCTCTTCTTTGCAGTCATTTTGCTGTATTTTGTGTTTTACAGTAGTTTAAAGAAACTACGCTGCTTCTTGGTGGATGAATGAGGGAGTGTTTAGCTACAGCTGAGTTACTGTCAAAGACTACAGTGACAAAACCACATGACTGAAGCAAACACAATATAAATGTCATCAGGCTGTTTTTACAACATGATTCAAATCAGTTTGTACATCACACGTTTCATTTGTTCAGTATTTCAGAGTTAACGGAGATATATTTACTGACACGTGCAGTACAATGGTAAATGCTCTCAACTTACACAGCGCTTTTCCTTCATTAGGATTTTTTTTTTTTTGTACAAATGATTATAAATCTTAATATTGTATCTTTGTGTTTTACATTTAGGACATTTATTTTTTCTCCAAATTCATTCATAATCTTAATATTTATTGTTTATTTTCAAAAGCTAAACTGATGAGAATCTGCTCATAATAAACCTCAGGAGCAGTTTGACTTTACTGCGCGGACGTCGAAGTGCTCCTGTATTATTACGCCTCATAATATAGTTCCCCTTTTTATCGCTTAAATAAATCCACATGTTTAATTTTGTGTAACTAGACTTGGATCGTGTAAACGCTCACGTAACTGTATTTAAATAAGGAAAACGTGGAAGAGCTTGGTCTCTTCTAACTTCAGCCCCGTTTGGAGCTCTGACTCTGCTGGGAGAGGAAAGGCTCTTACTGTGAGTTTGAAGAAGCTAAAACAATGTAAATGTAACTCATCTGAATGGGATTACTTATGGTGCGTTCAAGGAAACTGGTAAATTTCCCTCCTCCCACTTGGAAAAATGCCTTGGAGCAAAGTGGTTATTACAACTTGTAAACTGGGACTCCTCCAGACTGCTCCGAGTTCAGATACGAGATGAAGACAGTAACGGCGCCCCCCAGTGGAGGAGCAGCAACGACTTTATTTTCTCAGGAAACTCCAGAAGCTTCAGGTTCATCAGTCGGTCCTCACGGCCTTCTATAAATGCTTCATTCAGTCGTAACATTTAATATTACAGTTTGGTTTGGATCCCTCAGAGCCATTCACCGTAATCCACTCAACAAAAGCATTAGGCTGAGCAGTAAATAATGGGACAGGAACAGGAATCACTCATGGAAATCTACAATAACAGAGTCAGATCTAAAGGACAACAGATCAGCACAGACATCACAGTCAGTACAGCCCACTCCCCTCCGGTCGCTGGTTCAGGTCACTGCCTTTACAAAAACAAACAGCACAGTCCAGTTTTGTACCCACCTCTATGAGGCCACTGAACTCAAGTGATTTGTTAAGCAGTGATTAATGATGCCCCCTGCTGGCTGTTCTGTTTGGAGGAATGGACCAAAACTCAACCAACTATTGTGAGAAGCTTGTGGAAGGAAATCCAAAACGTTTGACCCGAGTTATACAGTTTAAAGGCAACGCTGCCAAATATTAATGACATGTATGTAAACTTTTGGTTTTGTAAAAAGTAATAAAAACTGTGTAGAAAATTCTGTCTCTCATTCTTCAGGCATTTAGCAAATAGAAATAATTGATAAAATTCTAATTGACCTAAAACAGTAAAAGTTAATTCAGGTTTCATGTCAGACAGTGGGAAAAAATGCAAATGTGTCTTTTTATAAAGTGTATGTAAACATCTGGTTCTCACTGTATATACCATTCACTCTGATAGAGCACCCATGCACCCCTGCATATACACACACACAGAAACCAAGACCTAAACAATAACAACCCAACCATCCTCACCTGTATCTGTAATATGTAGATACTGTATATATTATATTTCAAATATAGTTTTTTATGTTTCTGTCATTGTTTTTCTTTCACTGGGTGTTAAATAAATGAATAGAAAACCTCACTAACCTCAGACAGTTCCTCTCTGAGCCGCTCCTCTGGGTCCGTCCCGGATCAGTAAAGACGTGCAGTGGAACCTGTGGGACCAGGAGCAAAGAGCAGCTCCGCCTCAATAAAAGTATAAAAGTGAATGAGTGTTAGATCAGTTCACTTTATTTGGTCACAGGTGTAAAAAACAGCACTAAGGCCCCTGGAATTATTGTGACAACAAATCTCTGCTTTTTCACCACAGTCATATTCTTCAAAAACATATTTATTAAGTTTATATATTAATCATATATTCAAATCTCTGTCTGTTGTTCAGGATAATTAATGGATCTGCAGATCCTCCTTGGGGCCATTTCACCACGTTCTTTGTGCTGTGGACGAACCTATGAAGACCCACCATACAGGCTGCAGGAGGAGGAGTTTAAAAACACAAATGTTCAAAATGTGTCTCAAGAAACATGTTATGTTCATATTTGTGCTTTTGTGTCGTTATTAACCTTGTCTTTCTGATTTGACAATGGATAGATGGTTATAAATGCACTCACTGCAAAAAACGAGTCAAAATATGTTTAACCATGAAATCATTTGGATGGAAGTGGTGATTTTAAAAAAACACGCAGTAGTGGTCAGAGACAGCCAAGTCAACGACAGAGGACACACCAGTGGACAGGCCATACGTGATGACCAGGTCCAGGGTGTGTCCTCTGTCATGAGTCGGCTGTGTGACGTGCTGAGTAAAATTAAGAATGTTTAAAAATTCATTTTAAAGAGGATCTAAAATATTATCTACATGCAAATTAAAATCACCGGCTAAAATTATTCGCTCATAGGAGTTGTGTATAATCGATAAAACTCTGAGAACTCATGAATAAAAAGCAAGCACTTTTTGGAGGTGTGTAGATTGACACATACAATTTCAGGGCTGCTAAAAACAAACTCTATAACCAACAGGACTCACACTTATTGCTCTTTTGTTGCTTCTTTGTACCTTTTTTGTTGCTTTTGTTGTTGTTTTGAAGCTTTTAGATTTGGGTAAAGCCAAACTGTAGAAAACACACTTGGTTAAAGTTTTGTAAAAACTGTATAAAATAGATTCAACATTTTAATATTTACATTTTGAGATGTTTTCTAGTCGTTTTTCTTTAGAAATTTACTGGATTATTTGTTTAAGATTTTAAAGATATTGATCATAAAAAGTGTGTTGTGGCTCATTTTACCCCCGGGGGAAGTTGAACCAGATTTAAAGGTGAAATTGACGCTAAACATCATAAAGTCTTATTTTTACACTTAAGTGTTTCCCATTAGCAAATTTAAACCAAAATATATAATAAATCATTTTCTTTTCATATGAAACATCTGTAGATTATGCAATTTTGTCTCTAAAACCCTAAAATAATGTTGTGTAATATTGAATTCTGTTCGTCTCTACAAGACCCAGAGCCACCAATAAATACAAACTATAGAATTGTGCATTAAAATGTTCTGTAGTTTGTTATTCATTGTTTCTTATGGAGCAGAATTTACTTCATTAGTTCTTCTTTGAAAACATACAGTTGTATTTATTTATTCTTAAATCTGCCAAAGCTTAATCTGCTTTTATACCGAACAAAATGACCATCAGAAAAACATAATGGACCAAGATGTTTTAGTTTGTTTTAGTTTAAAACACAGGATTATTTTACAGCCATTTTCTTTTGTCTGGTAAGATCAAATCATGTCAGGATCAAATCTATAATCTCACATAAAAATCAAACAGTTTTATTTTGAAAGTATAAGGTGGTTGAGCTGAGCCCACTCTCCCCATGACACAGAGTGAATCATTAGAGCTTTGGGAAAGTGTTTGTTTGTTTAGCTCTGGTGCTAAAGTGACTCTATGAACAGTCCTCGTCATAAACACGGTTTATTACCGTTTAAACATGTCAGAATGTGTTCAGTTCATCAGTGACTCATGAAAAGATGCAGAAAACTCTAAATCATCTGATCCTAAACCCTGTTAGCATTAGCCTGGAGCTAGCGTAGCGAGCTAACGTTAGCTCAGTTTGGAACATCAGTTAAACATCAGTTAAACCGCTCCAGGAAACGGAGGTTAAAGGTGTTTTATTCACAATAATCAGCAACAAGCTCAGATACAAACGATCAAACTGACCAGTGCTGCATCCGAAACCAGTAAATTGGTAAGAGGTCTTACGCCAAACCGGATGTGCGTCAGTGTCCGCCATGATAAGATGCGTCCGAATTGGGCTTTCAGTTAGGAAGGAGTTAGGAAAAGTGGCCTGTATGCTAATTATCATAGCCACTTTAGCATAGGGACCTCTGAAGCTGTCTGTTTCCCAATTGCGAGGATCCTCGGCGTCTCGACCACTTCGGACGTAATTCACGTCATCACAGCGCCACCTAGTGGTTCCAATTCACTCAGACCACTCGCCTCCTCGCAGTTCGACTCCTCCGTTTGGCTCATTTATGAAGGATGCACCGGTGGATCCTGCGCTGCCTCGGAGAGCTGAAATTACCCATGATGCACTGCAACACTGTTTTTTTTCAAAACTTTATTAGTTTGAAGTTTTGTTCCACATTTGTGCAAAAAAATAATTGTAATAATAAATCATTACTAGAAGTGTTGTAAGCAAGTGACGATGTAAAAAAAGAGGTTTATATAAAGTTAATGAAAAGCCTAATAAATAGGCCTATTTATTGATAAATCAGGCCTATGGTTGTTGTGCAATTGAAGGCCATTAGTGATAAACTGGACCTGCTAAATATATTTGATATTCTTAATTGAATTTCTTACAAATCTTTGCAGAAGTTTTGTTGTTTTATTCAGGCCAAAATGTTCAAACAGTCAGACATCCAATAAAACCAGTTTATAAACAGCTTTTATTCATAAAACAGTCGTTTTTGTAAGCATGGATTGACATTTTATTATATGACACGTAACCTGACGCAGCCGCTCCGGAGGCCGTTCCAATTGAGCTCAAATGCGGCGGTGAGAGGACACGCCTCCGTTTGGGAGGAGCCACCACCGAGGAGACTCTGAGCTCTTGGTTATAAAGGGCAGAGATGTGTTTGCACAGAGGATGAAATAATATCTGACTGATTAAGTGCATCCTTCCCTTTGACTCTGTCTCTTTCTGTGATGGTAGAACACACGTGCGCGCTCTGGAGTGTCACGAGGATCACTGTGGTGTAATCTGACATGTAACCACTAGAGGGCAGACCATGCACATGTGTCGTCTGAGCACATAAGAGATAAGTCTTTATTGATCTCACAATGGAGAAATGCACTTGTTACATTCAGCTCTCAGAAACACTCAGGATGTGCAGGAGAGACAGGAAATGTGCAAACAGTTAAAGAGTCAAAACAGAGGAATCTTATAAACAATGACGACCAAACAACTTAAAGGGACTATACAGAAGTTTAACCACAAATAAATGTATACAAATTTGAATATTTTATTTCGAGCTAAAGAAGAAAAGAAAAAACAGAAATATATATATACATAATAAAAGAAAAAAAGAAAAAATAATTTACATTACAGCTCGAAAAGGAGTGGGAAGAAGACAAGCTTATTGACTCCCACTGTTCATAAACTTCAATAACAATAACTATAACAATGACTGACAACAGTGCATATTTCTTACCATTTTACAAACAACTATCAACCGAGTTGGTTACATATTAACAAATGCGACACTGCATTATACCAGGTCAACATTCACAGTATCTCACACGCTCAACATTCACAGTATTTCACACGCTACAACCAGTGTATTATTTCTGTCTCCCATACAGAATTCATTACCATGTTGGCATTATCGTTGTTCACCATCACCATTACAACCCATATAGCATTACTCTGTATCAAAGTGTTTGAATGGTACATAAAATACTCCACATTTATTCATGAAAGGTACAGTAATCGCAGACTGATTGATGTTCATGATAACAAGAATGGTCTTACTGATATGTGTTAAAAGGGATTCGGGGCTTTTCTTTCTTTTTCTTCTTTTCTGTGACTGGACCAGCTGCCAGAGGGGAGCAGCCCCGAGCAACCGGACCATCATTTGTTAAGTGTCCTATACTATGCATTAAAAGAGACAATTTTTAGGAGTCTGCTGCCAGAAGAGAGTTTCCTCGAGCTGCCGGCCCCCACATGTCTGCCCTATACTATGGGTTATGTTGAATGCGGAGTACCTAGATATGTGCATGTTTTACTTCTAAGAGTTTATTTCCTTTATATTACCATCAGCATCAATAGCAGTACTGCTGTCTGAATCGATTGAGTTGGATTCTAAGAATAATCCACAGATTGTTAGGTATTAATCCTAGACTGTTACATTTAAAGTTTAAAGTTAAAATAGTGATGATAACAACACAACAGCAATAGCAATAACAATGGCAATAACAACTGCAATAGTGTAATAGTAACAACCACAATATACTTCATTATTAGTTAGATCTGACCTTTAAAGTATACAGCACTTGTGACACCCATTAGCAATCAAGTACCCATTTCCTCCTTCTGGTACTTTGACCATACCATTTTTTTATATCTTGATTTGAAATGATGAATATTTGGACATTGTTTATATTCTGCCCCAATTTGTTCCAGAGTTTAACTCCACATACAGACACACACATACTTTTCCTAGTGGAAGACACTGCTTGAGTCTTAAAGTTATCACACCCCCTCAGGTTATATCCCCCTTCTGTGCGTGCAAAAAGCATTTGTATCCTTGCAGGTAGCACATTTTTGTTGGCTTTAAACAGAAGTTGGGCAGTAGAGAAATCAACTAAATCATGCATTTTTAACAGTTTAGACTGCAGAAATAATATATTAGTGTGATCATAATATCCTACTTTATGTATAATTCTTACAGCCCGTTTTTGGAGTATAACAAGGGGTGTAATGAGCTTTTATAGTTATTGCCCCAGACTTCTACACAGTAGTTTAGATATGGCAAAACTAATGAACTATATAACAAAAATAATGCATTGTAATTTAAGAAAAACTTTGCTTTGTTAATGATTGAGATACTTTTGGAGACTTTACCTTGTATGTGTCTTATGTGTGGTTTCCAGCTTAATTTACTGTCAATGATGACTCCTAAGAATTTAATTTCTGATACTGTATCTAAGACTACACCTTCTATGTTTACTGAGTCTGGTTTTCCATTATAATTACCGAAAAACATTACTTTTGTTTTATTTAGGTTGAGGGACAATTTATTAATGTCCATCCATGTTTTTAATTTACTTAGTTCACAGTTTATGTTAGTTACTAAATTACTATAATTGTCATTGGAATAGAAGACGTTTGTGTCATCTGCGAAAATCACTAATTTTAATAATTTAGACACATTAAAAATGTCATTAATATATAAATTAAACAACTTTGGCCTAAGACAGATCCCTGTGGGACCCCACAGCCAATGTCCAAATAACCTGATGTAAACTCCCCCATCTTCACATACTGTTGTCTCCCAGTTAAATAGCTTTGAATCCAGCTCAAAGCCACTCCCCTTATGCCATATCTGTCTAATTTTTTAATAATATAGAATGATTTAGTGTATCAAATGCTTTTTTCAAGTCAATGAATATTCCAATTTAAAATGTCTTCCTCATACATGCTCCAGCAATGCCCTGGTGAGTAGAATTAACCCTGGCCTTTTCACCGCAATTGACTCTATATGCCTGTAAAGTCACTTGAATAGTTTATGCTCGGGTCGAACAAGCAAACAGCGTAATAACGTCATGCGCGTTCACTTTCAGCTTTAGCATTAGCTGTAGCATTAGCTGTAGCGTTAGCTGTATCTCCTCTATACTGACGCAGCAGAGCGAGTGGTAACTTCAGAAGGATGGATTTAGTGGAGAATAAGAGGAGACCGGCTTCAAGCACCATCGAAACTCCAGCCCAGACCCCAAATAACAAAAGAAACGAAGAGTTTATTCGAGTGTGACAAAAAAGGCAAAAGTCGAGTCTGATCGGCGTAGGCAAAGAACCAGAGTAAACATCGGAAAATGTTGAGAATCTCTCAAAAGACCCGCAGCTTATTTTTGCTTGAAAGGTAAGAAATTATTACTAAATACGTGGGGAAAAGTGTAGTTGATGCTTCAAAACAACGGTGTCCGACTGTCCGTGCATGTTGTACAAACTTCACTGAAACACGCCATAAAATAATCATATTTGGAAGTTACCAAAATAGTTGATCTAATAGTTTTATACCTACAGAGAAGTTGTGTAGTGTTAGTAGCAGACTAGTAGTGTCAGTAATAACAGTAATTGTGCTTTACCTACAAACATTTGAGTAGTAACAGTGGTAATGGTGCTGTATTTACAATGACAAACATAATGTCGCTAATGTTAGCTTTTCTTGGCCGCAAAATAAGCATGACTGTTCACGGATTTATAAGCAGTGAAACGACTACAAAAAGTGGACATGTGCCGTTTACAATATAGTTTACGAGTTAGCTACGCTAACTTTGGGCCCAGGGAATTGAAGAAACGATTTTGGCTTTTCCTAGTAGCATTTCTACCAGTGGAAATATTTTATTATTACAATTAGGTCTGCGTTTATGCATACAAAGTATACGAGTATTTTTTCCTCATTCAAACGTCAATTATTCGTTTATCTGTATTATTTGGCTTCTTCCCTCGATTCACTTTGCTGCATTTGCTCAAGTATCGCATCTTGGAAAACATTCCCTCAAACTGATTTGGTCTAAATATCTTACAAAACAGTAACGTTTCTTACCTCAGTTTAAGTCAAACCTGCAAATCTGTAAATTGACCAGGACGGGACTGTTATTTCTGGTGCTGGTAAAGCCTGAGCGCCTCATGCACGAGCTTATCATCGAGGCTGCAGTTACGCGTTTGGCCTGAGGGGCAATTGCGAGCACAAAACTGCTAAACTCCACACAGCCCCTTTAAGATGTGCCAGTATTTTTTGAAAGTTCCCTTTATGTATGCCACTAAATGTTTTTATTGTATATATGTACATATGTATATTTTATTCACTATATCCTGGCTTTGTTTTTTGTGTTTGGATGTATGTTGTATACATATTGTTTTGCCATAGGCCATTATGACAGCATCCTGTGATGCAGCAGGCCACACCCTATATAAGGATGGCTTCTCATTCATAAAAAAACATTTTGCCTGACGAAGGCCACTGGCCCAAACGTTGCATCTAATAAAGGAACATTGGTGTTGCAAGTATACAGTGTGAGAGTTATTTCCTGTTCTACGTTTGGCTTCTATACATTCTCTTACACACCTGTTTCATACAAGAGATGTGTGAAGTAAACCATCTTTAATTGCTGAAAAATGTATAAAATTAATAATTCTAAAACTAAAATAAAAAAGGCCTCCAATCCAAACCTTAAATGTGCTTTCAGATTCTTCTGCTCAATGATGTAAATAAGGCTAATAAGATAAGATAAGATAAGATAAGATACAATTAAATAGTAAATAGTGGTATCTTATATACAAGGACTTTGTGGGGACAAAAAGTGTGCACAGTAAATAATAATAAGTAAACAGACTGCAAAAAAATAATAATGCTATAGTCGGTATCAGCAGTGCAGGTTTAGTGTAATACTAATATTTTACAATAAAAAATATAGTAATGTTATTGTATATTGGCGCCTAATCAAACATATGATCAATAAATGCTCTTGATGATCTTTGAACCTTAAATGGCTGACCGAGGCAAACATAAGGACATTTATATCATCGTGGACGCTTGGCATCACTTTCACCCAAAGGACTTTTGCAGAGGAAGTGTAAATCGGCGTTACGATCCTCCATGGGACTCCAGCGGGCCGCAGCTCAAAGCTAGCCCGAACAGAGCGCACCTTGGCCGGGTACAAGCCCGGAAAAGACCCGGCAAGCCATGAATTAAAACAGGACCATGACACGCGGCGGCTAAACCACTTGTGGGACTAAATACTGGAGAACTCGTCCCACGAAGACAGCAGAAGGTAGGGAAAAGGCTTAAAACTACGTACTGCTGTAATGCAATGCCATATTGTAAAAGTTCCTGAAGAAGTTTTTGTGATTGGGTTGGGTCCGGCTTGGTTTGTCCTGGATCCATCATTTTTTGGCTTTGATGAACAACAGTTGCCTCAGATTCACACAAATAGACTTGAATCCTGTAGTTCTGCGCTTGTGTATGCGTGCTGAATGAGCTTTTGCCTGTCTTGTGAGGGATTCAAGCGAGTGTTGACTGTGATTTTGCATGTTTCTTTAGCATTATTGTAATTGCAAATACACAGCGAGTCATTTTTGCATTTTTGATTGTTTTATAGTTGGATAAACCAAGCTGAATTTGTACTACATGTTCTATACTATGAGCTGTCCGATATCGTCAAATGAGCCGCACCTGGACTCCCATTCAAATACATTAAAAACCCATTGCATTAATGGAGACGCAAACGGGACCTTTTGCGTTCTATATTACGCATAAAGCGAGTGACCGTCAATTTATGATGCTTTCGGAGTGAGACTGTGTTGGAGGAGCTGTAAAAGAGTCCACACAGACTAAGAGGAGCCTCAGTCTGACAGAGCTCTCAGAGTCACTGAGGAGTCTGTATAACAAAGCCTAAACCCAGGGATCAGGGTCTGAGTGAAGGTGGTGTTGAAGGTGTGGAGGTGGATCAGTTTGTCAGAGGAGACTGTGTAGAAGGACAGAGATCCAGCAGCACAGTCCACATACACCCCTACTGTCCCAGAGGAGGAGGGAGGGTGAGGGAGGGGCGTTTGTTTGCCTTTATGCCAAACACAGAAAACATCTTTAGAGCACTCCAGACTCCAGGACTGATCATTGTGTCCAAACAAACTGTCATAACTGTTTCCTTTCCTCCTGATTCCTCTGTAAGACACTGATATAAAACCCTCCCTCTCCACTGAACCTCCCAGTAACAGCGCCCAGTCAGACCAGTGTCACACAGAACCTGAGGGCAGACCTCAAATCTGTCCTGATGATCTGGATACGGCTGCTTCTCTCTCACATGTGTCGCCGTCTTGTTGTTGTCAGACAGTTTGATGTATCTCCCAGCTGTGTTTGGATCCAGAGAGAGTTGAGTGAAATCTGAGGGAGAGAAGACACAGCAGCAGTTAGTCCCTGTTTGGTGATTGTTGTAAATGTAGATGGTCCTCAGCTGTGGCTCTGTTCAGTCTCTGTGATGAGGACTGACAGAGACACAGCTCAGAGGAAACTACATCATGAAGATCTCTGTTAAACAGAGTGAAACAGCTCAGACTCTTCTGGACCTCCTTAAAGACTCTGACGCTGTGGACCACAGTCACAGGGACAAATACAATTAAAGCCGCTCGCAGCGATAAAGGTACACCCAACCTGGTCTGTTTTCCGCCTGTTAACTCTTGCCCTGGCCCACTCTCGCCTGAGCCTTCATCACACCCCGGCCTCACTCTTGCCGCAGGTAGCTCCGGTGCTGGCCCACTCTTGCCTCAGCCTCAAAGCCCCGGCCCCACGCTCGCTGCAGCAGTGCTTTTCACTCGCTGTATAGGTGAAATCCTTTCTATAGCCACTAAACTGCAATACTAGGGAGAAGCCACCAGGCAAAACAGCACCTGGACAGAGGTGCCAAATTCCACAGAAGTCCTTTCCGCATACTTCTATTTGTAGTATAGGCACCCAACCTGTGGGTGCTGCAGGTGTGGAACACCCACTCAGATCTGTGGGCACGCACGCAAATTTGCCTTGATTAAAAATTATTCAATTAATATTACCAAACCTGTAGTAAAACAATCTGTATTCATGCATATTTTACATTGGGACTACTGGGAGACAGCGCGTGTATCCTGATGGACCTTTGACCAGAAGCGCTGCGCATGCGCACTATGAGATTGCGATTTTGCTTATATGTGCAGCGGCCATGTGAAAAGAAAAAGCATTGGAAAAGTGTGTAAGTCATGTTTGAACTGTCAACCTCCTGCACCAAAGACCAGCGCACTAACGTTGAGCTATAACTTCATGTTATAGTGGGCCTAATGTGGGCTACTATTCTCTAAATGACCAGGCTGAAATTAGGTCCCATTACGCCACTGCAGGATAGAGGTCATTTCCCCCCCCCCCCCCCCAGTTTTGCCTCAAGTGTTTCCTTACTGTCCCCACATTGTTGTTCCATATATTATGAAACTGTTGTTCCTTGTCATTAATGAGGGTGAGACCATAGGTCGCTGATTTATGTTCTTCCTAATAGGTGGCCAGTCCAAAACAAAAAAGAAAGAAAAAAGAGACAAGGTGGAGATTGAACCAGCAACCTCCTGATTGGGAGCTCAGTGCTCTAACTCTGGAGCTAGACAGACAGCTATAGCTCAGATGGATTTGGAGTATAAAATGGAGGGACAGCTTTACATTTTAACCAGTATTAATTGAATCATTTTATAATTTAGGCAAATTCACCTGAGAGCCCAAATATTGAGAGGATGCTCCAGCCATGCAGCAACCTAGATGGGTGAAACAATATATTGGTCAGACCCATTGGTCAGACGCACAGTTGTGCCATTCCTGGCCTAAAGGCTTGAACTGGGCTGCAGCAGGAGTATTAACTGCTGTTCCAGATATTAACTAAGTAACAAAAGCGTAACTGTCAGGTAAATCTATCAAAAACAAAAAAAAATGTAAATGTTTCAATGCCGTATTTGAACAGGCAACCTCCTGCACCTGAGACCAGCGAACTATCATTGAGCTACAGCGCTACATTAAGTTTGGCCTGATGTGGGCTACTTTTCTCTAAATCCCCGGGTGTGAAAATATGTCCAAGGCATATGGGGAAAGATGTCATTTCAGGTCATTTTTGCCCTCCATTTTCTCGATTGTTTTTCGACATTTCCCCCCAGTTTTGCCTCTATTGTTTCCCTACTGTCCCCCAATGTCTTTCTGTGTAGTTGATTTGATTTGATTTTTATTTTTATTTCGAGCCACACAACACAGGCACAAGCCAGAAAAAACACAACAAAAGAAAAAAAAAAAATAACATTGTAGCTCGAAAAGGAGTGGGAAGAAGACAAGCTTATTGACTCCCACCCCTGTTCATAAACTTAAATAATAATAGTGTGGTTGCAACAATAACACTGTTTAGTTCTTATTATCTTACTAAACAATTAACAATTAAGTTGGTTACATATTAACAGATTCAACAATGCAGTATATTAAGTCACATTCATAGTATGTTACACTTTATAACAAGTGTATAATTATGTTTCCTATACCGATTTATTACCATGTTGGTATTACTGTTATTCACCATCACCATTACAGCCCATATAACATTACTCTGTATCAAAGTGTTTGAATGATACATAACATACTCCACATTTATTCATGAAGGGTACAATAATCGCAGACGGATTGATGCTCATGATAACAAGAGTAGTCTTAATGATGTGTTAAAAAGGAGTCGGGGCTCTTCTTTTTCTTTCCTGTGTCTGGACCTGCTGCCAGAGGGGAGCAGCCCCCGAGCAACAGGACCATCATTTGTTGAGTGTCCTATATTATGCATTAAAGAGACAAGATTTAGGAGTCTGCTGCCAGAAGAGGCTTTCCTCGAGATGCCGGGCCCCACATGTCTGCCCTATACTATGGGTTATGTTGAATGCAGAGTACATGGATATGTGCATGTTTTACTTCTAAGAATTGATTTCCTTTACATTACAATCAGCATCAATAGCAATACCGCTGTGTGAATCGATTAAGTTTGATTCTAAGAATAATCTATAGATTGTTAGGTATTAATCCTGGGCTGTTAAAATAATGATGATGATAGCACAACAGCAATAGCAATAACAATTACAATTACCTCACCTAATCAATTCTTATATTAATATGACAATACATTATTAATAGCTATCATTAATAAAAATAAAGAAAACAAGAAAATAAATAAAATAAAAACAATTGATCAAATCACACTAGCACAGGGAGCATGTTACAAAGTACAAGACACAAGAGCAGGAACACAGCACACACACAACGTACCCCTCCGTGACCCAACTTTGCCTGTTATATTTACAATATCAATCCTACATTAAGCAACATCATACTTCCCCACCGGCAAAAGAGAACCTACAACCCACCAGAGCGGTCGTTTCAACACGGACCACACCCACAAAGCACCTCTAGAAATGTCCTTATAAATACAGTATATCCATCCATCCATCCATCCATCCATTTTCTTCCGCTTTATCCGGGGCCGGGTCGCGGAGGCAGCAGTCTCAGCAGAGATGCCCAGACTTCCCGATCCGCGCACACCTCCTCCAGCTGTTCTGGGGGACCCCGAGGCGACACCAGGCCAGCTTGGAGACATAGTCCCACCAGCGTGTCCTGGGCCTTCCACGAGGCCTCCTCCCAATAGGACATGCCTGGAACACCTCCCGAGGGAGGCGGCCAGGAGGCATCCGGAACAGATGCCCTAGCCACCTCAGCTGGCTCCTTTCGACGTGAAGGAGTAGCGACTCTACCCCGAGCTCCTCCCGGGTAACTGAGCTCCTCACCCGATCTCGGAGGGTGCGCCCAGCCACCCTGCGAAGGAAACTCATTTCGGCCGCTTGTATTCGCGATCTTGTCCTTTCGGTCATTACCCAGATCTCATGACCATAGGTGAGGGTGGGAACGTAGATCGATCGGTAAATCGAGATCTTTGCCTCAGACTCAGCTCCCTCTTCACCACAACAGTCCGATACAGCGACCGCATCACTGCTGACGCTGCACCGATCCGTCTATCGATCTCACGCTCCATCCGTCCCTCACTCGTGAACAAGACCCCGAGATACTTTAACTCCTCCACTTGAGGTAAGGACTCCCCACCGACCTGAAGCGGGGAAGCCACCTTTTTCCGGTGGAGAACCATGGCCTCAGATTTGGAGGTGCTGATCCTCATCCCGGCCGCTTCACACTCGGCTGCAAACCGCCCCAGTGCAGCTGGAGGTCCTGATTTGATGAAGCCAACAGAACAACATCATCTGCAAACAGCAGAGAAGAGATCCTGAGGTTCCCAAACCGGACACCCTCCGGCCCCTGGCTGCGCCTAGAAATTCTGTCCATAAAGGTAATGAACAGAACCGGTGACATAGGGCAGCCCTGGCGGAGACCAACACGCACCGGGAACAAGTCTGACTTACTGCCGGCAATGCGAACCAAGCTCCTGCTGCGGTCATACAGGGAACGGACAGCCCTTAGCAGAGGGCCCCGCACCCCATACTCCCGGAGCACCCCCCACAGGGCACCACGAGGGACACGGTCGAACGCTTTCTCCAAATCCACAAAGCACATGTGGACTGGTTGGGCGAACTCCCACGAACCCTCGAGCACCCGATGTAGGGTATATAGCTGGTCCAGTGTGCCACGACCGGGACGAAAACCGCATTGTTCCTCCTGAATCCGAGGTTCGACTATATAAGTTAATAGAATTTAACGGAACGGAAAGGAAACACAACTGAAAGGAAACCCAAATACAACAACGGTCTCATTTCATGTACGCGATGACTAATACAAGGCAAGTGAAAAAGGGGATCATTAAGTTATTTATACACATATATGCACACATCCTTTTTTTTTTTTTTTTTTTCCCTCTTTCTTTACAGATGGTTACAGATGGTTACCATTGCCAAACACAGATAACAATTTCAAAAGGCACTAGTTCTGTGTTCAAAAGGCACATTAATATACATATTATATTATCCGTGATCTGACAACTTCCCAGTTGTCATTTCCTTCATCCAGTTTTTTGTTTGCTTGTTTGTTTTGTTGTTGTTGTTGTTGTGTGTGTTCAATGGATTATGTAATATGTAAGCCCTATATACTGTAGTGCATTAAAAGCCAGGGTGTAGAGCGGGTCCATTGAAGAGGGCAGTAACTCCCCATCAACAAACCCCCACCCAGCTGCCCTAACTGGCTGTATTTGTAGATGATGTTCCTATGCTTAGTGGTGCGTTAAAAGACGAGGTTTATGAGCCCGCTGGGAGGGTCCCTCTCAGCAGATCCATAACTCGCTTATCCTAATTCTCAATTTTGTAATTTAGAGCAATAGAATGACAACCGTTCAGAGCAACAACACTGTCTTAGTTAATAGAATGCAATTGCAAATTGATCCTACAACTCTCCCTTGATGTAAGGTGTTACTAATACAATATAGTCACTTAGTTATTCTTGTTTACTAAATTAAATGTTATATCCTCTTACAATAATAACAACAACAATGATAATAATAATAATACCAATAACAATAATAACAACTGCAATAATATAATAGTAACAACAACAATAGACTTCATCATTAGCTAGACCTGACCTTTAAAGAATACAGCACTTTGTGACACCCATTAGCAATCAAGTACCCATTTCCTCCTTCTGGTACTTTGACCATACCATTTTTTATATCTTGATTTGAAATTATGAATATTTGGACATTGTTTAAGTTCTGCCCCCAATTTGTGACCAGTCACAGGAATGGGGGACACAAGTCGATTTTGGGCATTTTGAGATTTTCACAGATTATTAAAGTGTAGTCTCCAAGCTTTCCAACGATGTGTAACACATGGTAATCTGATAATATGTGGAGGTGTAGCGGTGATTTGAAGTTAACAACTCAAAGGCCTGAAAACCTCTCCAAAGTTTTGGGCCATTCTCACCTCTCTGCTGTTGGGAGTGACAATAGGGCTCATTTACATCTCATTGGGATAAGCCACACCCCCTGTCAAACTCCCCCTCAAAGCAGTAAAGCACAGGGAGGGAGCAAACAACAAACCATTGTTTACCAGTTTCATTATGTGTATCAGTCTTATTTTTGGTTTCATGTATTGATCTCACCTCACAGCAGAAGGTTGTTATTGTTCTTTGTATTTTTTAATATCAATTGATAAACTGTCACTGGCTTGAGAATGTGTTGTGTAACATCTGTTACATCTGTAACATCTGTTATTGCAGCAAAAGGAGGTTCCACAAAGTATTAAGTCATGCTGTATGAATACTTGTGCACTCCCCACTTTTCAAAAATAACAGAAGCATGTATCATTTTGCTTTCACTTCACAGTTGTCTGTTACTTGTGTGTGAACTTTCAGTAAAAAATTCAAAATAAAATCTTTATGTTTATGGTTGTAAACATGACATGTGACAGTGAAAATGCTGCTGCGCTTCCCCCCAGTCCCTCCCTGTGTCAGCTCCACTCTCAGGCTGAGAGAGACTTATAGACTCCGGACATAACTGAAGTTATAAACTTTAGAAAAGACTCCTGTACTACTTTGGTAATGCACATACAGGAGAGAAAAGGCCGACATCGCGACATATCGCCGCGCGTGGCCGTATTGTGTTTGTTTCACAACACATTTTATAGCCACTAAGTGTATCTGGGCATAAAACCGAAAATATGAAGCCGATCTCTCTCAAATAAGAAGTGGCTGAAAGCTAGGGATGCGTAGACTACATTTATGGAGTATTTTAAGTTTGTAGAGATCTTGATTTTGTGTAAATAGCAGGTTAATTCCTCGTGACTAGATCACTGCCTCGCATGCTAACACCGGCATGTTAGCTAACAACAGCACAGCACACATGGGCACGGCGGCCACCACACCAGCGATAAAAAAACAATCTTTCACTCACCCGTCTGAAGTAACCTTTGCCTTTTGCTCAGAAAAACTCGTAGTAAATCCAGTTTAAAGCGTAAGTAGCGCCGGCCTCTGATATTATAGTAGATCCATGTCTGAGTCTGAGAGCCACACAGGCGAAGCTTAGAGTCCTGAAGCCACACACGCACAATGACACGCCCCCACGGCGTGCGCTATTTCTCTGACAAAACCAGACTTTTTCATCCTGTAAACTGATGGACAATAGGCTTATGTATAAAACAGCCTTTTTTGCGTGGCAATTGTTTGCTAAAGCATGTGTCAACAACACAACTGAAAGCAGCTCTGCTTCTCCTCCTCCACGGTGTTTACTCAGTATGTAAATACAGACAGACAAAGTCACGCCCCTACTGCACGCTCCAAAACCCACCTCAAACTAGTCATTTTGAACCTAAAAGTTTACGCTTTTAAATATACTAATACTGCTAGCTTAAACATGGAGAGGCTACTTCGTGACTTCAACTGAACGAATCTGCACAAAAGTGAAATCACCAATTTCCCCCAAAAAAACTTAGTTTGCGTTTTTCTCGAGACACGGGCTGCTGACATGTGTCCTTGGTTCCCACGGCGGGTCACATTTGTTCCAGAGTTTAACTCCACATACAGACACACACATACTTTTCCTAGTGGAAGACACTGCTTGAACCTTAAAGTTATCACACCCCCTCAGGTTATATCCCCCTTCTGTGCGTGCAAAAGCATTTGTATCCTTGCAGGTAGCACATTTTTGTTGGCTTTAAACAGAAGTTGGGCAGTAGATAAATCAACTAAATCATGCATTTTTAACAGTTTAGACTGCAGAAATAATATATTAGTGTTATCACAATATCCTACTTTATGTATAATTCTTACAGCCCGAGTATAAAAAGGGGGTGTAATGAACTTTTATAGTTATTGCACCAAACTTCTACACAATAATTTAAATATGGCAAAACTAATAAACCATATAATAAAAATAATGCATTGTAATTTAAGAAAGACTTTGCTTTATTAATGATTGAGATACTTTTGGAGACTTTACCTTGTATGTGTCTTATGTGTGGTTTCCAGCTTAATTTACTGTCAATGGTGACTCCTAAGAATTTAATTTCTGATACTGTATCTAAAACTACACCGTCTATAATTACTGGGTCTGGTTTTCCATTATAATTACCAAAAAACATTACTTTTGTTTTATTTAAGTTGAGAGACAATTTGTTAATGTCCATCCATGATTTTAATTTCCTTAGTTCACAGTTTGTTAGTTACTATAAGTACTATAATTGTCATTAGCATAGAAAATGTTTGTGTCATCTGCGAAAATTGCTAATTTTAATAATTTAGACACATTAAAAATGTCATTAATATATAAATTGCGCACATTTCTAAACGTTCGTTTTTAATTAGGTTGGGACTATAGACGCTGATTCATGTTCTTCCCAGTAGATGCCCAGTCCAAACCCAAAGAAAAAAAAAAAAAGCCATGGTTGAGATTGGAACAGCAACCTCGTGATTGGGAGCCCAGTGCCCAATGGAGCTAGACCGGTAGCTATAGCTGAACTGAACTTAGATGAATTTTATGAAATGCCCCACGCTCATGTATGAGCAGAAAATGGAGAGACGGCTTTACAGTTCAGCCAATATTAATTGAATCATTTTATAAATAGGGTAAATTCACCTGGGAGGCAAAATATTTGAGAGGATGCTCCAGCCACGCAGCAACCTTGATGGGTGAAACAATATTTTGGTCAGATCCATGTAGAAAGAGGAACAAAGAGAGATGGACAGGAAACGGCCAATCACAACTTCCTGTGATGGTAAAGTCCAAAAAAGCTGAATTTTGAGCCAAAAACGAGCAAAATAAAGCTTCTTTCTATTTTTATTCTTTCTATTTTCACAGAGGATGGGCGGGCCACTTACAAGCCATCTTAAGCCAGCAGGTGGCACTGTTGTGCCATTTTGCATGAGCCAAAGATGAACCCCATATTTTCCTGAATTTTTCACCAGACCGGATTTTTTGGTGAGTTTTTGGTGAGTTTTTGAACGTTTAGGGGTAATAATAATAATAATAATAATAATTATTATTATTATTATTATTATGGAAACGGGTTTTTGAGCATTTTTTGCCATTTTTTTTCTCCCAAAGTACATTACTCAGAGTGATGCCTCTTTGATATGTTGATCCCCATGACAGGGAAGGCCTGTATGATTATTTTCACAACTCCATTCCATCCCAATTTTTTTATTATTATTATTATTTTTCAAGAAAAATGTTTGAGGGGGCGCCAGTGGGTCATTTTTGGTGATAGTGGCTGCGTTTGCACATGGTTAGGTGCAGCTCGGGAATGTCCATGCGCGCCGGATTGGGTCTTTTCCAATCCAACAAAGTCTGTGAAAGATATGAGACTTTGAATTTTGTTGAAAATGGCCTCTGAGTTGCGGGCTTGTCATGACCACGCCCAATAATATTTCCAAAATTGAAATGAGGATTTTGAAAGCCACATAGGTCTGGGACATTTTGGGGAAAAAATGAGGCTTTCGATTGAAAACTCGGGGATCAGGGGTCAGAAGTTCAAGAGGTACGATTTTGAAGGGTTGAGATTCGGCCAAGATGGCCGACTTCCTGTGGCGTTTAGGGCGGGGCCATAATATGTTTTTTTTTTACATGTCCTGACATGGTCTATGTCCCTGGCCAGTGTCACCTTTGTATGATGACTTTTTTTGCGGGCTCTCATTGACTTAATGTAAACTGCCTGTTTGAGGGGGCGCCACTGAGCCATCTTTTATTATTTTCTCTCGCAGACCCCACCCAAAATTAGAGCTCCCGGAGCACAAATTTCTGATCCCTGTTACTTGCATATCGGTTCACGTTTGCTATGTGAATTCTTGTGTTTTCTGTTTCCGTTATTGATCTTAATTAGTCCCTCGCGGGACACTGCGTGTCACTAGCTCGGGCCTAATAATGAGCCTCATGTGTTTTATGGACACTCCCATGATGCTTTTGTCACGACCCCTCCTCTGCCTGATGGGGCGGGGCCCTGCAGCCAGGGGCGGTGCTGCTGGTAATTGGAGCCACCTGGGCTCAGTATATAAGGTGGCTCTGTACTAATCATTGTCTCCCTCTGCCCTCAGGTACGCTTGGGTTTTTGTTTCTGTTTGATGCTTTTGTTTGTTTCTGTTACACCTCCGCTCCAGAATGCACATACACCCCCATTCACCCATGCACCATGCATACACCACAGATATACAGTACATTGACACGCTTCACTTTATTGGTATTATTCCCTTTTGTTATTATTTACAATAAATCAATTGAAAATTGGCCTGTCCTGTTGTCGCGTCCCCTCATTTTATGTCACCGGCATGAGCCAGCCTGTGACACTTGCTTCTATTGTTATGAAATATTATTAAATTGTCCTTCACAATTATGTTCGAGCATGTTCTATGTTTAAAGATATTTACACTTAAGAATAAGACATTAGACTTTTTAAATCTCGTCAACTGGACTGAGTTTAGTCAAATTCACTTCGATCTTAAGTTCAACTCAAAACAGTAAAACTGGAAAACACAACTTAGAAATAAAGTCAATAAGAAATGTTTGTTTCTCTCTGAACAAATGCAGTGAATCAAACTTAACCTCTTAACCCCCGACTGAACCGAGCACTTTGTCTCCAGTTTGGCTTTACCCAAATCTAAAACAACAACAAAATAAACAGCACAACTAAAGACTGATGAAGAAGAAACAAAAGAGACAAAATCCTGGCGGTGAAAAAGTTAATGTCAGTTTTCTAGGTCTTAGCTTTCAAATGAGGCGTGACTCAGGCCTATAGGCTGTGAGCTCCAGTCAGGAAGCTTCTAGATTTGGGTAAAGCTGAACTGGAGAAAATTTTCTGGGCTAAGGCGGGACTTAAGCGGTTGATCAAACTTAGGCAAGACCCTAAACGCTACCGCCTAAGGACCCAAACTGGCAGCGGGGTCTCCTGTGTGCAAGTCTGATGACTTACCATTTGAGCTAGCCAGCAGCACATATACATATGTATTCCCCGTTGGAGAAAAATGAGCTGCCAGTGTGGGTCCTCAGCCAAGACCCTTCACGCTACCGCCTACCTCATAAAATAATGAGAGACAATGAAATGAATGACATGCCGGCTCAGACGTCGCCTGGCCAAACAAGCGTCAGGTGCTGGGGAACCAGAGCACCTCGATGAAAAATGGGCTACTGGAACAAGGCGGAAATAGGCAAGATGCGAGAACAGGGCTCTGATGGAATGCTACTACTCCAGTAACCCTAGTCAGAGGGGCTACATGCAAAGGATGTGGGAGAAATGGTTAATTCGAAACCCACAGTCCAAACTCACGCCAAAACAATAGTAGCTCAGTGTTCCAACATCCACAAACGGCAACTGCTATCACAACTTGAGATTGACGAGGTACAACACCAATGCTCTGACAAGGGTGAAGAACACCAGGTCAGAGGGGAGTTAACATCAACTCCCCCAACGGAGATTGGGTACGAAGCCCCAATAAGTGCAATCACGCTGAACAAGGCAGAAACTGACCTGAAAAATAAGATCATGGCAAAAATGTCCAGCAGGCAACCCCGAAGCCAACAACAGAGACCAAGTGAAGTACCATCAGAAAGTCTGCTAGAAGATGTGAATGCAGCTCTGCAAGCAATTCCTACATCAATCATCACTGAAACCAATGAGCTGGTATACTGCACAGCAGCAGTGATCCTAGAGACGCTTGGCTATCGTAAGGGCAACCATGAGATGAAATACCCACCATGGAAAAGAAGGCTGGAGGCTAACATCAAGTCAGCGCGGAGAGAAGTGAATCAATTGACAGAGGCCTTGAAAGGTGCTATGAAAAAGCAAGTACCCAAAAGGTACAGCCAGATGCCCATACCTGAAGCATTGGAAACTGCCAAACAAAGGCTCCAAGCCTTGGGCAGCCGCCTAAAGAGGTACACGAGAGACAACGAAGACAGACGAGGCCCACCAAGGCTGGAAACTGAACAGTACTGGAAAGGAATATGGGAGAAGGAGGCAGCACACAACAGTGACGCTCAGTGGCTGGCGGCTCAGAGAGGACCACAGCAACCTCCCTGAACAGAATCCAGTTACCATCACAGTGACAGACATCCAAGAAAGAGTCTCAGGTATGAAAAACTGGACAGCACCAGGCCCTGACATGATACATGCCTACTGGCTAAAGAAACTCACAGCACTCCATGAGCGCTTGGCAGCACAAATTAACCAGATGCTGAGAGATGGGAATCACCCTGAATGGTTAACGAAGGGCGCACAATCCTTATCCTGAAGGATCCCTCAAAGGTACAGTCCCATCCAACTATCGGCCAATAACCTGCCTCTCCATAATGTGGAAGCTCATGTCCGGCACCATAGCGGCTAAGATAAGCAGGCATATGAATCAATACATGAGCACAGCTCAGAAGGGAATCGGTAAAGATACCAGAGGTGCCAAACACCAGCTCCTGGTAGACAGAACAGTCGCTCGAGACTGCAGAAACCCGACACACTCACCTGAGCACTGCCTGGATTGATTACAAGAAAGCCTACGACTCAATGCCACATACTTGGATCATTGAATGCTTGGCACTATACAACATCAACAGGACTCTAAGAGCCTTCATTGTAAACTCGATGAGGTTGTGGAAAACCACCCTTGAAGCCAATGGCAAGCCACTTGCACAAGTCTCCATCAAATGTGGCATATACCAAGGAGACGCCCTGTCCCCACTGCTGTTCTGTATAGGTCTGAACCCCCTCAGCCAAATAATCAACAAGACTGGCTATGGATATCGACTCAGGAACGGGGCCACCATCAGTCACCTCCTCTACATGGATGACATCAAGCTGTACGCTAAGAATGAGCGAGACATCAACTCACTGATCCATACCACCCAGATATACAGTGCAGACATTGGGATGTCATTCGGACTAGAGAAGTGTGGTCGGATGGTGACTAAGAGAGGGAAGGTAGACCACACAGAAGGGGTCTCACTCCCAGAAGGAACAATAGCAGACATTGAGCACGTTACAAATACCTCGGAATCCCACAAGCAAATGGCAACCTCGAAGAGGTGACAAGGAAAGCGGCTACGGCCAAATACCTCCAACGAGTAGGCAGGTCCTAAGAAGCAGCTCAATGGCAAGAACAAGTCCCGGGCAATAAACAGCTACGCCCTGCCAGTAATCAGATACACTGCAGGAATAATAAGCTGGCCAAAGGAGGAGATACAGACCACAGATGTTAAGACACGGAAGCTCCTAACCATGCATGGAGGGTTCCACCCCAAATCCAGCACCCTGAAACTGTACACTAGCCGTAAGGAAGGAGGCCGAGGACTAGTGAGCGTGAGAGCAACTATCCAGGATGAAACATCCAAGATCCATAAGTACATCAAGGACAAGGCTCCAACAGATGATGAGCTCAGTGAATGTCTCAGACAATGGGAACAGAAGATGAGGTACTGGAGGTCCCGTCATGGAGGACAAGCACCTACAGGGATGTACCACCGAAACATAACTGAAGAAATCCTACCAATGGCTGGACACAGCTGGCCTGAAGGACAGCACAGAGGCTCATCATGGCTGCACAGGAGCAGGCCTTGAGCACCAGAGCAATAGAGGCCCAGATCTATCACACCAGACAAGACCCCAGGTGTAGACTGTGCAAAGAGGCCAATGAGACAATCCAGCACATAACTGCAGGGTGTAAGATGCTGCAGGGAAAGCTTACATGGAGCTCCATAACCAAGTGGCTGGCATAGTGTACAGGAACATCTGTGCAGAGTATGGGCTGGAAACCCCAAGGTCAAAGTGGGAAACACCTCCAAAGGTGGTAGAGAATGACCGAGCCAAGATCCTGTGGGACTTCCAGATACAGACGGACAGAATGGTAATGAACCAACCGGACATTGTGGTGGTGGACAAAGAGCAGAGGAAAGCCGTGGTGGTCGACATAGCAATACCAAGCGACTTCAACATCAGGAAAAAGGAACACGAGAAACTAGAGAAATACCAGGGCCTCAGAGAAGAGCTAGAGAAGGCCTGGAGAGTGAAGGCATCAGTGGTGCCGTGGTTGTTGGGGCACTCGGGGCAGTGACCCCCAAACTGGAGGAGTGGCTCCAGCAGATCCCAGGAAATACATCAGACATCTCGGTCCAGAAAAGTGCAGTTCTAGGAACAGCAAGATACTGCGCAGAACCCTCAAGCTCCCAGGCCTCTGGTAGAGGACCCGAGCTTGGAGGAAAAAGAGACCGCCTGCGACTTTTTTTTAATATATATATAAAGAAATGCAGTGAATCAAATGCAGTGAATCAAACTTAACCTCTTAATCAGTTATCCAGTTTGACATTACCCAAATCTAAAAGCTTCTTGAACATAGTGTCAAAATAGCGACAAAAACGCGCCGGAAAAGCAACAATAACACAATAAAAAAGCACAACTAAAGAGTGATGAAAAAGCAACAAAAAGAGACAAAAAGTTACGGTCAGTTTTGTAGGACTTAGCTTTCAAATGAGGCGTGACTCTGGCCTATAGGCTGTGAGCTCCAGTCAAGAAGCTTCTAGATTGGGTAAAACTGAACTGGAGAAAATGCTCTGGGTTAAGGCGGGGCTTAAGAGGTTAATCAAATTTTAAAAGTCAGACTTACGTCTCCAGATTGGATTCATCCCTCGCTCTACAGCAGGACTCAGTCTGAAACACAAACATCAGGCTCTGAATAAACAGGTTTTATTCTGACAGTTAAGTTGGTGTTTTCAGTAATAACTGTGTAATAACTGTCCTCACCTGAGAGTGGAGAGTGAGCAGTGGGGCTCCTCCTGTAGAGCAGTCAGGAGCTTTACTCCTGTGTCTCCTGGATGGTTGAAGCGGAGGTCCAGGTCTGTCAGATGGGAGGGGTTGGACCTCAGAGCTGAGGCCAGAGCAGCACAGCCTTCCTCTGAGATCAGACACCCTGACAGTCTGAACACACAGGGTTAAACAGAGTCATAGAAATGACAAACTCACAGAGATAATAATAATAATAATGCCTTACACTTGTATTGCGCTTTACAAGCCTGTATTACCAAGTTTCTCAAAGCGCTACACTGTCGTCATTATTCATTCACTCCATACTTGGTGGTGGTAAGCTACTGTTGTAGCCACAGCTGCCCTGGGGTAGACTGACGGAAGCGAGGCAACCAGTCTGCGCCATCGGCCCCTCCGACCACCACCACTCACTCACTACATTCGCTAGGCTTCCTGGTGAAGAGTAAACCCTCTGACCTGAGCTGCTGCAGTTTACAGTGAGGACTCTTCAGTCCAACAGACAACATCTTCAGCCCTGAGTCCTTCAGGTCGTTGTTACTGAGGTCCAGGACTGTCAGACTAGAGGAGCTGAGGACTGAGGACAGAGCTTCACAGCTGCTCTCTGACAGGTTACAGCTGCTCAGTCTGGAGAGAACACACTGTTTAGGAGAAGTTTAGAAGGTTCATACTTACATAGACCTCACTCACAGAGCTTTGTTGGAGGCTTTGACCACTGGCAGCAGCCTCAGCAGAGCCTCCTCTGAAGCACAGTATTTCTTCAGCTCAAACTGCTCCAGAGCTTCTTCTGATGACAGTAAGACGAAGGCCAGAGCTGACCACTGAGCAGGAGACAGTCCACCTTCAGACAGACGTCCTGAGCTCAGGTACTGTTGGACCTGCTCCACCAGAGAACCATCATTCAGTTCATTCAGACAGTGGAGCAGGTTGATGCTTCTCTCTGCAGACACTTCCTCACTCAGCTTCTGCTTGATGTACTCAGCTGTTTTCTGATTGGTCTGGGAGCTACTTCCTGTCTGTGTCAGCAGACCTTGGAGAAGGCTCTGATTGGTCGACAGTGTAAGACCCAAGAGGAAGCGCAGGAACAAGTCCAGGTGTCCATTTGGACTCTGTAAGGCCTGGTCCACAGCAGAGCGGTAGAACTCTAGGAGATCACTACGAGCAAAGAGATGCTTTAACCTAGAAGATATGGACAGTTCTTCTAACAACAGATTTACTCCAGTGTTGAAGAAGGTCTGATGGACGTGAAGAGCAGCCAGAAACTCCAGCACACTCAGATGGATGAAGCAGTAGACCTTGTCCTGGTACAGGCCTGGCTCCTCTCTAAAGACCTGTGTGAAGACTCCAGAGTACACTGAGGCGGCTGCAGCGTCCAGCCCACACTCGCTCAGGTCACTCTCGTAGAAGATCAGGTTTCCTTTCTGCAGCTGCTCAAAGGCCAGTTTTCCCAGAGACTGCACCATCTTCCTGGTCTCTGGAGTCCAGTGTGGGTCTGTCTCAGATCCCCTTCATACTTGATGTTCTTGACTTTGGCCTGAACCACCAGGAAGTGGATGTACATCTGAGTCAGGGTCTTGGGCAGCTCTGCTCTCTCTCTGGTTTTCAGCACATGCTCCAGGACTGTGGAGAGGATCCAGCAGAAGACTGGCATGAAGCACATGATGTGGAGGCTTCGGGAGGTCTTGATGTGGGAGATGATTGTGTGGGCCTCGTCTCTGAACCTGTTCCTGAAGTACTGCTCCTTCTGTGGGTCGCTGAACCCTCGCACCTCTGTCACCATGGAGACGCACTCAGCAGGGATCTGATTGGCCGCCGCGGGGCGTGTGGTTATCCAGAGGCGAGCGGAGGGAAGCAGGCTCCCCCTGATGAGGTTCACCAGCAGCTCCTCCACTGAGGCGCTCTCTGTGGGCTCTGTCAGGGCCTTGGTTTGGGTGAAGTCCAGAGGAAGTCTGCACTCGTCCAGACCGTCCAAGATGAAGAGCAGCTGCAGCTCTTCAAAGCTGCTCACTTCTTCTGTTCCTCTAAAGAAGTGATGGAGCAGCTGCACCAGGCTGAAGCTCCTGTCCTTCAGCACATTGAGTGCTCTGAAAGTGAAGGGAACAGCAGCTGGACGTCCTGGTGGGCTTTGCCTTCAGCCCAGTCCAGACTGAACTTCTGAGTGAGCAGTGTTTTCCCGATGCCAGCCACTCCCTTTGTCAGCACTGTTCTGACGGGCGCCTCTGTGTCCGCGGGGCCTTTAACATGTCTTCACATGTGATGGCTGTCTCTGCTCCGCCTGGTTTCCTGGAGGCTGTTTCCATGTGTCTGACCTCATGTTCCTGGTTGACCTCTGAGGCCCCTCCCTCTGTGATGTAGAGCTCTGTGTAGATCTGCTGCAGGAGGCGGGGCTTCCTGCTTTAGCCACGCCCTCAAACACACACTGACACTTCTGCTTCAGCTCAGACTTCAGTTTACGCTGAAGAACTCCAGAACATCTCCCTGAATGAAGACACAGACAGAGCCTGAGTCTCAGAGAAGATCAAATGACTGAGTGAAATGGACCTACTGCTCCACAGACGCTCAGCCAGCTCCTTCTGCTGCCTCCTCCTCAGGAAGTTCACAGTGATCTTCAGAAAAGCCTCTCCATCCTCATCCTCCACAGGCTCTAAGCATTCTGGGTAATCTGTGCTCAGAACCTTGTGGAGCTTCTTCAGCTCCTTCTGGACAAAAGTGAAGATGTCCTCCTCCAGAAGCTGCACAGACACATTAGAAACAACACAAATGCAGTCAGTGTCAGATCTGTGTGAAACAAGTCCATTCATCTGAACATCTCCAAACTTCAGTGAAGGACACACCTTAAATATGGAGTCCAGCTGAGTGTGATGTTGCTGAGCTCTGAGCTCTGGAGCCTGCTCCACTCTGTGACAGAGACACAACAGAGAACTCACATCTGTCCATGACTTTATCATCGACAACATCAGGGAAACTTACGGCTCGGAGGAAAAGTTATGTGGATGTCCCATCGACCAGTTACTGCAGAGCGACTCACAGACGGGACCAGGGTCAGACTCTGGGCTGTGATGGATTATGGACACATTTAAAATTAATAACAAAAAATCACATTGAAATCACAGAAACATTTGGAATTAACTTCAGATGAAAATCAGATGAAACTCTACAGTTTACCTAAAATCCTGAATATGTTTTTACCGTCATGAGTTACAATAAAAGCTGCTCTTCCTTTGGGTTTTACATAAAGTTCCACTGATATGAGTTTGTCTGAGGCCGATCTTTACAAATGTCCGTCTTTAATCCTGAGTTTGAAGTTTTTAAACTGTAAAACGTGTCAGTGTTGTGACAGCAGGGGGCGCTGTATGAGGGACATACAGTGCCCCCTGCTGTTCAGTCTATTCATATTAAAGACAAACATCAGTAACTCTCTTTTCTCTTATGGCTCTAAAAGTATAAAAGTCTGCAACATAAAACATATATAATAGGACCCGAGCCTCCGAGCTGCACAAACCTGTGACTGATTTTCACAGTGATGTTTCTGATCCTGAGGCCGAGGAAGGTGTGAGAGGCTCATTTTAAGGCTCTGACTGAGCTCTTTCATCAGCCTGATATCGGCCGATAACGATACAATAAAATACACAAATATCGATCTGATATATCGGCTTGCAACGTATCGGCCTCTAGTTGTGCAATATAGGAACTATACCCGATTTATTTAATAAAAATAATGAAAGAGGAAGCCACTATATTTTAGTTGTGCTCAAACTCTGACTTTCTATATTTGTGTGTGTGTGTATACACATCAGCGCCCCCGCCCTCTCAGGACGATAGTCTTTTATTATGCACCGATCGATAAAACCAGCGTCTTTACCAAATCCGTTCCGTAAATCCATTCCGGTTTTTATTTTATGAGTTACTACGCTTGTTCAATCCAGTCCGAGTCCGTGTTTTTACGGATCCAGTCCGCGTTTTGCGCTCAGTGACCCGGGCAATCCGGTCGTGTTTATTTGAGGAGGCTGCGCCAGAAAAGATCGGAGAAACGGGGGCAGAGAGCTGCCACAGAGCGAGTAAGTTAAACTATAGCGATTAGATAATAAAATTAACATTAAATCCCGCTGGTATTTTGTAAATAAGACAATCCAACCCAAGCTAAATGCAACAGTTGACTTTAGCCTAAACTGTTTAGGTGAAGCTGTTAGCATCTGTTTCACATGAGTCACTGAAGTTAGCTCTGTTGGATTCTGTAGAAAGTCCTGAACTTAGCCTTAAATGCTGATTTTGTCTCCTCTTGTTTTAAGCAGAACACAGACTTATTACATGTGTCCTATTAGATCATAAACTGTGGAACTCACTGATATTAAACATGAATATGAAGAAAATCCAAACACCCCATGGGATATTAAATAATGGTAGTCTACATTAGGCTCATCTAATAATAGTATGTTACATTCTCAAACTTTCTCAAACTTAGTAT
Organism: Neogobius melanostomus; assembly: GCA_007210695.1. Classification (NCBI taxonomy): domain Eukaryota; kingdom Metazoa; phylum Chordata; class Actinopteri; order Gobiiformes; family Gobiidae; genus Neogobius; species Neogobius melanostomus. Next base: position 42,479 of record VHKM01001172.1, read on the forward strand.
TGTTTCCTACATCATCAAAATGCTTTACAGTTACTTAAACTGAATTAATTATGTGTCATATAGAAATTCAAACAATAAATTGTTACAAATAGTAACATTTGCTAAAACACTATATTTTATCCGGCAGCGTGCACGGACCGCGCGCGTGCACGTGTAACCATACCCCCCCTGCCAAACCAGTAAAAAAAAAGAAATACCAAAATGACCCTGGTTCCCAATCCTGTGTATTTCCCTTTAACATCAGTGAAGCTCTGGAGTCTTTGTGGTCGTTGTGGAGAAGGTTTTGTTTATAATCTAATGGTAAAGCCGCCCATTCCTCTTTGATCAGGCTCATTGTAGTATTTTCTTTTTTCATTATGATTTAAAAAATTTCATATAATTATCCGAGTTTACGATATAGTCGACAAAAGTAGTAGATAAAAATCAGGTATAGTTCCTTTAATTCCCCATTGAACTGAAATCATTATATTCCATAATAAACAGTTGAATCTCACGTCTTTGTCTTGAATTCTATGGTTTATCCATAGACCGGTCAGTCCTGAGGGAGACACAGCTGGGACCAGGTTCAGACGGACGATGTTCTGGAGGATCCTGAGACACAGATTAAACACTTGAAACACATGGAACTGTCCTGGATCAGCCTCAGATAGGGATGTCAAGATGAACCTGTTTTACCATCACCACGATTATAAAAGGACACGGTAGGTTAACCTGAACGCTGTACTGGCCACTGCACGACACAAGCAGAGTAAACTCACTGATAATGTAAATCAGGTTCTTATCAGTGTCATGGCCACAGCTGTATAAGATCAGACACAGAGGCTGCAGACTGTTTCTACAAACATCTGTGAAAGAACAGGTCTCTCTCAGGAGCTCAGTGAAGTCCAGCGTGGTACTGAAGCCTCCTGTGCAACTACACCAGTCCTGAAATGTCCTAAATATTACAAAGTCAGCTGTGTGTGATGTTAGAACAAAGAGGAAGCCATTGGAAACAACATCAACATTCACTTTCATAAGATCTTCAAACTTCCTGAAGCTTCAGAACAGTGTGTAGAGCTTCATGGGGTTTCAGGCCGAGCAGCTGCATCAGAGCCTTTCATCACCAAGTGCAAAGCTTCTGATGCAGTGGTGGACTCTAGAGCAGAGGAGATGTTCTCTGACCAATCACACTTCTCCACCTGGCTTGATGGACCAGTCTGGGTTTGGAGGCTGCCAGGAGAACTGACTGCATTGTGCCCAGTGTAAAGTTTGGAGGAGGGATGATTATTATTATTATGGTGTGGGGTTGTTCTTCAGGAGCTGAGCTTTAGTTCTAGTCAAAGGAACTCTAGATGCTTCAGCACCAACAGGGTTTATCCAGGCAGAAGCAAGTCCAATTTAAAGCTTTTAATGACATTTTTAATGCTCAAATACTATATTTTAATGCCACAAACACAAATCAGCCTATACTTCATTTGTTACGTTTCAAACAGAGGAAAGAGAATTGGACAAAACAGGAAACTTCAGAGCCAAAACTGTTTTAGTTTAGTTGTTCATACGTTTGGTATTTTTGATGAACTTATACAGTAAAGATTGTTCAGGAATGACCTCACAAATGCACTTCATAAACACAGAAGAGCTGAAGATGCTTTAGCTGCACAGAGTGGACACACTCTACATTAAACCCTATGAATGAAGATCTCAGTAAAGTTCAGATGTGAGTGGAGGCGTCTGAATACTTTGGAAACATAGATCATCACAGAAGTCATTAAGCTGATTATGGATCATAGACACGAGACTCTGGGACTTGGGGACAGTTGTTTCTGTTCCTGTTGGATGAATTGACTTTACGATTGTTATAAGACGATGTCAGTCTGACTGTGACGTGTTGGACAGCGGTGGATCTCACCTCTGAGCTTTGGGGTCAGTGGTTTTAGAGTGAGGGGCTCCGTCCTCTCTGTGCTCTGTCTCCTCCATTATGTGTCCAGCTGAGACGACTGAAGCTTCAGGAAGATCTAAGAGACAAATAAACAGAACACTTTGTTGTATCTACGACTAATCTGGGAATAAGAAGAGTTTACGCCCGTACTCCAAACCATCTATTGATACATTTGATTAACAACATAACAATGACTAATGACAAATCAATGAAGAAATCAAATCCTGGTTCTTCCTCAACGTCCTCAAGCTCAACAGTGATAACACCGAGGTTCTGCTCATCGGCACAAAGTCCATCCAAAATTAACACCATGGGCCAGACGAGATATCGGTACCATGATCACCATAATCCCGGAAAGGCACCACTTTCTAAACATAAATGAACAATGTGGCTTAGTGGTTTAGCAACAGCCTTTGCTGAGAGCCTTAACAGTCTGTTTTCCATCTGATCAACAGCACATGGCTTATGGTCTAATGACATGAGAAGCTTTTCAACATCCTCCACTGCAACACTGGTCAATTCAAACATGCATTTCTTTCCACTCAGAATCTGTGAATGAATGATTGAGAGAGTGCAGTGTTCCCTCCTGCATTTCATTTCTCATTTACTTTTCCAACAGTATAATTATTAAAATGATTAGCAATATCTATAGGTTTGTTAAATCTCTCACCTCCTTTAGTTCTTCTAATAAAGACTGATAATGCATCTTTTTTAGCTTTGTTGATTTTAGTAACTTTATTCCTCAGAGAGCGGTAAGCGTCCCAATCAGTCACATTTCCAGATACAGTGGCAGCTTTCTTAAGTTGGTTTCTTTCTCGATCCAACCAGGGGCTTTTGTGCTTCTAACAGTATGTTTTTAATTGGAGCTTGATCATCACACACTTGTGAGAATAATTGCATAAAAAAGCTATTTCAACATCTGTTGTTTCATTTATACAATCCCATTTCACTTGCTGTACGTCTTCAATACATTTAGTTTCTTTGATTGTTTTACAGCTTCTTTGTGAATGACCTCAGGCCCAGTTTTGGTATTTTGGCTTTCTTGCCACTACAATAATGTAGTGACTAAAACCCAGTGTTACTGATGTGACCTTAGAGCACAACTCACTGCATTTGAAAATAGGTGATGGATGCAAGTAGCAGTCTGAGCCCTGACAGCTGACTGGGTATATTCACCATCTGAGTTCACAGTATTGTTACATATCACTCAACCTTTCACAGATGTCATTTAGTGCAATCTGGTGTATTTAGATGAGCATATCTATTTTAATCTCCTATTATACAATGATAAACATTAGAACATAGGCTACATTATTATACTTTACTCTTAAAATACACCATTTTAAAACACTCCCAATTAAGCTGGAAATATTTTTACTAATCGATTATATTTATTCATCTATTGCTTTATTTACTGTAAATCTAAAGTCTTAAGTCTAAAGGAAAAATAACAGAAATTCAACCAGGACTCACTCAGGACTAAACCAGGACTCAAACCAAGGATCACCTCAGGACTAAACCAGGCCACTCACTCGGCGACAAACATGACTCAACTCGGCGACTAAACCAGGACTCACTCGGACATAAACAGGACTCACTCGGGACTAAACGCAGGAATCACTCGGGACTAAACAGGATCACTCAGGACTACCAGGACTCCTCATGCTAAACCAGGACTCACTCAGGACTACCAGGACTCACTCAGGACTCAAACCAGGAATCCACTCAGACTAAACGAGGACTCACTCAGGACTACTAACAGGATCACTCAAGGATCACTCAAGGTCACTCAAGGACTACACAGGACTCACTCAGGAACTAAACCAGGACTCACTCAGGACTAAACCAGGACTACTCAGGACTAAACCAGGACTCACTCAGGACTAAACCAGGACTCACTCAGGACAGTATTGATAACCGTTAAAACCAGGACTAACCCAGGATTAATTCAGCAGAAACTCAGAAACCATCCATAGAAAAGCAAATGGCTCATATGACATGGGCTAAGCTAAAAGTTCACAGATTTCCTACCAACTACGACAGTACAAAATAAAGTCTAAACCAACCCAAGACTCGAAGTCTAGTCTTGCACGATACTTTTACTTCAAATGATATAGACACTTTCCTTTTACATTGACACCCTTTGTGCCCTGAACAACTGCAGGGCTATTCGAAGCTGCAGCCAGTTTTGCAAGTGTACTGTATCATGGCTCAGCGATCCAAACTAAAAACAACACTGAGCAGGCAGGTCTGATCTGACATCGTTTCTTGCTTACCATTTCCTCTACTGTCCTACGATCTGGTCATCTGTCCCTCTGTGTCCATCTCTTCCTCTTGTGACTAATGAGCAAACATCTTCAGAACAGACCATATCTAGAACAACACATACATATGTTTCAGTTAAAAAGTTCTTACAGTTTATTCTATACAGTATATTGTAATCTCTGGTTAAAAAAACTGCCTAATTTCTTTCATAATACAACGGGTATATTATATCACTATCAACTATTCTTCTTACTTACTGCGCAGCAAGTCTGTTCTACATCTGGCCTCTGTCCCTGCATGCTCTCCTCTCTTCTACTAACTCCCCAAGCAAATTATATAAAAACCCACTGTGGCTGTGGCCGTCGCTGAAATATCCTCCAAACTCATATTTATATAGTAATGTTCAAGTTCTGGCTTTTACCCAAATCTAAAGCTTCTATTGAACAAAGCCTCAAAAAGCGCAAAATACCGAGATGAACAACACATGAAAGAGACAAACACATACAAGGACACAAAACAGGACTAAAAACGTGCAGGACAAGTAACAAAGAGCAAAAACAGAAATGTGACAAAGCATGCAAGCGACTACGCGACACGAAAACGCATGAGAGCCAGAGATTTCTTCCTTTTTGCATTTCCCTCGAGTGTCGTTCTGGGGCAGAAGTCAGAAACAAGATTAAACCTGACATGTTCTTCCAGTGACTTCCATATACCACTTTTCACACTCTACATCATGCCATTAATTGATATCAGCGCTGCTTTTCTCTCTGATCAGAGCGAGGAAACGACAGGTGCATTTTTACAGTTTCATATAGTGACAGTAGAAACAGGCGGTGTTAAACAAGGCTCCTATTTTCTCATTCCAAACATGCAAGTGCGGGCGTGGAACAGGTTCCTCAGCTTTGATGTATACACACTAACCTGTCTACGAGTCTAGAGCAGGGTCCTGCAACCCTTCAACATCAAACCAGAGCCGCTTTGCCCTCATTTTTAGACCAACAGCCGAAAGTCTCAAAGAGCCCGCAAACAAAGCAGACACCATGTTGTAAGATGTGTCTGAATGAAAATCCAATGGACTTAAGTGCATGTCCACATTTTGAAAGTTAGACTGATTGTAGGTATATATCAGATCTGGATGGTCTTCACTGCTAAATGTAAACACTCAATTTGTCAAAGCCTCGATCTCTGGTCAGATTTAGCCTCAGATTTTGCAGAGTTTCTCTCACTTACACATACACAACATATGGGTTTACGTTTGGTATATTAGGCTGTGAACCGTTTTAAGATTTGGGTAAGATGAAGAAAATGACATGGGTTTAAGGCGGGCGCTTAAGAGCTTCTAAACACACTTTGCTGCAGACATGATCCTGATTTGAAAAGCACAGTGCTAAATAAATCAGTAAAGACTGCGACTCACTGGACTCGTGCTCACATAACCCCAGAACTCGCCTAGCTGCACAGGAAGTTGTTTCCTCTAAATCATGTGACTCTCAGCCAATCACAGAGCAGTACAGTATTAATCACCTGTGAGTGCAACTCGGCTCAGAGTGACGAACTTAAACAAGATTTACTTTATTTCAGAGGGATTATTTTAACCCATGGAATTCCAGCCTTCCGATTCTATTCAGCTTTTGACCAAAAACAAGACGTTCTTTATAAATGCTTTTCACTCTATGATGAAGCTCATTCAAAAACTAACAAGCATCCAAAAAAAGCCTCAGTGTTACTCAATCATCGTACATAAATAAACCCGAATTCAGAACCTGGCTCCTGTCATTATTTAGATTCACTTCCACTTTCATTAGATCCCAGCCTTGGGTAATGGAATCACTTTGTTTTATATGTTGTCGCAATGAGCTCCCTAGTGGTGAAAGTTCAGTAATGCAGTTCTAAGTCCGAATGTTTAGTCAGCATCTGAGTGTTTCCTTTGAGCTCCAGACGCTGAAGGCATCGTCTGTCAGTAATAAGCTCATTCTCTGCATTATACTCTATATTTGGATGCTTTGAACATTTTGTGCTGAGCTTTCAGCTTCTGCCTGCTTCTTTGCAGCATTTCATGCTGTACTTTTGTGTTCTTAACAGTAGTTTAAAGAAACTCGCTGATTTTTGGTGGATGAATGAGGGAGTGTCTCGCATGAGTTAACTGTCAAAGACTACAGTGACAAACCACATGAACTGAAGCCACACAATCATAAATGTCATCAGCGCTGTTTTCTTACAACAGATTCAAACGTTTGTACATCACCTATTTCATTTGTTCACTATTTCAGCAGTTACGGAGATATATTTACTGACAGTGCGTACATGGAAATGCCTCACTTACACAGCGCTTTTCTCCTTCATTAGGATTTTTCTTTCTTTGTAGCAAATGATTATAAATCTTAAATATTTTATCTTTGTGTTTACATTTAGGACATTTATTTTTTCTCCAATTCATTATAACTTAATATTTATGTTTTATTTCAAAAGCTAAACTGATGAGAATCTGCTCATATAAAACTCAGGAGCACCTTTGACTTTTTACTGCACGGCCGTCGAAGTGCTCCTGCTATTATTACGCCTCATAATATAGTTCCTTTTTATCGTTAAATAAATCCACATGTTTTAATTTGTGTAACAACTTGATGTGTAACGCTCAGTACTGTATTTAAATAAGAAGTGGAAGAGCATGGTTCTTCTAACTTCACCCTTTCGGAGTCTCTGACTCTGCGGAGAGGAAAGGCTCTTCTGTGAGTTTTGAAGAAGCTAAAACAATTAAATGTACTCATCTGAATGGGATTACTTTATGGTGCGTTCCAGGAAACTGGTAATTTTCCTCCTCACTTGGAAAAATGCTTTTGGAGCAAGTGGTTATTACAACTTGTAAACTGGGGACTGTCCTCCAGACTGCTCCGAGTTTCAGATCGAGATGAAAGAAGTAACGGCGCCCAGTGGAGGAGCAGCAACGCTTTATTTCTCAGGAAAACTCCGGAAGCTCAGGTTTCATCAGTCGGTATCACGCCTTCTATTAAATGCTTCATTCAGTCGTAAATTTAATATTACATTGGTTTGGATCCTCAGTAGCCATTACCGTAACACTCAACAAAGCATTAGCTGAGCAAGTAAGTATGGGACAGGAACAGGATATCATGGAAATCTACAATAACAGAGTCAGATCTAACGGACAACAGATCAGCACAGACATCACAGTCAGTAACAGCCCACTCCCTCCGGTCGCTGGTTCAGGTCAACTGCTTTACAAAAACAAACGCACAGTCCATTTTGTACCACCTCTAGAGGCCACTGAACCTCAAGTGATTTGTTAAGCAGTGGATTAATGATGCCCCCTGCTGGCTGTTTCTGTTTGGGAATGGACCAAAACTCATCCAACTATGTGAGAAGCTTGTGGAAGGAAATCCAAACGTTGCCCGAGTTTACAGTTTAAAGCCAGATGTTGCCAAATATTAATGACATGTATGTAAACTTTTGGTTTTGTTAAAAGTATAAAATGGTGTAGAAAAATTCTATCTCTCATTCTTCAGCATTTGCAATAGAATAATTGTTTAAATTCTAATTGACGCTAAACAGTAAAAGTTAATTCTGGTTTTCATGTCAACAGTGAGAAAAATGCAAAATGTGTCTTTTTATAAAGTGGTATGTAACACATCTGGTTTCTCACTGTATATAATCACTCTGATAGAGCCCCATGCACCCCGCATATACACACACACTGAAACCAAGATAAACAATAAAACCACCATCCTCACCTGTATCTGTAATATGTGATATGTATATATTATATTTCAATATAGTTTTTTTAATGTTTCTGTTCATTGTTTTTCTTTCCTGGGTTTAGAGAATCTCTACAAACGATGATCGAAGGTCGGAAAATAGGCGGCATCGGATGTCTTAGCAGGGAAGTTTTATTGCCCATCTTGCGGACCCGAGGCATGGAGCTCAAGCACAGTACAGTAGCAGATGTCCTAACATTAATCTGTCCATTCCTTCCACATCAAGAGATGGTTAAGTAAACCTGGTGCACGTAGGCACTAAGCATCTTCCACTGGCAGTTTGTGCCCGTGAATTCTATGCACTGAAATGTGCCACGTGTAATTGGCCACAGTCATAGAAGGCCAAATTGGTGCTGTTTTGGTATTACGATATGATAAGGCCATGTGTGGAGGGCCGAATTAACTCTATACATTCCCCATCACGCCAACCTTTTTGAACCGTAGTATTTCACCCAAGTTAAAGTAATGTAACCTTAAATAAACCAATTAGACTCGAAGTTAAGAATCAATCAAAGCTAAGTCCCAATAACTCTCAACAAGATTAACTTCCTAATGTGGAAGGACACACAGAATCTACATTTCATACAATATTCAACACTTAATTCAACAGTAACGGGTCTTGGTGATGGCAATAAAATGACCCCTCTCAGTGACCGCCAAAAAGTACTGCGATGTGCATCATTAGACTCATTAATCACCCATCGGGTTAAAATACTGCCACCAATAAAACACATGCATCAGTGCGTAAGGGCCGTATAAAGGGGGCACCATACAAACCTCCGATCCAGACTCTATTGCCAATTACCCGGGAAAGGTAAAAGATTATGGGCCGCAATATTTTCTCCTGCAAATTATATTATTATTGGTCCAAGTCAGAATGTACATAGCAAAATACAAACCCATAAAACATTTAAAACAAATAAGAAATTTCAATTCTCAGCGAAAACCACATTCACATATTAAGAGAAATGCTCATAAGCAAAAAAAGAACATTTCACACCAGGACGTCGATACACATCCAGGTGCATCGGTTAAGGGACATGAACTGACATCTTGGATGAGCCATCGGATTAATAACCCCACAGAGCATCAAGATGTCTTACGAACCTCATGTCGAATAAATGGCGTGTACCGAGTCAAGGCGTCCGAGGAGAAAGCATGCTAAGTTCATACTTTATGCCATGATTTCCCAATAAATTCAAATAATACTGGATGGTACCCTCATTATTTGCGATGTTAACTAGCTTTAAGACAGAACAGTTCACCCGCTCCCATCGTTTTAATCCGATTAAAGTAATGTTACTGAAAAATGCTAAGCAAGAACCCGCAATAACAAAACAATTCATCCTTGGTATCTTCAGGCGTATCGGCTTCTGACGTAGAGCTAAACTTCCCGAACCAAACATACCGCAAAGAGCAACACGCAACATAAAATACAGGACCTCCCACAAACAACAGTATAAACCTCTCCATGTATGTGTGAATCCGGACCTGCAAAGTTATGAATTCAAATTCAGATATATAAAGCCATAAAAATAGCCTGAAATTAGAATATAAATGCAAAATCATAAAGGCTGAAAACTGACTGGACCAAAAAATGAATAAAAAATAAGAATAAAATAGGATATAAAAAATAATAATAGTAATAATAAAAAAATAATAAAATTATAGTAATAATATCAAAAATAGTATAATAAAAAGATAATAAAAATATTAGTAATAGAAAAAGTAGAAATATAAAACATGAAAAATGAAATGTTACTAGGTAAATATAGAATAGGCATACAAAAAATGGCCCTCCACTAAGTCCTAATCAATCTCTGTACATTTGTCGGGCGCTTATGGAACAAAATGTAACCTATAGTGGTTATGGCAAAAAAAAGGGCAATATAAACAATTA
>VHKM01001173.1:0-194826 GCA_007210695.1 Neogobius melanostomus
ACTGTTTGAGAAGAACAGAACCTAGAGCTAACTGTGAGAGGACAGACTATGGAGTAACTGTGAGAAGACAGAACCTATGAGCAACTGTGGAAGGACAGACCTATGAGCTAACTGTGAGAAACAGAACCTATGAGCTAACTGTGAGAAGAACAGAACTTGAGCTAACTGTGAGAGACAGAACCTATGGAGCTAACTGAGAGAAGAACAGAACTATGAGGCTAACTGTGAGAAGACAAAACCTATGAGCATAACTAGAGAGAGAACAGAACGCTACGAGCCAACTGTGAGAGAACGACTACGAGGCAACCTGTGAGAAGACAGAACTATGAGCTAACTGGTGAGGAGGACAGAACCTTGAGTAACTGAGAGAAGAACAGAACCTTGAGAAACTGTGAGAAGACAGAACCTATTTGAAGTTTAATGAGAGAAGAACGAACCTATTTGGAGCAAACTGTGAGAAAGAACGACCTACGAGCTAACATGTGAGAAGAATTAGAACCTATGAGCTAACTGTGAGGAGGACAGAATCTACGGAGCTAACTGTGAGAAGACAGTCTCGAGCTAACTGTGAGAAGACAGAACCTATGAGGGCAAACTGTGGAAGGCAGACCTAAGAGCTAAGTGGAAGAACAGACCTATGAGCTAACTGTGGGAGGACAGAACTCCGAGCTTAACTGTGAGGAGGTCAGAATTCGAGCTAACTGTGTAAGAACAGAACCTTGAGCTAACTGTGAGAAGAACAGAACCTACGAAGCTAAATGTTGGAGGACAGAACCTATGAGCTAACTGTGGAGAAAAACAGAACCTATGAGTACTGTGAGAAGAATCAGAACCTCGGCTACTGTGAGAAGACAACCTACGAGCAACTGTTGAGAAGAACAGAACCTATTGAGCTAACTGTTGAGAGAACGAACTATCCAACTAACTGTGAGAGACGAACCTATGAGCTAACTGTTGAGAAGAACAGAACCTACGAACTACTGTGAGAAGACAGAACCTATGAGCAAACTGAGAAGAACAGAACCTACGGCTAACTGTGAGAAGAACCAGACCTATGAGCTAACTGTGAGAAGAACAGAACCTACGAGCTAACTGTGAGAAGAACAGAACCTATGAACTAACTGTGAGAAGACAGACTATGGACTAACTGTGAGAAGAACAGAACCTATGGCAAACTGGAGAAACAGAACCTCGGCAACTCTGAGAAGAACGGAACCTACACTAACTGTGAAAGAACAGAACTATGAGCAACTGTGAGAAGAAGAACAGAAACCTTTGATCTAACTGTGAGAAGACAGAACCTATTGAGCTTAACTGTGGGAAAACAGACCTATGAATACTGTTGAGGAACAGACCTACGGACTAATGTAGAGAACAGACCTTAAGAGCTAACTTGTGAGAAGACAGAACCTACGAGCTAACTGTGAGAAGAACCAGAACCTTACGAGCTACTGTGAGAGAACCAGACCTATGAGCTAACTGCTGGAGAACAGAACTACGAGCTAACTGTGAGAAGAACGAACCTATGAGCTAACTGTGGAGACGAACCTACGAGTAACTGTTGAGGAGACAGACTCGGCTACTGTGAGAGAACAGAACTACGAGCTTAATGTGAGAAGGACAGAACCTAAGAGAACTGTGAGAAGAACAGAACCTACGATGCTAACTGTGAGAAGAAATAGAACCTATGAGCTAACTGTGAGGAGGACAGAATCTACGAGCTAATCTGTGGAGCACAGAACCTACGAGAACTGTGAGGGAACAGAACCTATGAGCTTAACTTGAGAGACAGACCTACGAGCTTAATGTGAGGGAACAGACCTTGAGCTAATGTCAGAAAACAGACTAAAACTAACTGTGAGAAGACAGACCTATGGAGCTACTGTGGAAGGACAGAACCTATGAGTAAACTGTGAGAGAGACAGAACCTACAATAACTGTGAGAAAGAACAGAACTATGATCTAATGAGAAGGACATTAACCTATGAGCTAACTGTTGAGACGGACAGAACCTATGAGCTAACTGTGAGAGACAGAACCTACGAGCTAACTGTGGAGGACAGAACTCGAGCTACTTTGAGAAGAAGAACCTACGAGTAAACTGTGAGAAGGACAGAACCTATGAGCTAAACTGTGAGAAGACGAACCTACGAACTACTTTGAGAAGAACAGACCTTACGAGCTAACTGTGAGAGGACAGGAACTATTTGAGCTTACTGTGAGAAAGAACAGGAAACTATGATCTAACTGTGAGAGAACAGAACCTATGAGCTAACTGTGGGAGGAACAGACTACGCTAACTGTGAGAGAACAGAACTACGAATAACGTTGAGAAGACAGACCTAGAGCTATGGTGAGAAGAACAGACCTCGAGAACTGTGGAGAGGACAGAACCTCGACTAACTTTGAGAAGAACAGACCTACAAACTATCTTTGAGAAGAACAGAACCTACGAGCAACTTGTGAAGGGGAACGACCTTATGAGAACTGTCAGAAGAACGCCCTACGAGCTAACTGTTGAGAAGACAGAACCTACAACTAACTGTGAGAAGAACAGACCTTGTCAGCTAACTGGAGGAAGAACAGACCTAGAGCTAACTGCTGAGAAGGCAGACCTATGGAGTACGTGAGAAGAACAGAACCTATGAGCTAATGTTGAGAAGAACAGAAACCTATGAGCTAACTGTGAGGAGAACAGAACCTTACGAACTAACTTGTGAGGAGAAGACAGAACTACGAGCAAACTGTGGGAGAACCAGAACCTACGAACTAAACTGTGAGAAAGAACAAGAACCTACGAGCAACTGGGAAGAACAGAACCTACGAGCAAACTTGTTGAGAGAACGAACCTTTACAAACTAAATGTGAGAGAACAGACCTATGAGCTACTGTGAGAAGACAGACCTACGAGCAAACTGGATGAGAACAGAAACCTACGAGCAACTGTTGAGAGAACAGACCTATGAGCTAACTGTGAGAAGAACGAAACCTACGAGCTAACTGTTTGAGAACTCAGAACTACGAGAAACTGTTGAGGGGAACGAACCTATGGCTAACTGTCAGAGAACAGACCTACGAGCTAACTGTGAGAAACAGAACCTACAACTTAACTGTTGGAAGACAACCTCGAGCTAAGCTGTGAGGAAGAACAGAACACGAGCATAACTGTGAGAAGACAGAACCAGAACTAAACTTTGAGAAAGAACAGAACCTAACAAAACTTACTGTGGAAGGACAGAACCTATGGCTACTGTGAGAAGAACAGACCTATGAGCTACTGTGAGAAGAACGACCTACGAGCTACTGTTGAGAAGAACAGAACCTACGGCAAAACTGTTGAGAAGAACAGAACCTACGAGCTAACTGTGAGAAGAACAGAACCTACGAGCTAAATGTGAGAAGGCAGGACCTAAGCTAACTGTGAGAAGAACAGAACCTATGAGTAACTGTGAGAGAACAGAACTACGGCTAACTGCTGAGAAGAACAGACCTACGAGCTAACTGTTGGAAGGACGAAACCTACGAGACGTAACTGTGGAGGACGAACCTATGGCATACTTGTGAAGAAGAACATACCTATGAGCTAACTGTGAGGAAGAACGACTACGACTAACTGTGGAAGGACAGAAACCTACGAGCAAAACTGTGGAGAAGACAGACCTATGAGCAACTGAGAGACGGACCTTACGAGCAACCTGTGAGAGAACAGAACCTACAAACTAACTGTGGGAAGAACAGAACCTATGAGCAAACTGTAGAAGAAACAGAACTACGAGCAACTGTGAGAAGAACAGAACCTATGGCAATTGTGGAGACAGAACCTATGAAGCTAACTGTGAGAAGAACAGAACCTCGAGGCAAACTGTGAGAAGAACAGAACTACGAGCAACTGTTGAGAAGAACAGAACTATGAGCTAACTTGTGAGAGACGAACCTACGGAGCAACTGGTTGGAGGACATAACCTACGACTAACTGTAGAAGAACAGGAACTATGAGCTAACTTGTGAGGAAGAACAGAACCTAAAATATCTGTGAGAACGAACAGAACTATGAGCTAACTGTTGAGATAGAACAGAACCTACAAACTATCTGTGAGAAGAACAGAACTTTGAGCAATGTGAGGGGACGAGCCTATGAGCCTAATTGGTGAGAGACAGAAACTATGAGCTAACTGCTGAGAAGACAGAACCTATGAGCTAACTGTGGAGACAGAACTACGAGCAAATGTGAGAAGAACAGACTACAAACTACTGTTGAGAAGAACAGAACTAGAGCTAACTGTGAGAAGAACAGAACCTTATGAGCAAACTGTCAGAAGACAGAACCTCGGAGCAACTGTGAGAAGACGACCTAAAACTAACTGTGAGAAGAACAGAACTGACTATGTGAGAAAAACGCCTACGAACTACTTTGAGAAGAACAGAACCTACGAGCTAACTGTGAAGAACAGAACCTACGAACTAACTTTGAGGAAGAACAGAACCTACGAACTAACTGTGAGAAGAACAACCTAAGAGCTAACTGTGAGAAGGACAGACCCCCATATGCAGTAATGTGAGCAGAACAGACCTATGAGCTAACTGTGAGACGTACAGAACCTATGAGCTACTGTGAGAGAACAGAACCTATGAGCTAACTGTGAGAAGAACGACTTATGAAGCTAACTGTGGAGAAGAACGAACCTATGAGTAACTGGAGAGAAGAACAGAACCTTGAGCTCACTGTGGAGAACAGAACCTATGAGTTAACTGAGGAAGAACGACCTCGAGCAAACTTTTGAGAGACATGACTTACGGAGCAAACTGTGAGAAGAACAGAACTAATGATGCTAACTGTTGGAGAAGAACTATGAGCTACTGAGAGGAACAGACTATTGAGCAACTGTGAGAAAACAGAACCTATGAGAAAATGTGAGAGGACAGACTAGAGCTAACTGGTGAGAAGAACAGAACCACGAGCTAACTGTGAGAGATAGAACCTATGGCTAACTGTGAGGAGGCAGAATCTCGCAGCTAACTGTGAGAGAACGAATCTACGAGCCTAACTGTGGAGAAGAACAGAACCTATGAGCAAACTGTGAGAAGGACAGAACCTAAGAGTAACTGTGAGAAGAACAGAACCTATGAGCTATGTTGAGGGGGACGAACCTACGGCTAACTGTGAGGAGGACAGAATCTACGCAGCTAACTGTGAGGAGGAAACAGAATTCTACGAAGTACTGTGAGAGTCAGATCTACGAGCTAACTGTGATTAGAACAGAACCTATGGAGCTAACTGTGAGAAAACAGAACCTACGAGCTAACTGTGAGTAGACAGAACCTATTGAGCTACTTGTGAAAGAAAAACGAAAACCTTGAGTCTAACTGTTTTTTGAGAAGAAACAGAACTACGAGCTTAACTGTGAGTAGACAGAACCTCGAGGCAAACTGTGGAGAACAGACCTATGATCTAACTGTGAGACGACAGAACCTACAAACTAACTTGGAGAAGACAGACCTATTGAGCTAACTGTTTTGAGGAAAGTAACCTACGAACTAACTGTGAGGAAGACAGAACCTTATGAGCAACTTGAGAAGACAGAACCTATGAGCTAACTGTGGAGAACGGAACCTATGAGCAACGGAGAAGCAGAACCTCGAGCAAACTGTGAGGAGAACAGACTACAAACTACTGTGATAAGAACAGACCTGAGCTAACTGTGAGAAAGACAGACCTACGAGCACTGTGGAAGGACAGAACTAGAACTACTTTGGAAGAACAGAACCTACAACTATCTGTAAAGAAGAACAGACTACGAGGCAACTGCTGAGGGGAACAGAATATGGTTGTTATGAGAGAACAGAACCTTTGAGCTAATGTCAGAAGAACGAACTACGGAGCAATGTGAGAAGAACGCTCAAACTTACTGTGAGAAGAACAGACTTACGATCTAACTGTGAGAAGAACAGAAACCTATGAGCAACTGTGGAGAAGGACAGAACCTTGAGCAAACTGTGAGAAGGACAGACCTACCGAACTAACGTGAGAAGAACAGAACCTAGAGCTACTGTTGTAGAAGGACAGAACCTATGAGCTAACTGTGGAAGAACAAGAACCTTGAGCTAACTGTGGAGAGAACAGAAACCTATGAGCTAACTGTGAGAAGAACAGAACTATTGAGCTACTGAGGAAAGAACAGAACCTATGGAGCTAACTGTGGGAAGAACGAACCTATGAGCTTAACTGAGAGGAAGAAAAGAAACTACGGAGCAAACTGTGAGAAGAAGACTACTAGCAACTGTGGAAGAACAGAACCTACGAACTACTGTAGAAGGAACAGAACCTACGAGCAAACTTGTGAGAGAACAGAACCTACGACTAACTGTGAGATGAACAGACCTATGAGCAAACGTGAGAGAACAGAAACTTACGAGCAAACTTGTGAGAAGATACAGACTGAGCTAACTGTGAGAGAACAGACCTACGACTAACTGTTGAGAAGGAACAGACCTTGAGCAAACTGGAGAACAGAACCTACGAGCAAACTGTGAGAGAAACAGACCTACAACTAACTTGTGAGGAACAGAACCTATGAGGCTACCTGTGAGGAGAACAGAACCTATGAGGCTACTGAGAGAACAGAACTTATGAGCAATTGTGAGAGAACAGACCTACAGGCTAACTGGTGAGAAGAAGAGAACTACGAATTAACTGTTAAGAGGAACATACCTCGAGCAATGTGGAAGACAGAAACCTACGAACTAACTGTGAGAAGACAGAACCTATGAAGCTAACTTGAGAGAAAAGAACCTATGAGCTAACTGTGACAGACGACCTATGAGCTAACTGTGAGGAGAACCTACGAGCTAACTGTTGGGGAAAGACCTAAGAGCTAACTTTGAGAAGAACAGAACCTACGAACTAACTGTGGAGGAGAACAGAACTATGAGTTAACTTGAGAGGAACAGAACCTACGAACTAACTGTGAGAAGACAGACTTACGGGCAAATGTTGGAAGGCAGACTATGAGTTAACTGTGAGAAGAACAGAACCTATGAGCAAACTGTGAGAAGAACAGACCTACGGAGCTATGTGGAAGAACAGAACCTACGAACTACTGTGAGAAGAACAGAACCTATGAGCAAACTGTGAGAAGGACAGATCCTAAGAGCTAACTGTGAGAGAACAAACCTACGCAGCTAACTGTGGAAGAATAGAACTTATGAGCTAACTGTGAGGGGACAGAATCTACGAGCTACTGTGAGAGTACAGAATCTACGAGCTAACTGTGAGAAGAACAGAAACCTATGAGCTAACTGGAGGAGGACAGACTACGAGCTAACTGTGAGAAGAACGAACCTATTGAGCTACTGTGAGGAGGGACGAACTACGAGCTAACTGTGGGGGACTAGAACTACGAGCTAACTGTGAGGAGGACAGAATTACGAGGCTAACTGTGAGGAGGTCAGAATCTTACGAGCTAACTGTGATAAGACAGAACCTATGAGTCTAACTGTGGAAGAACAGAACCTTGAGCTACACTGTTGGAAGGCAAACCTACGAGCTAAACTGTGGAAGAACAGAATTCTACGAGCAAACTGATGAGGAGACAGAACCTACGCTAATGTGCGAGAACAGAACTTAAGAGTAACTTTGAGAAGGGAAGAACTCGAACTAACTGTTGAGGAGAACAGAACCTATGATAACTGTGAGAAGAACAGACCTACGACTAACTGTGAAAAGAACAGAACCTACGAGCAACTGGGAGAAGGACGACCTATGAGTTAACTGTGAGAGACAGAACCTATGCAGCACTGTTGGAAGGGACAGAAACCTAAGAGCTAACTTGTGAGAAGGAACAGAACTCGAGGCTACTGGAGAAGACAGACCTCACACTAATGTGAGAAGAACAGACCTATTGAGCAAACTGTGAGAAGGACGACCTTAAGAGCAACTGTTGAGAAGGAACAGACTACGGCTAACTGTGAGAGGATGAACCTATTGAGCTAAACTGTGAGGGGACAGATCTACGAGCTAACTGTTGAGAGAACAGAATTCTTACGAGCTAACTGTGAGAAGAACAGACCTTATGAGCTAACTGTGGGAGGACGAACTTACGAGCTAACTGTGAGAATACAGAACCTTGAGCCTACTGATGAGGAGGACGAACCTACGAGCTAACTGTGAGGAGGACAGAATCTACGAGCTAACTGTGAGGATGACAGAATCTACGAGCTAACTGTGAGGAGGTCAGTCTTACGAGCTTAACTGTTGATAGACGAACTATGAGGCTTTAACTGTGAGAAGAAACAGAACTATGAGCTAACTGTGAGAAGGACAGACCTACGAGCTAAACTGTGAGAAGAACAGAATCTACGAGCAAAACTGTGAGGAGGACAGAACCTACGAGCTAAATGTGGGAGGACAGAATCTACGAGCTAACTGTGAGGAGGACAGATCTACGAGCTAACTGATGGAGGACAGAACTTACGAGCAACTGTTGAGGAGGACAGAAAGTCTACGAGTAACTGTGAGGAGTGACAGAACCTTACGAGCCTAAATGAGAGAAGGACGAAACCTGAGCAAATGTGAGGAGGACAGACCTACGAGCTAACTTGTGAGAAGAACAGAACTACGAAACTAACTGTGAGGGGACAGAATCTTACGGAAGGTAAACTGTAGAGAAGAACAGAACTATGAGCCTAAACTGTGAGGGAGGGACATTAACCTACGAGCTAAACTGTGAGGCAGGACAGAACATAGAGCTAACTGTGAGAAGAACAGACCTATGAGCTACTGTGAGGAGGACGACCTACGAGCTAACTGTGAGAGAGACAGAATCTACGAGCTAACTGTGAGAAGAACAGAACCTACGAGCCTAAAACTGTTGGAGGACAAACCTAGAGCTGAACTGTGAGGAGGACAGAATCTACGAGCTAAACTGTGAGAGAACAGAACCTATGAGTAACTGTTGAGGAGGACAGAATCTACGAGCCCGACTTGTGAGAGAACAGAACTATGAGCTAATGTGAGAAGGACAGCCTACGAGCTAACTGTTGAGGAAGAACAGAACCTAAGAGCTACTGTGAGAAGACAGAACTCTGAGCTAACTGTAGGAAGGACAGACTATGAGCTAACTTGTGAGAAGGACAGAACCTACGGACCTCACTGCTGAGAGCGAACAGACCTAAGAGCTAACTGTGAGAAGGACAGAACTATGAGCTAACTGTGAGGAGGACAGAACCTACGAACTAACTGTTGAGAAAGACAGAACCTAAGAGCTAACTGTGAGAAGAACAGAACCTACGAACTACTGTGAGAGAACAGAACCTACGATGCTAATGTGAAGAACAGAATTTACGAGCAACTGTGAGGAGGAACAGACCTACGAGCTACTGTGCAAGGAGGACAGAATCTACGAGCTAACTGATGAGGGGACAGAATCTACGAGCTACTTGTGAGGAGGACAGAACCTTACGAGCTAAACTGTGAGGAGGGACAGAATTACGAGCTAACTGTGAGGGAGGACAGAACCTCGAGCTAACTGCGAGAAGGACGACCCTACGAGCAACTGTTGCAGGAGGACAGACCTACGAGCTAACTGTGAGAGAACAGAACTACGAACTACTGTGAGGAGGACAGAATCTACGGCTAATGTGAGAGACGAACCTATGATTCTAACTGTGGGAGGACAGAACCTACGAGCTAACTGTGAGGAGGAACAGAACATAAGAGCTAACTGTGGAGAACGAACCTATGAGCTAACTGTGAGAGGCAGAACCTACGAGCTAACTGTGAGGAGGACGAATCTACGGCTAACTGTTTGAGAGAACAGAACCTACGAGCTAACTGTGGAGGACAGGAACCTAAGAGCTACTGTTGAGGAGGACAAATCTACGAGCTCACTGTGAGAAGACAGAACCTATGAGCTAACTTGTGGGAGGACAGAACTACGAGCCTACTGTGAGAGAACAGAACCTATGAGCTAACTGTGAGAAGGACAGAACCTACGAGTACTGTAGAAGAACAGAAACCTAGAGCTAACTGTTCGATGAAGGGACGACCTATGAGCTACTGTGGAAGGACAGAACCTATGAAGCTAACTGTGGAAGGACAGAACCTACGACCTAACTGTGCAGAGGAACAGAACCTAAGAGCTAACCTGTTGAGAAGACAGAACCTATGAGCTAACTGTGAGAGGACGAACCTACGAACTAACTTTGAGAAGAACAGACCTAAGAGCTACTGTGAGAAGAACAGACCTACGAACTAACTGTGAGAAGAAACAGAACCTATGAGCAAACTGTTGAGAGGACAGACCTACGAAACTAACTGTTGAGAAGAACAGAACTATGAGCAACTGTGAGAAGACAGAACTACGATGCTACTTTGAGATTAAGGGAACAGGAACCCTACGAGCTAAACTGTGAGAGAACAGACCTACGAGCTAACTGTGAGTGAGGGACAGAACCTACGAGCTTAACTGTGATGGGAGGACAGAAACCTACGCAGCTAACTTGTGGAGGACAGATTCTACGGCTAACCTGTGGGAGGGACAGAATATCGGACGTTAACTTTGAGGAGACCAGAATCTCGAGCTAAACATGGAGAGAACAGACCTAAGAGCTAACTGTGAGAAGAACAGAACCTATGAGCTACTGTGCAGAAGGACAGAACCTATGAGCTAACTGTGAGGAAGGACAGGAACCTTACGAGCTAACTGTGAGAAGACCGACCTAAGAGCTAAACTGTTTGAGAGAACAGAACTATGAGCTACTGTTGAGAAGAACAGACCTAAGAGCTAACTTGTGAGAAGACAGAACCTAAGAGTACTGTTAGAAGAACAGAACCTATGAGCTAACTGTGAAGAAGGACAGAACCTACGAGCTAACTGCTGAGGAAGAACAGAACCTAAGAGCTAACTTGTAAGAAGAACAGAACCTAAGAGCTAACTGTGATAAGAACAGAACCTTAAGAGCTAACATGTGGAAGGAGCAGAACCTACGAGCTACTTGTGAGAAGAACAGAACCTAGAGCTAACTGTAGAAGACAGAACCTAAGAGTAACTGTGAGAAGAACAAAGACCTAAGAGCTACTGTAGGAGAAGAACGAACCTATGAGCTTAATGTGAGAAGGACAGAACCTATGAGCTAATGTGATAAGACAGAACCTACGATGTAACTGTGAGAGGGACAACTAAGAGCTAACTGTAGAGAAGAACAGACCTATGAGCTACTGTGAGAAGGACAGAAACCTACGACTAACTGTGAGGAAGAACAGAACCTAGAGCTAACTGATAAGAAGAACAGACCTAAGAGCTTAATGTGAGAGAACAGAACCTAAGAGCTAACTGTGAGAAGAACAGAACCTATGAGCTAACTGTGAGAAGGACAGGAACTCATGAGCTACTGTAGAGGACAGAACCTAGAGCTAACTGTGAGGGAACAGAACCTAAGAGCTAAATGTTGAAGAAAGAACAGAACCTATGAGCTAACTGTGAGAAGGACGAACCTTATGA
This sequence comes from Neogobius melanostomus, assembly GCA_007210695.1. Taxonomy (NCBI): domain Eukaryota; kingdom Metazoa; phylum Chordata; class Actinopteri; order Gobiiformes; family Gobiidae; genus Neogobius; species Neogobius melanostomus. The sequence continues at coordinate 11,499 of VHKM01001173.1, forward strand.
GCTAACTGAGAGGAACAGAACCTAAGAGCTAACTGTGAAGAAGAAACAGAACCTATGAGCTTAACTAGTTGGAAGAACAGACTTACGATCTAACTGTGAGAAGAACAGAACTATGAGGCTACTGTGAGAGACAGAACCTACGAACTACTGTGAGAAGGAAAGACTATTAGCTAACTGTGAGAGGAACAGAACCTATGACCAACTGGTGAGAATGCGACAGAACTACGAACTAACGTGAGAAGAACGAACCTACGAGCTAACTGTGAGAGAAACAGAACCTAAGAGCTAACTGTGAGGAGCGACAGAACCTACGAGCTAACTGTGAAAGACAGAACCTAAGCAGCTTAACTGTGGGAGGACGAACCTACGGAGCTTAACTGTGGAGAGAGAAACCTAAGAGCTAACTGTGAGAGAACGACCTAAGAGCTAACTGTGAGCGAGGACAGAACCTACGGTAGTCTAACTGTGAGAAGGACAGAACTATTGGGCTAACTTGATGAGAAGACAGAACCTACGAACTAACTGATTGAGAGAACAGAAACCTATGAGACCTAACTGCTTGACAGAACAGACCTATGAGCTAACTGATGAGAAGGACAGAACCTAGCGAGATAACTGTGAGGAGAACAGGAACCTAAGAGCTAACTGTGAGAGAACAGAAACCTACGAACTAACTGGAGGAGAACAGAACTACGAGCTAACTGTGAGAAGAACAGAACCTTAGAGCTAACTGCTGAGAAGAACAGAACTAAGAGCTTAACTGTGGAAGGAACAGGACTACGAACTAAATGTTGAGAGAAACAGAACCACGAGCTAACTGTGAAGAAGAACAGAAACCTAAGACGCCTAAACTGTGAGAAGAACAGAACCTAAGAGTCTAACTGTGAGGAGGACAGGAACCTACGGAGCTAACTTGGTGAGAGGACAAGAACCTATGGGCTAACTGTGGAAGAACAGAACTACGAATACTGTTGAGAGAACAGAACTACGAACTATGTGAGTAAGAACAGAACCTATGAGCAACTGTGAAGAAGGACGAACCTAGAGCTAACTGTGAGAAGAACAGAACCTACGAGCTAACTGTGCAGAGAATGAACCTTGAGCTAACTGTGAGGAGGACAGGAATTCTGAGCTTACTGTGAGGAAGAACAGATATCTACGAGCTAACTGTGAGGATAGAACAAGAACCTATGAGCTAACTGTTGAGCGAGGACAGAACCTCGAGCTATGTTGAGAAGAACAGAACCTATGAGCTAACTGTGAGGAGGAAGACCTACGAGCTAACTGTGAGGAGGACAGAATCTACTAGCTAACTGTGAGTGAGGTCAGAATCTACGAGACTAATGTGATAAGTAACAGCTATGAGCTACTGTGAGGAAGAACAGAACGCATGAGCTAACTGTGAGGAAGGACGACCTACGATGCTAACTGTGAGAAGAACAGATCTACGTGCAAACTGTTTGAGGAAGGACAGAAACGAGTAACTTGTGAGGAGGACAGATTCTACGAGCTAACTGTGATAGGAGGACAGAACCTACGAGCTAACTGTGAGTGGAGGACAGATCTACGAAGTAATGTGAGGAGCGACGAATCTACGAGCTAACTGTGTAGAGACGGAACCTACGAGCTAACTGTGAGGGGACAGAATCTACGAGCTAACGTGGGAAGAACAGAACCTACGAACTACTGTGAGGAGGACGAATCTACGAGCTAACTGTGAGAAGAACGAACCATTATGGGCTAACTGTGAGAGGAAGACCTACGAGTAACTGTGAGGGGAAGAATCTTACGAGCTAACTGTGAGAAGAACGACTACGAGCTAACTGTGAGAAGGTACAGAACCTAGAGCTAACTGTGGGAGGACGAATCTACGGCTTGCTGAGGAGGACAGATCTACGAGCTAACTGTGAGAAGAACAGACCTATGAGCTACTGTGGGATGACAGAACCTACGAGCTAACTGTGAGGAGGACGAATCTACGAAGCTAACTGTTGAGAAGACAGACCTCGAGCTAACTGGAAAGGACAGAACCTTAAGAGCTAACTGTGAGGAGGACGAATCTCGAAGCTAATGTTGAGATAGAACAGAACCTATGAGCTAACTGTGAGGAGGACAGAATCTACGAGCCTCTGTGAGAAGACAGACCTATGAGCGTAACTGTGAGAAGGACAGACTACGAGCTAAACTGTGAGAGAAGAACCTTTAAGAGCTAACTTGAGAAGGACAGAACCACGAGCTACTGTGAGGAGGACAGAATCTACGAGCTAACTGTGAGAAGAACAGAACCTACGACTAACTGTGAGGAGGACAGAATCCTAACGACTAACTGGAAGGGGAAGGACGACCTACGAGGCTAACTTTTGAGAGACAGACCTACGAGTACTGGTGATTAGACAGAAACCTACGAGCTAACTGTAGAGGGGACAGACCTACGATGCTACTGTGAGAGAACAGACCTACGAGCTAACTGTGAGGAGGACAGGAACCTACGAGCTAATGTGAGAAGACAGAACCTAAGAAGCTAACTGTGAGAAGAACAGAACTATGCAGCTAACTGTGAGAAGAACAGACCTATGAGCTAACTGAGAAGAACAGAACTACGAGCTTACTGTTGAGGAGGACAGAACCTACGAAGCTAACTGTGCAGAAGAAAAGAACCTTACGAGCTAATGTGAGGATGGACAGAACCTACGAGCTAACTGTGAGAAGAACAGCACCTACGAGCTAATGTGGATGAGAACAGAACCTAAGAAGCTAACTTGTGAGGAGGACAGAACTACGAGCAAACTGTTGAGGGGACAGAACCTATGAGCTAACTGTGAGAAGGACAGAACCTTATAGTAACTGTGAGAAGGACGAACCTACGAGCTAACTGTGAGGGACAGACCTAAGGCTAACTGTAGAGGGACAGAAGCCTTCGACTACTGTGAGAGAACAGAACCTAAGAGCTAAAACTGTGAGAAGAACGAACCTATGAGCTAGTGTGAGAAGGACGAGAACCTACGAGCTACTGTGAGAAGAACAGACTAAGAGCTAACTGTTAAGAGACAGAACCTATGAGCTAACTGTATGAGAAGAACAAGACCTAAGAGCATAACTGTGAAGGAAACGAACCTATGAGGTAACTGTGGAAGTGCAGAACCTACGGCTAACTGTTGAGAAGAACAGACTAGAGCTAACTGTAAGAAGAACGACTATGAGCTAACTGTTGGAAGACAGAACCTAAGGCTACTGTGAGAAGAACAGAACCTAACGAGCTAACTGTGAGAAGAACAGAACTATGAAGCTAACTGTGAGAAGAACAGGAACCTAAGAGCTAACTGTGAGAGAACAGACTATAGCTAACTGTGAGAAGGACAGAACCTCTGAGCTAACTGTGAGAAGGAAGAACTATGAGCTACTAGTGAGAGGAACAGAACCTAAGAGCTACTGTTGAGAAGAACAGCCTCATGAGCTAACTGTGAGAGAACAGACTTACGATCTTAACTGTGAGAAGAACAGACCTATTGAGAAACTGTGGAGGACAGACCTATGAGCAAACTGTGAGGAAGGACAGAACCTCGAACTTAACATGTGAGAGAACAGAACTACGAGCTACTGTGAGGGGACAGAACTACGAGCTAACGGAGGAGGACAGAACCCTACGAGCTAACTGGTGAGAAGAACAGAACCTACGAGCCTAACTGTGAGGAGGACAGGAACCTTCGAGCAAACTGTGAGAAGGGACAGAACCTACGAGCTAACTGTGGGGGGACAAGAACCTACGAGCTAACTGTGAGAAGAACAGAAACCTAGAGTAACTGTGAGGAGGGACAGAACTAGAGCTAACTGTGAGAAGAACAGAACCTCGAGCTAACTGTGAGAAGACAGAACCTAAGAGCTAACTGTGGAAGAACAGAACCTAAGAGCTAACTGTGCGGCAGGACAGACCTACGATGCTACTGTGAGAGACAGACCTAAGAGCTCTGTGAGAAGGACAGAACTACGAGTAACTGTGAGAGGAACAGACCTAAGAGCTAACTGAGGAGGACGAATCTTACGAGCTACTGTGAGAAGACAGACTAGAGCTAGCTGTGAGAAGGACAGAACCTATGAGCTAACTGTGAGGAGGACAGATCTACGAGCTAACTGGAGAGACAGACCTCAGGCTAACTGTGAGAGAACAGAACCTACGAGCTAACTTGTGTGAGGAGACCAGAATCTACGAGCTAGACTGTGAGAAGAAACAGAACCTCAGAGCTAACTGTGAGAAGAACAGACCTACGAGCTAACTGTGAGGAGACAGAACCTACGGCTACTGTGAGGAGACAGACCTTACGAAGCTACCATGGAGAACAGAACCTACGAGCTAACCATGAGAGGGACAGAATGGGGCGCTGCGTGTGTTCTCGTCTGTAGTTTCAGATGTTCATTAAATGAATGAATGGATAAATGGACTCACAGTTCCACAGTCCAGCTCTTTGCAGACCAGCTTACTGTTGGCCTCGTTCCACCCAGTGGCGCAGACGGGTATGTTTTCACCGTTACGCTCCACGTTCACCGTGCCGTAACAGCGGCCAGGTGTTTTCCCATTGAGGAGAGTCACACGGACCTGGTCTGTAACAAAAGGAAAGTCAGACACTTGTTTAAGTTTCACTGCAGAACTAAAGCACAATCCGAGAGTTCCTTTGATGGAGAAACCTGTGGACGTCGCTATAGTAACGACACAACATTTACGACTGTGAGTGTAAATATGAGCTTGTTTTGGACTCCTGCGATCTTGAGAGTGTGTTTGAAAAATTATCAATATTCGATGTGCTACCGCATTAGGTAGCGCTTTAGAATACAACCTGTGAGTTCCAGGTGTAAGTACGGGTAACAAAAAAGGAATTGCACATGTAAGTACAGGTACTCTTACAACGTGTAACAAGGGGGAACAATGTGTAACAAGGAAGTGCAACGTGTAACTACGTGTCAAGGTGTAGTAAAGGTATTCAAAGAGCAATTAATGGTGCTGAGCTACCACATAGTTGTGGCAAAAGCGAATGTGGTATTATAAATTGTGCAATAATTTTAATGTTGCAAGACAACAGTATTACTGTTGTGAAAGTGAAGACATGACTCCGGGCATTTTTATTGATTGTTGTTTATTTTTTGTAGTGAGACATTTTAAAAAGGTTTACAAAGAATCTATATTTTTTAAATACGAACAATTACTGTGAGTGTTGTAGTATATTCTTTTTGCTGTTGTTTCTTTATTCTGCAGTTGTTTTTTATTATTGTTCCTTATTTGTTGTTACCTTGCCTTATGTTCCCTTGTTTATGATTTGTTTATGATTGTTTATGTTGTATTACGTTCCTTGCTTTGATTGTTAATGTAAATGTTATTTTTAATTTTGGGGTGGGCGCTTATAAGCTATTTGCTTCGGCTCACTCCCTTTGAGCAAACCTACTGCTCAAAGAAACAAATAAATAAATACTGTAACTAATGTGTAGGTACAGGAGAGCATGGCTGTAAAATGAAGTAAGACACTGCTTCATGTAACAAGCAGAAACAAGAGTGAACTAATAAGCAGAACAAGTCTCCAAAAATGATCACACATGTACACCATAAGTACATGTGATACGATGACACAGTGGTTAGCACTTTTGGTTCACAGCTAGAAGGTCCCGGGTTCAATTCCTAAGTCAGACGGAGCCTTTCTGTGCAGATGTGCATGTTTTCCTGTGCCAACATAGGTTTCCTCCCGTTTTTCCCTACACCTACAAACAATTCACATCAGCACAGAAAGGCTCCATCTGACTTAGGAAAGATAATGAAGCGTGATCATTTTTAGAGTTCTTATTTTCACTTTTGTTTCTGCTTGTTACATGCAACGATGTCACTTTTACAGCGCATGCTCTCCTGTACCTACACATTAGTTACAGTATACATGCACATTGATATCGTGGTAATTTTCCTTGTTTTGCTTTATTTTTTTCTGTTCACTCTTGTTTCTGCTTGTTACAGGCAACTGTGTCTCACTATAAAAATAAATAAACCACAATCAATAAAAATGCCTGGAGTCATGTCTTCACGTTCAATACAGTAACACTGTTGTCCTGCAACATTAAAATATATGCACAATACCACATTTCCTTTTGCCACAACTGTGTGATAGCTCAACACCATTAACTTGTTGTGATTGGATGATGTCACTTTTGAATTAAATAAATAAATAAATAAAAAAACCTGAAAATTAATACCTTTACTACACCTTGACACGTAGTTACACGTAGTACTACCTTGTTACACTTTGTACTGTCTGTTACACATTGTTCCCCTTTGTTACACGTTGTAAGAGTACCTGTACTTACATTCCTTTCTTGTTACCCGTACTTATACCTGGAACTCGTGGGCTGTATTCTAAAGCGTTACCAACATGACTATTATAGAGCAAAAACTTGAAGAGATTAAAAATGCTCTGAACTTTTGACAGCAGAAATTAAAACTTTCGACCCAACAAAATGGCACTCGTTCTCAAAATGAAGTGAACGTGTTGTCTCCAAATAAAAGGCAGGCATTTAAAAGGTTTTTCATTCAAAGCCATTTCAAATGTTACAATTCCTCCTTTCACCTTGTTTTCTGCAATTATTCCAAGTACCACCTACTTAGGGTATGCGTACCTCCGGGGGACCCTAACCCATACTTCAAGGGGTCTACTGGCGTCGCTCTAACCCTTGTTGGGGAAACACTGCTTTACGTGACTTTCCCGTGTGTTGCAGTTTGAGTGTCACCTGAGCAGGTCATCAGAGTGCGGTTCTTGAGTTGTTCCACGTGGCTGACGTTCCCACAGAACATCTGTTTACACCAGCTCTGGTCCGTGTTGTTCTCAGGTCTCCACGAGTTCTGGTCCTTCACCTCCACATCTCCAGAGCAAACGTTAGAGCTGTTCCCTTTTAAACGGACGTCCTTATGACCTGCAAACACCGGACTGGGTTAGGACCTGCAAACACCGGACTGGGTTATGACCTGCAAACACCGGACTGGGTTATGACCGCAAACACCGGACTGGTTATGACCTGCAAACACCGACTGGGTTATGACCTGCAAACACCGGACTGGGTTATGACCGCAACACCGACTGGGTTGACCTGCAAACACCGGACTGGGTTAGACCTGCAAACATCGGACTGGGTTAGGACCTGCAAACACCGCACTGGGTTATGACCTGCAAACACCGGACTGGGTTATGACCTGCAAACACCGGACTGGGTTATGACCTGCAAAACACCGGACTGGGTTATGACCTGCAAACACCGGACTGGGTTAGGACCTGCAAACACCGGACTGGGTTAGGACCTGCAAACACCGCACTGGGGTTAGGACCTGGAAACACCGCACTGGGTTAGGGACCTGCAAACACCGGACTGGGATAGGACCTGGAACACGGACTGGGTTAGACCTGGAAACACCCATGGGTTAGGACCTGCAACACCGGACTGGGTAGGACCTGGAAACACCGGACTGGGTTAGGACCTGCAAACACCGGACTGGGTTAGGACCTGCAAACACCGGACTGGGTTAGGACCTGGAACACCGGACTGGGTTATGACTGCAAACACCGGACTGGGTTATGACCTGCAAACACCGGACTGGGATAGGACCTGAAAACACCGGACTGGGATAGGACCTGCAAACACCGGACTGGGTTAGGACTGCAAACACCGGACTGGGTTAGTTTTAGGTTAGCTTTAGGGTTGCCCTAGTGTTCATGCTCATACTTGGCAGTAGACCTTTTGAGGATAGGTGTCCGTTGGGGATTAGGGTGGGTTAGGGTTAGCAATCGTACCTTGGCAGTAGACGTAGGCCGGCTTTTTGCAGTTCTTCTCTCTTTAGGGCACACTGCCACAGCTGCTTCTCTTCTCCTGAACATGTGGTGGAGATCATGGTCCCACTATGGGAGCCTTTAACTGAGTCGGACCAGGAAGGGATCTCCTTCATATCTCCACAGTGCAGACTGTTGCACAGGATGTCGGCATCTTTCTTTGCTGAAGAGACACCAGGGAAACGAGTGTTATACAGCTGCATTTCATCATCTGGTCCAGGGGTGAACAATCCAAAATTTAGTAATGGAGATATTTATATAAAATATGATGAAAGATGATGTATTTAAATTGTTTGTCATTGTTTTCCTTAATTCACAAAAGCTTTTTCTATCAGGAATTATGTTTGTGTTTCTTGGGACACTTCTTCACCCAGGTTTTATTCAAGTCTTAGAAAATCCTCAGCAATTAAATTACAACAGCCAACAAACATCAGAGAATCAGCCCTTCACCTAGTCGGTCTTTTTTAAAACAAATTAATTATCATCCGCAAATAATGTGCTGTTGTTGAGTCTCTGTGCTGTCTAGTGATCGACAGAGAACTCTTCCATATGAGTAAGTGGCTGCAGGTAGTTAATTTCTTTGAGACAAGAGAATTAGTGATGCATGAATGTGACATAAGCATTGTGGCCAGCGAGACTGTATAATGTTCTTATTCCAGAACTTTGATAGAACGACTTTATATTGTGAATATAGGCTACAAAGTTACATTTTTTAGTGTTTTTTTTTTCTATGAAAAAAATGTACCTTGGCTTAAAAAAGGTTGAAAAACACTGGGATATACCACGGCCTGGGGCCATATACGGCCCCCAGTTTGGACCGAAGAGAAACTGGAGGAACTAACCAAACGCGTTGCCGCAGATGTATCCAGATGGAGTCCGTCGCCCGTCTGTGGAGTAGCGCACGCGACCGGCACACGGGAAGTCTTCAAGATACACGCTAAGGTTATCTGTAAGAAAACACGCTAACATCATTAAACATGTAACTAACACGGGAAGTGATGAACATTAGTGTTACTGCTTTTCTCATTTAAATGTGTTTTAAAACAAATCTGAAAACATTCAAAGTTCTTTCACAATACGTCATTAATAGTGTAAAAGAATAAAAGTAAACCATTGAGCTGATGATGAGGCTGAACACTTCCTGAAGCCACTGTCACTATGGCAACAGCATCTATTCAGGAGCTTTTAAAGATGAATGAGTGATGACACATTAGGTACTCACTAATACTAATACTAATATAAAGTTACTCTACTTCCTGGATGAATGATAGCCTTCACAAACACGTTTCTATGAAGAGCCACAATGAAAGATATAATACACTTTTAATTATTCAGCAAGGTTGTAGTGGTACTAGTTGAGTGAGTGTAGTAGCAGTATTAGTAGCAGTGGTTGTAGCAGTAGTTTAGTAGTAGTTGTTGTAGCAGTAGTTGTAGTTGTAGTAGCAGTAGCAGTAGTAGTAGTAGTTGCTACAGCAACAGTAGTAGTAGTAGTAGTAGTAGTAGTAGTAGTAGTAGTACATGTTGTAGCGTGTAGTGTAGTTGTAGTAGTAGTAGTTTTGTTGTAGTAGTATAGTATGTTTTTGGTTTTAGTAGTAGTAGTAGTAGTAGTAGTGTTGTAGATAGTAGTAGTAGTATAGTTGTTGTTGTGTAGCAAGTAGTTGTAGCAGTAGTAGTAGTAGTTGCTACAGCAACAGTAGTAGTAGTAGTAGTAGTGTAGTAGCTGTTGTTGTAGCAGTAGTAGTAGTTGCTACAGCAACAGTTGTATCAGTAGTTGTAGCAGTAGTTGTAGTTGTAGTAGTAGTAGTAGTAGTAGTAGCAGTGGTTGTAGCAGTAGTAGTAGTAGTAGCAGTGGTTGTAGCAGTAGTAGTAGTAGTAGTAGCAGTAGTAGTAGTTGTTGTAGCAGTAGTTGTAGCAGTAGTAGTAGTAGTAGTAGCAGTAGTAGTAGTAGTAGTAGTTGCTACAGCAACAGTAGTTGTATCAGTAGTTGTATCAGTAGTTGTAGTAGTAGTAGCAGTAGTAGTAGTAGCAGTAGTAGTAGTTGTAGCAGCAGCAGTAGTAGTTGCAGTAGTAGTAGTTGTAGCAGTAGTTGTAGTATAGTAGTAGTAGTAGCAATAGTAAAAGTAGTAGTAGTAGTAGTAGTAGTAGTAGTAGTAGTAGTTGTTGTTGTTGTTGTTGTTGTTGTTGTTGTTGTTGTTGTGTTGTTGTTGTTGTTGTCGTCGTTGTCGTTGTCGTTGTTGTTGTCGTTGTCGTTGTTGTTGTTGTTGTTGTTGTTGTTGTCGTTGTTGTTGTTGTACTTACGTGAGCAGGTGAGCTTTTCCGTGGTCAGAGGTTTGTTTCCTGGACGCTCCACTGGAGAATTCACAGTCCCACAGTTGTTCCTCTGAGCCGCTGCACTTCAGATGCTGCATCCAGAAGGCGGCATTGTCGGGTAGGAAATATTTCGCTGTCCCCCGAGGTTCTCCACAGAGGGTACTCTTACAGGCTACTTTCTGCTCATTCTCGTTCAGGCTGGATGAGGACACGAAGCCCCACTTAGGGCCCTTAGGGTCCTTATGGTAAACCTGTGTCAGGTTAAAGTCAGATCAGTCATTTCAGAACGATAACCTTCTCTGCATCAGTCAGTCACGAGAAATGGTTTCCACTTTTCCTGCACCATAAATTGTTGCAGAGATGGCCGTATTCCAAAATGTCTGTGTAAGTTCTTATACTTATTCCAAAATAGATTTTTTTTCTCTCATTAATCTAAACACAATAGCCATAATGGTTGAAATGTTTTATAATTAAGTATTATGTATAAAACGGCAGCACTCCACTGATTAGGCCTTTGTGGCAGAGCTGGAAAAGTGTCTGGGTGTGAATACTTCCTAATGCACTGTAAGTTGAGACCGTTTACTGTTTGCTTGTGGTGTCCCTCAGGGGGCAGTGTTGGGCTCGAAACTGTACAATGTGTATGATATTTTTATGTTTCCCAACTCCAAAACTCACACTCGTTGCAGATGATATAGATATATTCTACAGTCTGATAATCATAACGAGCTTGTAGATATTCTGAACAAGGAGCTAAATACAAAAAGAAGTGGATTAACAGAAATAAATTATATTTAAACATTGAAACAGTAAAGCAATATTTGGTTATCTAAAAATCAATTGTTGGTACAAAATAAACGACTTGTTCCATTGATCATTAAAAAAAAAAAAAAAAATGGCTTGTTTCCTCCTCCCCAACTTTACACTACTCTCCCAGTGATTAAAGTGTTTCCATCAGCACTTTACTGTTAACGGGTGCTTACTTTAGTAACGACGACCCTAACCCAGACAGTTGGAATGGTGTGCAGAAAAGAGCATGTTTTATACTTTCTACTGCTGCAGTTTAAAAATTTGATTTTTACAAGGTATATAATTTTCCCTCGGGAGGTGCTCCAGGCATGTCCTATTGGGAGAGGCCTCGTGGAAGGCCCAGGACATGCTGGTGGGACTATGTCTTCGAGCTGGCCTGGTGTCGTCTTGGGGTCCCCCAGAACAGCTGAGGAGGTGTGCGTGGATCGGGAAGTCTGGGCATCTCTGCTGAGACTGCTGCCCCCGCAACGCGGCCCCGGATAAAGCGGAAGAAAATGGATGGATGGATGGATTGATGGTTTATAATTTTAATTTCTATTTTTAAATTGTGTTTGATTTAGATTATTTTTTACAAAAAATGACAGAAAAAAATTGTTATTTCCACGTGATCGTCAGAAGTTAAACCAACAATAGAACCTTTTATGTATGATTTTCCTATGAAGAGTTTTTACCTGTAAGAGTCCTTCACACGGATTAGAGCCGTCCGTCAGTTTCAGTCTGTGCGTGTCTAAACACAGTGGGTCAATGTTATAACAGACATATAGGAGTGGTTCAAATGCTATAACGTAGATATATAGGAGGGTCAATGCTAAACCGATACATAGAGCGGGTCCAAAAGCCTATAAAACAGAAGAGAGCGGTCAATGCTAAAAGATATTAGGAGCGGCAAATGCTATAGAATACATAGGAGCGGTCAAAGGCTATACACCAGATATATAGAGCGGTCAAGGCTATAAAAACTATAGGAGCGGTCAAAGCTATAACAGACAATAGGAGCGGTCAAATGCTATAACAGAGATAGTAGGAGCGTCAAATGCTATATCACAGTACATAGGAGCGGTCAAAGGCTATAACAGATATATAGGAGGGTCAATGCTATAACAGATCTAGAGCCGGGCACGAGCTAAAAGACAGATAGGAGTGGGTCAAGGCTATAACAACATATAGGAGCGGTCAAGGCATTAACAGACATATAGGAGCGGGTCAAAGGCTATAAAGACAATAGGATGGGTCAAATGAGATAACGGTATTGTCGCCGACCCCTGGGGGTACGCAGACGCACGGGGGTCGCAAAAAAATAAAAGTTATTACAATCGATCGATACTGACCCGTTTAAAACCCCGCACAGGAACGCGCTTATACAGAAAGAGCCCTAAATAGAGTTCATATTCAGACAGATAGCTTGCTTCTGGACCTAAACATGCCACTCCAAACGAACCTCAAGAGCCGCTTAAAACCAGTGCGTAAAACTCCTCGAGGCTGAGAGCGCGCTGAGGCTGCGTCAGCCGGCGCAACAACACAGACCAAAGTTGATGGAGTTGCAATTTCTGTAATACGTCAGGAAGCCTGTGCGCGTCAGATGACGGTGACATCCCATTTGCAACAGGAAGTTGTCTCTCTATTCTGATCCGAGTGGTGAAGTGAGCGGGAAGAGAGAAACGGTCGGTGGCCCGCCTCCTCTGCCAATAAACCTTGGCTTGTATCTGACCAATACATTACATTTAGAGCGATGTGGGTGGCCCATTAAGATGGATTCCTGCGTAAACATATCTCACTTTCAAACAAACGCTTAACCAGCACATTGGAGTCTGTACGGTGGTTGACAGTTAAGAACTGAGGAGAACGGCAGAGGGGCCGGGGCCAGAGCGCGAGTCCAAACGAAGAGTCGATGTCAGAAATGAGTGACAAAGCAGCAGAGTCCGGTCATGGACAAAGCAAAACACTCAGCCTTATCCCATCACATCCAACAGCTGTTACAAAATAATCAAACACTTGCATTTTCATACATTTTTTGTATTTACATATTCTAATGCCTTAATCACCAGACAAGCAAAAACAGATTGAATGGGAAAACCTGCTTGATTCACTCTAATAATGAGGAAATAAACATATACAAAATTGATTTGCCAGTGGTTTTCAATCGCGTCAAACTAGGGGTACGGACTCATACATAAAGCTCAGGGGGTACAACGGCTTCCAAAGATTGGAACTGCGATAACAGATATATAGAAGCGGGTCAAATGGCTATAACAGATTATAATAGAGCGGAGTCAAATGCTAACAGATATCATAGGAGCGGGTAATGCTAAACAGATATATGGAGTGGTCAAATGCTATACCAATATAATACGGGTTCAAAGGCATAACAGACATATAGCGCGGTCAAAGGCTATAAAAGACATATAAGGACGGGTCAAAGGCTATAAAGACATCATAGAGCGGGTCAAATTGCTATAACACATATATAGGGAGCGGTCAAAAGCATACAGACATATAGGGGCGCGGTCAAAAGCTATAACAGACAAATAGGAGCGGTCAAAGGATATAACAGACTATAGGAGTGGGTCAAATGCTAGACGGTATCGGTACCGCGCAACCCGGGGGTACCTCAGCCGGCCCACGGGGGCTAACGCAAAGAAAATAAAGTTTAAGTTACAATCTGATGTATCTGCCGATAAAACCTGCCGCACCAGCGGAACGCGCTACCAGGGAAAGAGTCCCAATAGAGTTCTATAGTTCAGACGAGGATGAGCTCGTCTTTGACCTACTGTCCCCTCCAGAACTCGAACCTAAAGAGCCGCGTTAGACCTGAGGCGTAAAACTCCTCGGAGGCGAGAGCGGCTGAGCTGCGTAATCCCGCGCTACACAGACCCAAGAGTTCGGATGGAGTTGCATTTTCTGTAATCTGTCAGGGAGCTGTGCGCTGCCGTCTAACTGACGGTGACTTCGCATTTGCAACAGGAGTTTTCTTCTCATCGAACGGGGTGAATGAGCGGAGAAGGAGAAGCGTTGTGGCCCTCCCTGCCAATAAACCTGTCTTGTATCCTGACAATACATTCAAATTCGACTATGGCGTTGGCACATTTAGAGATGGTTTATGTCCGCGTAACATATCCTCCACTTTAACAAAACTAACCACACATCTGAGTCCTGTATTCGGTGGTTGACAGTACGACTGAGTGAGACGCAGAGGAGGCGGGCCAGAGCGCAGAGTCCAACCAGAGTCCATGTTTCAGAGTTAAAAAGCAGCAGAGTCTGTCCCACTGGGACAAAGCAAACCACTCATCCTATCCATCAACAACACCTTGTTACAAATAAATCAAACACTGCAGTTCATTACATGTTTTTGTAATTTACAATATTCTTAATGGCCTTAATCACCCAGACAAGCAAAAACATATTGAATGTGGAAAACCCTGCTTGAGTTCACTCTAATAATTGAGGAAATAAACATAATATTAAGTGAATAATGCAGTGTTTCAATCGCGTCAAACTAAGGGGGTACGCGACTCAATCACCAAACTCAGGGGTCCGGCTCCAAAATGGGACTCTGCTATAACAGATATATAGGAGCGGGTCAAATGCTATAAACAGATATATAGGAGCGGTTCCAATATGCTATAACAGATATATAGGAGCGGGTTAAATGCATAGTACAGATATATAAGGAGTGGGTCAAATCTAACACAGATATATAGGAGTGGCTAATGCTAATACCGATCATGACGTAGTGGGTCAAAAGGCTAAACAATATATAGTGGGTCCAAATGCTAAGATTAGTAAGTGGGTCAATGCTTAACGATATATAGATGGGTCAAATGCAATAACATAATATAGGAGGGTCAAAGCAATAACAATATATAGAGTGGGTCAAACAGCAATAACGAGATATTAGGAGTTGGCGTCAAATGACAAAACAGATTATTGAGTGGGCAAATCATAACAGATATATAGAGGTCAAATAGGGGGGGTGCTTAAAACAGATATATTTTGAGTGGGTCAAATCATAACTGATATATTAGGTAGTGGCAAATGCATAAAAGATATAGTAGGTAGCGGGTCAAATGCATAATAGGAGCGGGTATGCTATAACAGAATACGGACGGTTAAAGACACATAGACAGACAATAGAGCGGGTAAATGCTATATTAACAATATATAGAAGCGGAAAATGCTATAAAGATAATAGGACGGGCAAAGAGCAGATATATAGGAGCGGTTAAATGCATAACATAATAGCAAGTGTGTCAAAGGCTAACAGATATATAGGACGGTAAAAATGCATTAACAGATATATAGGAGTGGGTCAAATGCTTTAACAGATATATTGGAGTGGGTCAAATGCAATAACAGCTATATAGGCAGTGGTTCAAATGCTATAACAGATATATAGGAGCGGCTTAAATGCTATAAAACAGATATAAGGACGGGTAAATGCTATAAGAAATAGGAGCGTCAAAAGCAATAACAGATATAGAGTCGTTAAATCATAACAGACTATATAGGAGCGGTTAAATGCTAACACAGATATATAGGAGCGGTCAAAAGCAATAACAGATATATAGGAGCGGGTCAAAATGCAATTAACAGATATAAGGAGCGGGTTTAAATGCTATAACGAACATATAAGCGTGTAAATGCTATAACAGACTAAGAGCGGTAAAATGCATAACAGATATACAGGAGCTGTTAAATGCATAATCAGATAATGGAGGGGTCAAAGGCTAATAAAACAATAATATAGGGAGCGGGTTAAATGCGATAAAGATATATAGGAGCGGGTAAATGCTAAAATAATATAGGAGCGGTTTAATAGTGCTAAACAGATATATTAGGAGCGGTCAAAGGCAATACAGATATAACGGAGCGGCCAAATGCTATAGACAGATATAAGGAGCGGGTAAATGCTATAACAACTATAAGAGCGGTTAAATCAGTACAGATAATAAATGGTTAAATGCTGAAAAAGATATTGGAGCGGGTTAAATGCTATAGACAGACATGATAGAGGGGTTGAATGCTTATAAGACAATAAAGGAGTGGGTAAATCAAACGATATAGACGCGGGTAAAATGCTATAACAGATATTCGGAGCGGGTTATCTACGACAGAATATATAGAGAGGTTAAATGCTATAACAATATATAGGAGTGGGTTAATGCTAATACAATAATAGAGCGGAAATGCTATACAAAAGGAGAAGGGTTAAATGCATAACAGATAATACGACGTTATGCTATAAACAGATAAAGGAGTGTTTAAATGCTTAACAGACAATATAGGAGCGGGTTAAATGCTATAACAGTATATAGGAGCGGGTTAAATGCAATAACAGATATATAGGAGTGGTCAAATAGCAATAACAGATATATAGGAGGCGGTTAAATGCTAAACAAATATAGGAGTGGGTCAAATGCAATAACAGATATAGTATGGAGCGGTTAAATGCAATACATTATATTAGGAGTGGGTCAAATGCCAATAACAGATAATATAGGAGCGGTTAAATGCTATAGAAGAATATAGAGGAGTGGTCAAAATGCAATAACAGATATATAGGGAGCCGGGGGTTTTAAATGTATAATACAGATATATGAGCGGTTAAAATGCTAAAAGACATATAGGAGGCGGTAACAATGCTATAACAGAATATCATAGGACGTGGTCAAACAATAACAGATATTTAGGAGCTGGTAATGCTATAACTACATATAGGTAGCGGGTTCATGCTATAAACAGACATATAGGAGAGGAAAAGTAAACAGACATAGTAGGCCGGGTAAATGCTATGAACAACATATAGAGCTGGTTAAATGCGAATACATACAATATAGAGAGGTAAAAGGTATAACAGACCTATAGGACGGTTAAATGCTATTAAGATATATAGAGCGGGTCAAATGCAATACCAGAATATAGGAGGTGGTTAAATAAATCTATAAAACCAGCGTCAATAAATCTTATAAAAACAGCGTTAAATAAATCAATAAAAACAGCGTCAATAAATCAATAAAAAACAGCTATAAATAAATCTAAAAACAGCGTCAATAAATCAATAAACAGCCATAATAAATCAAATAAAAACAGCTTAAATAAACTATAAAAAAGCGTCAATAAATCAATAAGAACAGGTAAAATAAATCAATAAAAACATGCGTAAATAAATCAATAAAACAGGGTAAATAAATCAATTAAAAACATCGTAAATAAATCAATAAAAACAGCTTTAAATAATCTATAAAAACAGGCATAAATCATAAAACAGCTCAAAAATAATAAAAACGTCAATAAATCAATAAAAATCAGCGTAAATAAATCAATAAAAACAGCGAATCCTCCAATCAATAAAAAAGCTGAAGATAAATCTATAAACAGCGAAATAATCATAAAAACAGCGTAAAAAACTCAAAAAACAGGGTAATAATCATAAAAACAGCGTAAATAAATTCAATAAAAAAACAGCGTAAATAAATCAATAAAACAGCGTCAATAAATCAATAAAAACAGCGTCAATAAATCATAAAATACAGCGGTCAATAAATCAATAAAAACATCGTCAAATCAATAAGAAACACGTAAATTAAATCAAAAACACGAAATAAATCATAAAAACAGCGTCAATAAATCTAATAAAAACAGCGTATAAATAAATCCATAAAAACAGCGTCCAAAAATCCAATAAAACAGCGTCATAATCAAAGAACAGCCGAATAAATCAATAAAACGCGTCAATAAATCCAAAAACAGCGTCAATAATCAAAAAACAGGTCATAAATCAATAAAACGTCGAATAAATCAATAAAGAACAGCGTCAATAAATCAATAAAAAGCAGCGTAATAAATAATAAAAACAGCGTAAATAATCAATAGAAACACGGTAAAATCATAAAAGCGGAAATAAATCAAATAAAAAAGCGTTAATATCAAAACGAAATATAAAAACCGCGTAAAAAAAACAAAATAATCAATAAAAACAGCGGTAAATAAATCAATAAAAACAGCGTAATAAATCAATAAAAACAGCGTAAATAAATCAATAAAACAGCGGAAATAATCTATAAAACAGCGGAAAAAAATCCCCATAAAAACCAGCCCGGAAAAATCAAAAAACAGGTAAATAAATCTTAAAAACGTAAATAAATAATAAAGCGAAATAAATCAATAAAACAGCGTAAAAAATCAATAAAACAGGGTAAATAATCAATAAAACAGCGTAAATAAATACTAAAAACAGGGTAAATAAATCCATAAAACTGCGAAATAAATCAATAAAAAACAGGGTAAATAAATCTATAACAGCGTAAATACATCAATAAAACAGCGTAAATAAATCATAAAACTGGTAAAAATCAAATAAAAACACGTAATAATCAATAAAAACAGCGAAATAAATCATAAAAAACAGGGAAATAATCAATAAAACAGCGTAAATAAATCAATAAAAACTAGCGTAAATAAATTCAAATAAAGCAACAGCGCAATAATAATAAAACTTGTGTAAAATAAATCAGAAAACAGCGAAATAAAATCAATAAAAACCTGGTGTAAAAATTATAAATACAGGCGTAAATAAATCTATAAACAGCGAATATCAATAAAACAGCGTAATAATCAATAAAAAACGCGGACATGAAAGTCAATAAAAACAGCGTAAAAAATCAATAAACGATGAGCGCAATAGAATCAATGCGAAAAACTGTGTAGTAATCTAAAAACAGCGTAAATATCAATAAAAACTGTAAATAAATCAATAAAACCGCCGTAATAAATCAATAAAAACAGTGTAATAAATCAATAAAACAGCGTCAATAAATCATAAAAACTGTGTAAATAAATCAATAAAAACAGTGTAAAATAAAATTCATAAAAACAGCGTAAAAAATCGTTAAAAACAGCGTAAATAAATCAATAAAACCAGTAATAATCTATAAAAACAGCGTAAATAAATCAATAAAACAGCGCAATAAAAAATAAAAACAGCGTAAAATAAATCATAAAAACTGTGTAAATAAATCAATTAAAAACTAGTGTTGTAAATAAATCAATAAAAAACAGCCGTAAATAAACAATAAACAACAGCGTAAATAATCAATAAAAACAGCGAAAAAACATAAAAACTGGTAAAAATCAAAAAACAGCAAATAATCATAAAAACACGTAAATAAATCAAAACTGTGTAAATAAATTATAAAACTGTGTAAATAACTCAATAAAAACACGTAAAAAATCAATAAAACAGCGAAAATCAAATCAATAAAAAACGAAATAAATCTAAAAACAGCGGAAATAAATCTATAAAACAGAAAATAAAATCAATAAAAACAGCGAAATAATGAAAAAAAACGGAAAGAAAAATAGAAAACAGGTAAATAAATCATAAACGTGTAATAAATCTATCAAAAACAGGGTAATAAATCAATAAACAGGCGTCAGAAAATCAATAAAAACACGTAAATAATCAATAAAAACTGTTAAATACACAATAAAAAAGGAAAAATCAATAAAACAGCGTAATAAATCAATAAAAACACGAAATAAATCAAAAACAGCGAAATAAATCAATAAACTGTGTAAATAAATCTCAAGGTAAAAACACGTAATAAATCATAAAAAAAGCGTAAATAAATCAGTAAAAAACTGTGTAAATTATCTATAAAACTGTGTATTAAACCCATAAAAACGTAAATAAATCAACTAAAAAAAGTCGTAATACATGCAAATAAACAGCGTAAAATAAATCATAAAAACAAGCGGAATAAGATCTATAAAAACCAGGCGATAAATAAATCATAAAAAACAGCTGTAAATAATGTATAAAAACAGCGCGAAATAAATCAATAAAACAGCGTAAATAAATCTATAAAAAACTGTGTAGACAATAAATCAATAAAACAGCGTAAATAATCAATAAAACGCCGTAAATAAACTCAATAAAACAGCGTAGATAAATCTATAAAAACAGCGTAAATAAATCAATAAAAAAACAGCGTAATTAAATCAATAAAAACATGTAAATAAATCTATAAAAACAGGCGTAAATAAAACTATTAAAAACTGTGTTTAAATAAATCAATAAACAACGCGTAAATAAATCAATAAAACAGCGTAAATAAATCAATAAAAACAGGTAATAATCAATAAAAAACAGGCGTAAATAAATCAATAAACAGCGGAATAAATCAATAAAAACGCGTAAATAGACATCAATAAAGATCAGCACGTAAATAAATCAATAAAAACAGCGAATTAAATCAATAAAAAACAGCGTAAAATAAATCAATAAAAAAGCGGATAAATCAATAAACAGGGTAAATAAATCTATAAAAACAGCGTAAATAATATAAAAAACAGTGAAATAAGATCAATAAAACAGCGTAAATAAATCAATAAAACTGGTGGTAAATAATCAATAAATAACAGCGTAAATAATATCAATAAAACTGTGTAAATTAAATCATAAAAAACAGCGTAAATAAATCAATTAAAAACCTGTGTAATAAATCAATAAAAACAGCGGGAAATAATCAATAAAAAACAGGGGGTAAACAAATCAATAAATAACAGGTTAAATAATCAATAAAAACAGCATAATAAATCTATTTTAAAAAACACGTAATAAATTCAATTTTAGAAAAAACAGCGGGTAAAATAAAAACAATAACAGCGTAAATAAATAATAAAAACTGTGGTAAATAAATCTATAAAAACAGCGTAATAAATCAATAAAAACAGCATAAATAAATCTATAAAAACAGCGTAAATAAATCTAATAAAAACAGGGTAAACAAATCAATAAAAACAGCGTAAATAAATCATAAAACAGCATAAATAATCTAAATAAAACAGCGTAAAATAAATCAATAAAAACAGCATAAAATAAATCAATAAAAACAGCGTAAAATAAATCAATAAAAAAGCGTCATAAATCTATAAACACGTAAAATAAATCAATAAAACTGTGTAAATAAAATCAATAAAAACAGGCGTAAATAAATCTATAAAAACAGCGTAAATAAATAAATAAAACAGTGGAAAATAAATCAATAAACAGCCGTAAATTAAATCAATAATGAAACAGCTTAAATAAATCATAAAAACAGCGTAAATAAATCAATAAAAAGCAGCGTAAATAAATCAATAAAACAGCGTCATAAATCATAAAAACCAGCATAAATAATCAATTAAAACAGTAAATAAATCAATTAATTGTGTAATAAATCAATAAAACAGCGTGGAAATAAATCTATAAAACAGGCGTAATAAATCATAAAACAGCATAAAATTAAATTAATAAACAGCTAATAAATAAATCAATAAAAACAGCGAATTAATCAATAAAACAGAGTAAATAATATCAAATAAAAACTGTGTAAATAATCTATAAAACAGCGGAATAATCAATAAACAGAGTAAATAAATTTCAATAAAAACAGCGTCAATAATCAATAAAACAGGGTAAACAAATCATAAACAGCGTAATAAATCATACAGCGTAAAATAAATCAATAAAACAGCGTAAATAATCAATAAACAGCGTAAATAAAATAAAGTCAATAAAAACAAGCATAATAAATCTAAAAAACAGCGTAATAAATCAATAAAACAGCGTAAATAATCATAAAAACAGGCGTCATAAATCAATAAAAACAGCGTCAATAAATCAATAAAACAGCGTAATAATCATAAAAAACAGTGTCTAATCAATAAAAAGCAGCGTAAATAAATCAAATAAAATCAGCGTAAATAATCAATAAAA
The DNA here is from genome assembly GCA_007210695.1 of Neogobius melanostomus. NCBI lineage: Eukaryota > Metazoa > Chordata > Actinopteri > Gobiiformes > Gobiidae > Neogobius > Neogobius melanostomus. The sequence goes on from VHKM01001173.1 coordinate 33,219, forward strand.
ACAGCGTAAATAAATCATTAAAAACAGCATAAATAAATCAATAAAACAAGCCGTAAATAAATCATAAAAACAGCGTAAATAAATCAATAAAAACAGCGAAATAATCTAATAAAAACAGAAGTAATAAATCAATAAAAACTGTGTAATAAATCAATAAAATAACAGCGTAAATAAATCAAATAAACAGCGGAAATAAATCAATAAAAACAGAGTAAAGTAAATCAATAAAACTGTGTAAATAATCAATAAAACAGCGTAAATAAATCTATAAAAACATGCGGAAATAAATCAATAAAAACAGAGTAAAATAAATCAATAAAAACAGCGTCCAATAAATCAATAAAAACAGGGTAAAGACAAATCAATTAACAGCGTAAATAAATCAATAAACAGCGTAAATATCATAACAAGCGTAAATAATCAATAAAAACAGCGTAAATAAATCAAGTAAACAGCATAAATAAATCAATAAAACAGCGTAAATAATCAATAAAAACAGCGTAATTAAATCAATAAAAACAGCGTCAATAAATCAATAAAAACAGCGTCAATAAATCTAAAAACAGCGTAAATATCAATAAAACAGTGTAAATAAATCAATAAAACAGCGTAATAAATCAATAAAAACAGCGTAAAGTAAATCAATAAAAACAGCGTAATAATGCAATAAAAAACACAATAAATAAATTCAATAAAAACAGCCGTAAATAAATCATAACAGCGTAAATATCTATAAAAAGCGGAAATAAATTCATAAAAAAACAGAGTAAATAAATCAATAAACTGTCGTAAATAAATCAATAAAAACAGCGTAAATAAATCAATAAAAACAGGGTAAAAAAATCAATAAAAACAGCGTAAAATAAATCAATAAAAACAGCGTAAATAAATCAATAAAAACAGCGTAAATAAATCAATAAAAACAGCGTAAATAAATCAATAAAAACAGCATAAATAAATCAATAAAAACAGCGTAAATAAATCAATAAAAACAGCGTAATAAATCAATAAAAACAGCGTAAATAAATCAATAAAAACAGCGTCAATAAATCAATAAAAACAGCGTAAATAAATCAATAAAAACAGCGTAAATAAATCAATAAAAACAGCGTCAATAAATCAATAAAAACAGCGTAAATAAATCAATAAAACAGCTTAAATAAATCAATAAAAACAGCGTAATAAATCAATAAACCGTCAATAATCAAAAACAGCGTAAATAAATCATAAAAACAGCGTAAATAAATCAATAAAAACAGCGTAATAAATCAATAAAAACAGCGTAAATAAATCTATAAAAACAGCGTAATAATCAATAAAAACAGTGTAAATAAATCAATAAAAACAGCGTAAATAAATCTATAAAAACAGCGTAAATAAATCAATAAAAACAGCGTAAATAAATCAATAAAAACAGCGTAAATAAATCAATAAAAACAGCGTAAATAAATCAATAAAAACAGCACAGTTTTTGGCTCTGACGCAGATTTAATTTTTTCCATTTTATATTTAAATTTCATTCATTAAAGCAGTGCTTGAGTTTCTGATGTCGTTATTGGTTGAACTAAACCTTCCCACATTCTGAGACAAAGTCACACTGCAAAGGTTTATATATTTTAATGTCGCGCTTAAACTCAGACGTCTGCTGCTGCTGTTCATATTTTACTGCACTGTTATTTATTTATTTTTTACTACTGTGTCGTCTGCAAATAGCATTTAAAACATTATTTTGCATTTTATTCATAAATAGATACAAACATAAAATAACGTCTTCAGTGAAAATAAGGCTGTTTTTTGTTTTTTTCAGCCCACAGGAGCCAAGTGTTTTGCTCAGTGACACAGCGGCAAAACTTTACTCTTCAGCTTTAACTTTAGTTTTAGTCCAGATTCGTGTCAGTTTGTCGCTTAAACATAAATGTCCTGTCGCTCCTTCACGTCTCTGAAACTAAAATATGTGATGATAGTGGGAGCTATTGTACATGTTTGCTCTCCACATGGACAGAGCTCTGACCTTTGGCGGTGAAGTTGTTTTTAGTCCCTTCTTTGAGTTTGGATTTAGTTTTTTTAGATTTAGCTTCACTTTAGTCACAGAAACCTGAGTCTGACATTATGATGACGACATGAACACACTGTTTTACCTTGAGCCCGAGCCGCTGGAGGAGCCGTCAGGAGCAGGAGGAGGAGAGGCCACATCTTGGCAGGTCACTCAGCGTCGAGGAGCCGCCGAGGAGACGCCAAGGAGACGCTCAGGAGCCGCCGAGGAGACGCCGAGGAGCCGCCGAGGAGCCGCCGAGGAGACGCTCAGGAGCCGCCGAGGAGCCGCCGAGGAGACGTTGAGGAGACGTCGAGGAGACGCCGAGGAGACGCCGAGGAGACGCCGAGGAGACGCCGAGGAGCTACTGAGGAGACGCCGAGGAGACGCCGGGGAGACGCTGAGGAGCCGCCGAGGAGACGCTGAGGAGACGCCGAGGAGACGCCGAGGAGACGCTCAGGAGACGCCGAGGAGACGCCGAGGAGACGCTCAGGAGCCGCCGAGGAGACGCCGAGGAGACGCTGAGGAGACGTTGAGGAGACGTCGAGGAGACGCCGAGGAGACGCCGAGGAGACGCCGAGGAGACGCCGAGGAGCTACTGAGGAGACGCCGAGGAGACGCTGAGGAGACGCCGAGGAGACGCCGAGGAGACGCTGAGGAGACGCCGAGGAGACGCCGAGGAGACGCTCAGGAGCCGCCGAGGAGACGCCGAGGAGACGCTGAGGAGACGTTGAGGAGACGTCGAGGAGACGCCGAGGAGACGCCGAGGAGACGCCGAGGAGACGCCGAGGAGCTACTGAGGAGACGCCGAGGAGACGCGAGGAGACGCTCAGGAGCCGCCGAGGAGCCGCGAGGAGCCGCCGAGGAGACGTTGAGGAGACGTCGAGGAGACGCCGAGGAGACGCCGAGGAGACGCCGAGGAGACGCCGAGGAGCTACTGAGGAGACGCCGAGGAGACGCCGAGGAGCTACTGAGGAGACGCCGAGGAGACGCCGGGGAGACGCTGAGGAGCCGCCGAGGAGACGCTGAGGAGACGCCGAGGAGCTGCTGAGGAGACGCCGGGGAGACGCTGAGGAGCCGCCGAGGAGACGCTGAGGAGACGCCGAGGAGACGCCGAGGAGACGCTCAGGAGCCGCCGAGGAGACGCCGAGGAGACGCTGAGGAGACGCCGAGGAGACGCCGAGGAGACGCCGAGGAGACGCCGAGGAGCCGCCGAGGAGACGTTGAGGAGACGCCGAGGAGACGCCGAGGAGACGTTGAGGAGACGCCGAGGAGCCGCCGAGGAGACGTTGAGGAGACGCCGAGGAGACGCCGAGGAGCTGTTGAGAGTACAAACAAACCGGTCCAACCCTGTGGAAGAAAGAACAGAGTTTCGTCGGAGCATTATAAGTCATTAAATGAAAGATAGCAAAATGAAAACATTACATCTACATTTCTTAGAGACAGAATCCATCGCTCAACTCTTTTGTGTCAAAAACACAAAACTCCACAGTGTCCAGTTTAGTTTTGAATATCAAAGTTTCCCTTTTTCCTGTTTGATTAAATGTTTACAAATATTACAAAATCAAATATGCCAATATTTGTTGAGTTTGTGGCACTAAAAAGCATTAAATTTGACTTGAAGAAGGATCTGAAATATTAGGGCTGAGGACTTTTTCACACTGGAAAACACGATGAATAAAACTACTTTAAAAAGGTCACAAAAAATGTGGAGAATATAAAATATCATAAATTAATAAAGCACAGTTTCTCCTGTTTTTGAGCGTTTGGACAAATCTCAGATCAAATGTTATTCCACATTTACATTTTTAAACTTATATTTTATATTATATTTAATGAGAAAAAAAAATGAATTAATAAAAACTGCTCCTTAATTAGATATTCATCTTTAATCTCTAAATCCAAGCTGCAGTGAATCAGGAATATACATTTTTCAGCCTTTTAATAAATCTTGACTGAAAATGCAGCTAAAATTCTAATTTTTGTTTTTATATATTTTCATTATTCATTATTAGTTATTCATTATTAGTTATTCATTATTAGTTATCAGAATGAAATGTTGTTACCTGTGGCTGGAGCCGAGTGTAGTTCAGACGAGACGAACACAGACTTTATCACAACCCAATGCCCTCCCCTGATGCCCCTCCCCCTGATGCCCCTCCCCCTGATGCCCCTCCCACTGATGCCCACCCCCTGATGCCCCTCCCCTGATGCCCTCCCTCTGATGCCCCCCCCCCCGCTCCTGGTAAGGTGCAGGTAAAGCACCTGCAGGGGCCGCTTTAAAGACTGCTACTGTTTAAACTTGAGCCGTGGTCACAGGTTCGTGCTCTCAGTGCCATCTCCCTCTTAGATCTGACTCAGTGTTTCTCAACCAGAGGCCGGGGCCCAAAGCTGAGTCACAGACTTTGACAAAATAACTTTATATATTTATATTTGTGTCGTTTCATCATTTCATGAACAGAAAGAACTCTTTTGTTGATGAAATGCTATGTAGATTACACAAAACACTTCATTCATCTGTTCCAACACAAACACAAAACTATAGGAGACTTCTTTATTTGTATCTAGTTTAATTTAAAATCTGAATCAAAACAAAACATGTAAAACCGTCTCAAAAGGAGTGAAAGCCAGTTCATTACAATATTTACAGTTTACAAACTGAAAGTGATAAATGACATGTGTGTTAACCTTTGTGTTCCGTTAAGAAACACTCCCCTAATCTTACGTTAACCCCACTTTTTCAACTGCCGTAAAAATATTATAGATTCATATTTTTTAAACTTTTTTCACATAATTATGTTAATCCACTTCTGTTAAAGTGTAAAAATATATTAAAATATTTAACTATTTTATAGCCAATACAAAAAACACACACAATTGTACATTTTTCATATAAAAGTGATGTTGGGCAGAATTTGGATTTACTTTTTAAAACACCCACCGATATGTCAAAGATTAGTAACAAGTTTGATTTTGATAGTTTTTTAGTTTTATGTAAAGTTTATTTTCTCCCTAATCTTACGTTAGTGCCACTGTTTTCAACTGTCGTAGAAATATTATAGATTAACATTTTTGTAAAGGAGGAAGACACGCACATCCCAAAAAATAAAAAAAATAAATCTCAATTTGGGAGCTAAGCAAGCTGTGCGGATCTTTCTTGTTTCTTTAGATTAACATTTTTCCCCATAATTATGTTAATCCACTTCTGTTCTTCACAAAACTACCAAAGTTTAAAAAAATCGCAAAAATATGTTACTATTTTATAGCCAATTTAAATAGTGAAACATTTGGGCTGATTATGTTTTTTTTTTTTTTTTTTTTTTGGAATAATGATAATTGATTAAACCAAAGGCCATTTGCCTTAGATTAAGGTTTTATTATATGGTCTATGGATTATGAACATTTAAAGCCTTTTTTGAAGACAAATTCTTGCCAAAAAATATATTTCTATGACATAGAATAAACTTAACAATTAATAAAAGTACCTTTTACCACACAACAAAACTGTTATTTTTGTACACTGTGGCATACAAAATCCCATTGAAACTCTACTAAAACCTAACCTTTGTAGATGTGGCCCATACTTATTTCTAGCTCTCCCAATCACTCTTGCACATCTGAATTGTTCAAGCAAATTAATTCAATGCAAGCTTCATACAGCTTTGAGCGGTGGCAAAGTGAAGCAAGGGGACCACCACCGGAATATAAATAAATTGCTATTTCTATTTTTTTGATTTTGATTTGATTTGAATATTTTATTTCGAGCTAAAGAAGAAAAGAAAAAACAGAAATATATATATACATAATAAAAGAAAAAAGAAAAAATAATTTACATTACAGCTCGAAAAGGAGTGGGAAGAAGACAAGCTTATTGACTCCCACCCCTGTTCATAAACTTCAATAACAATAACTATAACAATAACTGACAACAGTGCATATTTCTTACCATTTTACAAAACAACTATCAACCGAGTTGGTTACATATTAACAAATGCGACACTGCATTTATACCAGGTCACAGCTCCCGCTCAACATTCACAGTATCTCACACGCTACAACCAGTGTATTATTTCTGTCTCCCATACAGAATTCATTACCATGTTGGCATTATCGTTGTTCACCATCACCATTACAACCCATATAACATTACTCTGTATCAAAGTGTTTGAATGGTACATAAAATACTCCACATTTATTCATGAAAGGTACAGTAATCGCAGACTGATTGATGTTCATGATAACAAGAATGGTCTTACTGATATGTGTTAAAAGGGATTCGGGGCTTTTCTTTCTTTTTCTTCTTTTCTGTGACTGGACCTGCTGCCAGAGGGGAGCAGCCCCCGAGCAACCGGACCATCATTTGTTAAGTGTCCTATATTATGCATTAAAAGAGACAATTTTTAGGAGTCTGCTGCCAGAAGAGGGTTTCCTCGAGCTGCCGGCCCCCACATGTCTGCCCTATACTATGGGTTATGTTGAATGCGGAGTACATAGATATGTGCATGTTTTACTTCTAAGAGTTTATTTCCTTTATATTACCATCAGCATCAATAGCAGTACTGCTGTCTGAATCTATTGAGTTGGATTCTAAGAATAATCCACAGATTGTTAGGTATTAATCCTAGACTGTTACATTTAAAGTTTAAATAGTGATGATAACAACACAACAGCAATAGCAATAACAATGGCAATAACAACTGCAATAGTGTAATAGTAACAACCACAATATACTTCATTATTAGTTAGATCTGACCTTTAAAGTATACAGCACTTTGTGACACCCATTAGCAATCAAGTACCCATTTCCTCCTTCTGGTACTTTGACCATACCATTTTTTTATATCTTGATTTGAAATGATGAATATTTGGACATTGTTTATATTCTGCCCCCAATTTGTTCCAGAGTTTAACTCCACATACAGACACACACATACTTTTCCTAGTGGAAGACACTGCTTGAGTCTTAAAGTTATCACACCCCCTCAGGTTATATCCCCCTTCTGAGCGTGCAAAAAGCATTTGTATCCTTGCAGGTAGCACATTTTGTTGGCTTTAAACAGAAGTTGGGCAGTAGAGAAATCAACTAAATCATGCATTTTTAACAGTTTAGACTGCAGAAATAATATATTAGTGTGATCATAATATCCTTCTTTATGTATAATTCTTACAGCCCGTTTTTGGAGTATAACAAGGGGGTGTAATGAGCTTTTATAGTTATTGCCCCAGACTTCTACACAGTAGTTTAGATATGGCAAAACTAATGAACTATATAACAAAAATAATGCATTGTAATTTAAGAAAAACTTTGCTTTGTTAATGATTGAGATACTTTTGGAGACTTTACCTTGTATGTGTCTTATGTGTGGTTTCCAGCTTAATTTACTGTCAATGGTGACTCCTAAGAATTTAATTTCTGATACTGTATCTAAAACTACACCGTCTATGTTTACTGAGTCTGGTTTTCCATTATAATTACCGAAAAACATTACTTTTGTTTTATTTAGGTTGAGGGACAATTTATTAATGTCCATCCATGTTTTTAATTTACTTAGTTCACAGTTTATGTTAGTTACTAAATTACTATAATTGTCATTGGAATAGAAGACGTTTGTGTCATCTGCGAAATCACTAATTTTAATAATTTAGACACATTAAAAATGTCATTAATATATAAATTAAACAACTTTGGGCCTAAGACAGATCCCTGTGGGACCCCACAACCAATGTCCAAATAACCTGATGTAAACTCCCCATCTTCACATACTGTTGTCTCCCAGTTAAATAGCTTTGAATCCAGCTCAAAGCCACTCCCCTTATGCCATATCTGTCTAATTTTTTAATAATAGAGTGATTTAGTGTATCAAATGCTTTTTTCAAGTCAATGAATATTCCAGCTGCATGTTTCTTGCCCTCTAAGCTATTAGTAATCTCTTCTATTGCATCAATGATGGCCATTGAAGTTGACCTTGCTGCTCGAAACCCGTACTGACCTTCATTAATTAGTTTATGCTTATCTATGAAATTATCCATTCTACTTTTATAAAGTTTCTCTAAGATTTTGGAAAACTGGGGGAGCAGAGAGACAGGTCTGTAGTTAGTGAAGATGTGTTTGTTCCCATTTTTATGTATAGGTATAACTTTTGCAATTTTCATTTTATTTGGAACTGTTCCTGTTTGAAACGATAAGTTGCATAATTATGTAGGTTAATGGTTTCACGATACTATATATAATTTGTTTAACTAGTGTCATATCTATATCAAAACAGTCTGTAGACGATTTGTTCTTACACCCGTTAATGACATCTATTATTTCTGTTTCAGTTACTCCAGACAAAAACATCGTTTTTGAATTAATGTCTATCAATGACTCCATTTCGTTGTTACTACACTCCGGAATCTCTGCTGCCAGATCCGGTCCAACATTTACAAAAAAACTATTACAACTTTCCACAATGTCATTCATATTATGGTTGTCATTGTTCCCATCAGTGAAATAGTTTGGATATGAATTATTTTTTGCATTACCCTTGATTATAGTGTTTAGTATTCCCCATACCCCTTTCATGTTGTTCTTGTTTGTATATAATAGATTGGTATAATATAGTTTCTTAGCCTTCCTTAATATATTGGTCAGTTTATTTTTATATGTTTATATCTACTTTCAGAATCCTCTGTTCTTAATCTAATGAATTGTCTATATAGAGAGTTTTTCTTCTTACAAGCATTTTGTAAACCCTTGGTTAGCCACGGACATTTTGTCGTTTTTCTGTTTTTACAGAATTGCTGAATAGGACAGTTCTTATTGTATGCAGTACTAAAAATGTCCATGAAAGTATCATAAGCACTATCTACATCATTCTTGTTATATACCTCGTTCCAATCTTGTTTTATTAAGTCACTATAGAGTGAGTAAATTGAATCCTCAGTTCTTGCGCGTTTATAAAAATATTTTTGAGGTGATTTTTGATCTAACTCATTATCATCATACACCGTGAATACGGGCAGATGATCCGTTATATCACAAACCATTAGACCGCTGACATTTGTGAACTGCATATTATTAGTGAAGATGTTGTCAATGAGGGTTGCACTGTGCGTTGTTATTCTGCTAGGTCTTGTGATAGTTGGGTATAAACTCATACTGTACATGCGATTAATATACTCATCAGTTGTCTTATGTTTATTTGGATTTATCAAATCGATGTTATAATCCCCACAGATAAATAATACCTTGTTACTCAGTTCTGAGAATGTTTTTTCTGCCCAATTTGTAAATATTTCCACGCATGAGCCTGGTGACCTGTATAAACAACTAACTATTATGTTTTTCTTTTTTTCATTGATAATTTCTATTGATAAGCATTCAAGCAAGTTGTTTATTGATGCTGTCATGTTTTTTAATATTTTGAATTTAAATTTGTTGAGGACATATATAGCAACTCCTCCTCCCCCTTTATTGGTTCTGTTTACGTAGTTTAATGTATAATTGTTTAACTCAAATACAATGCCTTTATCCTCATTAAACCATGTTTCTGATAATGCAATGATACTAAATGGATTCTCAAACTGTTTTAAGTATTCTTTGATTGCATCGAAATTCGCGTACATGCTTCTACTATTGAAATGGATAATTGAGAATTTCCCTTCTGTTTTAACAGAGATGTTAAATTCATTCTCAGTATAGTATTTGCAATTAATTGCGTTAGATGTTAAGAACAGGTTATCTGGGTCTAACTGATCTTCCAAGTCTAGTGCATTATGTTCAGTGTACTCTGAAGCTTTCAGCTCCAAGAGCTCACAGTCCAAAATCCTTTGCTGTAATCCTAGGTCACTGCCATCAGCAGCATATGAGGTATGATTGGACATCATTGTATGAGTATATATATTACAGGACATGTGAAATTATGTTTTTTACATACCAAAATCCATAAGTTTTCCCGGTGTTTAAACTTGATTTGGTGTACTGGTGCGCGGACGTACAATGAGTTTGTCATATCTCAAGAAGGCTATGTCCCCCCTTTCCCTGGCAGCGCTCAGCTCCGGCATTAGATCTTTTCGTTTCCTTTTATTTTACATCTGTATATGGGTCAATGACATATAAGGGGTCAAAAAACATATTTTCAAAAAGTTTTTTCAAAACTGATGGCTGCATATTTTTGAGTTGATAATTTTGTGTTTAAACAAGTTATGTTTGTTAAATAACATTTAAAAGTATTTAAATGTATTGTTTTGATGTATTTGTCGCTTCTCTGTATAAAAACGTGTCAGGTGGCGCAACCAAGTTTTTCTAAAATTTAAATAGTTTCCAAAAAATTGTACAAAGTCAAATCTTTGCCAAGTATATCTTAGACAGTCTTTCTCCTCTGAACATTTCATCTGTAATTTGTAACTGACTGATGTTGTAATCAGCAATACAACAGGAGGACCATGGACTGAGTGCTCGGTGTCAGCCCAAAACAGTTATCGGTTCAGTATCGGATATTTGAAACCAATAACTGATTTTTTTTTCTAGTTTTTCTGAGTATTTGATAACTTATACCAGTATTGGATCAGTGCATCCCTATAGTTTTTAGATGGTAATTTGACATTTTTTGCAGTTGCACCACTTGACTGTCTGGTTGCACCACCTGACTTAGAAACTAATTTCAAATTAAATTGGCTTTTATGTGGACTCTTACATTAGCTTTAGCATTTGTTAGCATGGGTAAACATTTACTTTTAAAACAAATTAAGACTTTTACAATAAAATAATATTTTCCATCCATTTACATCGGTTGTACCACCTGACACCAAAAGTGTGACAGTTTACCTATGAATTATTGAAAGAGATTTTCAAACCTTTTCACTCAGACATAAAGACGACTTGTTCTTCTGGCTGATGTCATATCCTGTTTGCTGATACTATTCTTTATTTCAAAATACCAGCCCTGTTCTTACGGTTGTGCCACCCTGATATTTTAAGATTACAAATTGTCGGACAAACGTTTTTTAGTGATCTCAAAAGCTTTAAAACTATGAATATTCACAAATGAAGCTTATTTGAAAGATATTTAACAATTATGCCATGATGTTTTATTTTTAATTGTTACCCTGAAAATACAATTTTCAGAAGCTTTATTAGTCTAATCATTTGCTCGGACGGTTGCACCACCTGACATTTTAGGGGTTCGAGGTGTGAAAACATAAAAAATGTTTATTATTGAAATGTGATGAAAATGTGTTTAAACTACAGTAAATAGGTTTTGTAGAATAAAGTGATACAAGTAATGAAAAGATTAAATTATTTAAAAAAGAAATATAACACTCGGACACAAAAATATGCACGTCATGTCAATCACCCAAATACACATTTAGGTGAAAACAATGCAGAGGTATTTGTGCTGTGTTTACAACATACTCTGTGGTGGAAAAATAAATGTATTATTCATTCAACATTAAAACGTCAGGTACCCCGGCTTTAATGTGAAAGGCCTACATAGCCTTTCACATAGGCCTACATAGCCTTTCACATAGGCCTACATAGCCTTTCACATAGGCCTACATAGCCTTTCACATAGGCCTACATAGCCTTCCACATAGGCCTGCATAGCCTTCCACATAGGCCTGCATAGCCTTTCACATAGGCCTACATAGCCTTTCACATAGGCCTACATAGCCTTTCACATAGGCCTACATAGCCTTCCACATAGGCCTGCATAGCCTTCCACATAGGCCTACATAGCCTTTCACATAGGCCTACATAGCCTTTCACATAGGCCTACATAGCCTTTCACATAGGCCTACATAGCCTTTCACATAGGCCTACATAGCCTTTCACATAGGCCTACATAGCCTTTCACATAGGCCTACATAGCCTTCCACATAGGCCTACATAGCCTTCCACATAGGCCTACATAGCCTTCCACATAGGCCTACATAGCCTTCCACATAGGCCTACATAGCCTTTCACATAGGCCTACATAGCCTTCCACATAGGCCTGCATAGCCTTCACATAGGCCTACATAGCCTTTCACATAGGCCTACATAGCCTTCCACATAGGCCTGCATAGCCTTCCACATAGGCCTGCATAGCCTTTCACATAGGCCTACATAGCCTTTCACATAGGCCTACATAGCCTTCCACATAGGCCTACATAGCCTTCCACATAGGCCTACATAGCCTTCCACATAGGCCTATTAGCCTTCCACATAGGCCTACATAGCCTTTCCACATAGGCCTACATAGCCTTTCACATAGGCCTACATAGCCTTCCACATAGGCCTATAGCCTTCCACATAGGCCTACATAGCCTTCCACATAGGCCTACATAGCCTTTCACATAGGCCTACATAGCCTTCACATAGGCCTACATAGCCTTCCACATAGGCCTACATAGCCTTCCACATAGGCCTACATAGCCTTCCACATAGGCCTACATAGCCTTCCACATAGGCCTACATAGCCTTCCACATAGGCCTACATAGCCTTCCACATAGGCCTACATAGCCTTCACATAGGCCTACATAGCCTTCCACATAGGCCTACATAGCCTTCCACATAGGCCTACATAGCCTTCCACATAGGCCTCATAGCCTTCCACATAGGCCTACATAGCCTTCACATAGGCCTACATAGCCTTCACATAGGCCTACATAGCCTTCCACATAGGCCTGCATAGCCTTTCACATAGGCCTACATAGCCTTTCACATAGGCCTACATAGCCTTCCACATAGGCCTACATAGCCTTTCACATAGGCCTACATAGCCTTTCACATAGGCCTATATAGCCTTCCACATAGGCCTACATAGCCTTCCACATAGGCCTACATAGCCTTTCACATAGGCCTCCATAGCCTTCCACATAGGCCTCCATAGCCTTTCACATAGGCCTATATAGCCTTTCACATAGGCCTATATAGCCTTCCACATAGGCCTATATAGCCTTTCACATAGGCCTATATAGCCTTTCACATAGGCCTATATAGCCTTCCACATAGGCCACATAGCTTCACATAGGCCTAATACCTCCAATGGCCTAATAGCCTCCACATAGGCCTATATAGCCTTCCACATAGGCCTACATAGCCTTTCACATAGGCCTACATAGCCTTCCACATAGGCCTACATAGCCTTCCACATAGGCCTACATAGCCTTCCACATAGGCCTACATAGCCTTCCACATAGGCCTGCATAGCATGGAGTTTGGACCCTGCCCCACAGTTTGAGAATGGACAATGGACACTATTTTCACCCATTCTATAGGCCAGTTGATAAGTCTTTATGAGCCCAAACAGCATGTCCCCCTCCTGTGCCCTGCCCCACTGTTTGAGAAACTTGTTCTTTCACCTCCTCAATCTGTCCCGATTACAAAGACACGTCACACTTCACCTCATCATCTTAAATGTATGTATTTATTTCATTAATTTATTTATTTGAACAGTAAGTCTGCTCAAAGGGAGTGGGCCGAAGCAAAAAGCTTATAAGCGCCCACACCAGAAATTCTGTAGCTACAGGTGAATGAACAGACTCAAAGGCTGTCCACTCTCTGGTCCCTGATAGGGCTGCAAGCAGGTCAGGACGATATGTCCTAAAATCTACATCACAAAAAAATATCACGATATAGTTGATGATATAATTGACAATGTACAAAATACTTCCAAATCCCAGCCTTACGCCTATTGGGAACATTCTTTCAGTGATATTTTATTCATTTTTTTAACCACATATTAATTTCCTCGCAAATATGATCTACTCAAGCAGTTTACATCCTTCATTTCATTTACTTTTTAATTTGAGTTTGTGCTTGACTCTGTTACATTCACTTTATTCAGAATATTAGTTTATAAAAGTGTGATACGATCTGCTCAAACCCAGGGACTTTTCTGTGAAGCTTATCTACTTCTGATCCGAGAGACGTCACTCACACATACACGCACACAGGCACACACGCACATACACACTCCTGCAGTCACACACACACACACACACACACACACACGCACACACACACACACGCACACACACACTCCTGCAGTACACACGCACGCACACACATGCACACACGCACGCACACACACACTCCTGCACTCACACACATGTCTACATCGGAGCGTCAGGACGTGAAAACCACAGCCCTCATAAACTTGCACAATAATCTTAACTCACACCTCTCTCTGCAGAGGAAACGCCAGAAACTAAAGTAAAACTTCATTTTAGATTCTAAATATTTTCAACACAATCTGGAGACGTTCAGCTAAAGAGAGGAAACATTTGAAACATAGCTCTCTGACACGTTTGCTTCACTAAAGTAGTTCACAGGGTTAAAATTGCTGTAAAATATAAAAAATCGTTATTTTCTGAGAGCAGCTCCTTCCTGTCGATTAGATCTGGACGTTTGGGGGTTGAACCGAGGAGCCGGTGGTTTTGTGGCGTCAGATGGAGCAGAGATTAGACTCAGTGGAAAGTTTTATCTTGCCGCCATCAGCAGCGACTCCTCTGCATTTCACGCTCTGCCGTGACCTTCACTTACCACCTCAGCACTTTCATCTTTAGTGTTTATTTGACTTTATTTGGACCAAATCACTCATATTTCTTTTGCACTTTAATTATGCGGCTCATAATTGGGGTGTTTTTGTGTTTGTTTTTGTTTTTTTTTACAGCAAAGTAAGTAGATTTACAACGTAGATGTTTCAGTTGAAAAAATCCTAAACCAATACATTATATGACCCTAATTTGAATGAATTAAACTTTATTTTCCCACTAGGGCAAATGTGCTCTGAGCACATAGTTCAGACACAGCGGATATCATACAGACAACAATTAATAATATTAAATTGTAGATAAGAATAAAATAAGATTTTGCTTGCTTCTTTTAGTGTTCAATGTATTTTGATATGACATGTGACCCATGGGAAGGTTTGTCTCCCTTGTTCCTCCATTGTGAAACGCCTGGCCTGAGAAAAAAGAAAAAAAAACTGTGAAAAAACAAAACCAGCTGCACATGAGGAAAAGTCAAACAATAAACAATAAATATTCTGAAATAAAACAGGAGCCAGTGCAAAACCGTGAGGATCATGATATTTATTTATTTAAACGCGACGTTGCACAACCAACCAGATTCAGCTACGAGCTCGTTTTCATGTCGTTCCTGAGCAGAGAGTGAGATTTGTGCAGAGCTGTGAACATTTTACTAAAGGCCTGTGGTGGGGCTCGTATGGCCGATAGTGCTAATAACGGCACAACCAGGTCCTATGTGTGTATAACACCATTTTATTTTACAAAGGACAAACGACGTTCCCAAACATGCGACCCAACGGTGTACACTACAACAACAAAATACCAGTAATTACAATATACACAATATTTACAATAATGAGGCAAACCAGGCTCTCATAATTAAATATAAACAATATATAAAATACAGAAAAACAGCCCAGACGCACTTAACCTCCAAACACAAAATCACATCATTTACAACAATGACCTGGTTTGTGAGGCAAAATAGCTTTGGGAAACGTAAAAACTGTCCCCAGCCTGGTGTGAGGAGGAAGAGGTGAGAGGATGTGTCCATCTCTGACCTGGAGCTGCTGAAGAAGTGAGCCCCTCAGGAAGCCTCACCTCCTGCATCAGGCTGATGTCGACAAAACTAATATCCCGATGTGACAAAGTAGGTTTTAGGTTACTTTGTCCCGTTAATTTCTGTTGACACTTACAAGTTTATGTATTCATTGTTTCAGTCATAATTTTTCCAATATCCAAATGTAACAGTTAAACATAACTATCCCGGGTTTGTTTTGTTTATTTGTTTACATTTCAGTTAAAGCATCACACAGTATTTACTTTAAATGCTTCATTTTGTTTAAAAGGTTTAGTTGATTGCAATACAATCAAAGTAATACTTACCACCTGGTCCAGAAAGAGGCGTGTCCTTGCAGGCAGCCATATTTAAAAACTTGGGTCTGCCCATGGACCAACCCATGTGCAAGGGGGAACTGGTTTAAAGTTTTGTATTTTGTAGTGTATTTTTGGTGTTTACTTGTTGAGTTTAAAAACATATTTGGAGGGTTGAAGTAACCTGAGCTGAAAGTGTTAAGAAAAACCTACCTGTGAGTTGTACCTGGGGGAGGGTCTTCCTGCTGGGGAGTGTTTTAAAAAGGGGTTTTGCAATCAGTCTGGAGAGAACCATGTAGCTGGGTACATGTGGTACGTTTCCTGAGTTCAGTTAAGTTCCGTTTGTTTGATTCTGTTAAGCATTTTTTTTTGACAGTTATTTTGTATATTTGTAAAGTTTTGTTTTGCCACATTTTATCACGGTGAAATAAATTTTGGCTACTATGGGAATTTTTGAGTCTGCCTCCTACTTGACCACATTGGCCAGCTTCCCCACTTATGGTGGCAGTAGTGGTGGGATCCAGGCCAGTGGGAGGCAGTGAAGAATGGAGACCAGACAACAGAAAAAGACCAGTGCTGAAGCAGGAACTGATCCACCTCCTGAGGGTGAGCTGGACACCATCCCCGAGGAGGAGCTGGACACCATACCAGAGGAAGAGCCGGAAGTAGACCGCGGAGAACGGAAATCTACGGACATGGAGCAACTCACAGATCTGCTACATCGTCATATGAGGGACCAGGAGACGCGATGGAGAAGGATGGAGGAAGACCTGTCCCACCTTCACCAGGAAGTTCAACAAAGCCGTAGGCAACAGATGGAAGTCCCCTCCGAGTGGAGAAAGACCCAACAGGTTCAAGATGACCAAACATACTCCAGGCATTCCAGCACAATGCAGAACACCAACTGGAAAGGCCCAAAGATGCAACCCTACACTGATGGTGAGGACATTGAACATTATTTGTGCATATTTGAGAGAATTGCACATGCTTGTCAGTGGCCATGTGATGAGTGGGCTCTTCGCCTGGCACCACTCCTCACTGGCAAAGCTCGCTCAGCATATGTGGCTATGGACATTGATGATACGATGAACTATTACAAAGTAAAACGTGCTGTATTGCAAAAGTTTGAGATCAGCACAGAGACATACCGGCTGAGATTTCGTTGTTTGGAGCGGAAAGAAGAGGAGACCCCTCAAGAGCTACAGGTCCGACTGAAGGAGCTCTACAACAAATGGTTGGACCCGAAGACAAAGACCAAGGAACAAATCGGAGATGCAATCATCATGGAACAATTCCTCAAAGTCATTAGTCCTGAGCTTCGCACCTGGATCAAAGAGCGGGACCCGAAGACCTCCAAAGAAGCGGCGGACATGGCTGAAGCTTTCCTAGCTGCTCGTCGACCATCAAATGCACCCCTTGCTCCTAAACCTCGCCCACCCGCCCCATTTGGTAAGACATTTGGCCCTTATGATTCTAAACCCCATCAGTTTAGATCAAGTACCGCACCCCAATATACACCTAGACTGGACACTAGAGACTGATCTACCTATGCATGTCATTTATGTGGTGTAACAGGTCATCTTAAAGCACAGTGCCCTAAAGCTACCAGTAGTAAAAATTACTTATGTATTAAATTAAATTACTAGTGTATCCAACTTACATGGAGATATGTTCGAGTGTCAGCGGGAGGAGCTAACAATGGGAGTGGTTGTGGACGATAAACCTTGTATAGCTCTACTAGACTCAGGAAGTGACCGTACGCTAATCAGACAGGACAGCCTGCAAAAAGATGTAGTCTTCTGTGGGGGAACAATAGATATTGTTTGCATCCACGGTGACAAAGTAAGGTATCCCATAGCAGAAGTGACTATTCAGCTGGAAGGCCAATCCTATGTGCTATCTGTAGGAGTGCTGGAACACCTACCATATCAAATTGTGCTAGGCCTTGATGTTCCCATACTTCCTGAGCTCATAGCCAAACAATCAGTAGAAACCACTTTGAACTCTAATGATTGTTTAATGGCTGTTACAAGATCTAAAAGTAATCAGAAAGACAGTCCCACAGCGGAATGGGAGGAGTTACCTTTTGCTAATGATGAGATAGTAACGGCTAATAATGGCAAAGTGAGAAAAAGTAAACGACAAAAGAGACAGGACAAAGTGAAGGGAACAAAAATAAATGAACATGTATTGAACCCAAGTGAACGCGATCTGTTTTCTATCTGTAGTGATGTGGCTGCATTACAAAAACAAGATCCAAGTCTGGGACCTTTATTTAATAAATGTGTTTCAGAAACGACTAAAGTCACAGGGTGTGGGAAAGACGTTTTTGTGATTAAGGGTGACAAGTTGTATAGGCGGAGTGAGATTAGCGACCAACTTGTAGTTCCGCAGTCTTTAAGGCCTACAATCCTTCACCTTAGTCATTCAGTCCCATGGTCAGGTCATTTAGGCCAAGCTAAAACATTTTCTAGAATGATTAAAAGGTTTTATTGGCCCCAGCAGTATTCAGACACTGTAAAGTATTGCCAATCTTGCCCTGAGTGTCAGTTAACAGCCCCAAACAAAAAGGGAGATAGAGCCCCCCTGATTAGCATGCCCATTATTGACACCCCCTTCTCACGGATCGCTATGGATATCGTTGGCCCACTGGAAAGGAGCAGCGCTGGACATCGGTACATCCTAGTGGTATCGGACTACGCGACAAGATATCCAGAGGCTTTCCCACTAAGGAAGATAAAAGCACGCCAGATCACCACCTGCCTGATACAACTTTTCTCCAGAGTTGGTATCCCAAAAGAAATCATCACAGACCAAGGCACCAATTTCACCTCCAGCCTGTTGAAACAAGTCTACCAGCTGCTGGGAATACACGGAATAAAGACAAGTCCCTATCATCCACAGACAGACGGCCTCGTGGAGCGTTTCAATAAGACTCTGAAATCCATGCTGAGGAAGTTTGTGGCAGAATCCGGATCTGATTGGGACCAGTGGCTGCCATTTTTGCTCTTTGCATATAGAGAAGTGCCCCAAACATCTACAGGCTTTTCACCATTCCAGCTGCTGTATGGACATACCGTTAGAGGGCCTCTAGATGTGCTGAAAGAGGCATGGGAGGGGCCAACACCAGAGCAAAGATGCACTGAACTCTCTTATGTCCTAAAAATGAGAGACAGACTAGAACAGTTTAAAGAGCTGGCCTGTGACAATTTAGCACAAGCACAAAATAGACAACAACAGAATTACAACAAGGCATCAAGAAGAAGAATGTTTAAAGGACAGAAAGTCCTGTTGCTGTTGCCAACTTCAGAGAGTGGTCTCTTGGCTAAATGGCATGGTCCGTATGAGATCTGCAGAAAGACTGGTCCGGTTACTTATGAACTGTTTATGCCGGAACGTCGCAAAAGGTACCAAACGTTCCACATTAACCTGCTTAAAGAGTGGGTTGACCGTCCAGATCAACTCTTTCCTGGCACGTGCAGTTGCAGATGAAGAGGAGCTTCAAGAGCAGTACTTCCCTTCGTCAGTAGAGGCACCAGTTTTCCCAGATCTGAGTCATCTGAGCCTTAAACAACAACAAGAACTACAAGTCTTCATGACAGATGAACTGTTTAGTGCAAAACCTGGTAATACTCACCTTATCCAACACCAGATTCGTCTGCGCTCACCAGATCAGCAGCCTATTCGAGACACAACCTGCCGTATTCCAGCCCAACTTGTACCGGAACTGAAGAATGAAATAAAGGAGATGTTGGAGACTGGCATAATTGAACCATCCCGCAGCGAGTGGTGTAGCCCTGTAGTTTTGGTTCCCAAAAAAGATGATCCAAAGCTCAGATTCTGTGCAAACTTTTCAAAGTTAAATGCAGTGTCAGCATTTGACCCATACCCAATGCCTAGGGTGGATGAACTGATTGAACGTCTTGACATGCAAGTTACTTGACGACGCTAGACCTCTGCAAAGGTTATTGGCAAGTACCTCTAGAAGAATCCTCAAAGGATCTGACAACATTCCGGGTACCAAGCGGCCTCTTCAGGTTCCGGGTGATGCCCTTTGGTCTACACGGAGCACCGGCAACATTCCAAAGGCTTGTGGACGAGGTGTTGAGAGGTGCTGAGGACTACTCTGCAGCCTACATCGATGACATCGTCATCTTCAGCCAATCGTGGGAGGAGCATCTGCAGCATCTTACTGATGTCTTCGGTCGAATCCTGGAAGCGGGTCTTGTCATTAATGGCAAGAAATGTCACATTGCCAAGTCTGATGTGCAGTACTTGGGCTATGTGATTGGAGCTGGGGTACCCATCCTCAGGTGGGCAAAGTGGAAGCTATTGCTGCTACCCCGTTGCCTAACACCAAGAGAAGACTAAGATCTTTCTTAGGCCTAGTGGGTTGGTACCGACGCCTAATCCCAGACTTTGCAACCCGCTCAGCCCTTTTATCGGCCATGACCAGTAAAGCTAGCCCAGTAAAGGTCAAGTGGACGCCTGACACCATACAATTTTTTTAACTATTTGAAAGACTGCTTGTGTCTACCTCCGGTTTTACAATGTCCTGATTTTGACTTGCCGTTTACTGTACAGACTGATGCTTCAGGTGTAGGGCTGGGGCGGTGTTATTGCAAGGGGAGGAGGGAAACCAACTTCCAGTCCAATACATTAGCAGGAAACTATTTCCTAGAGAAAGGAGGTACTCCACAATCGAAAAAGAAGCTCTTGCCATTAAATGGGCACTGGACACACTTAAATATTACTTAATAGGTAAAGAGTTTGTGCTAGAAACTGATCACCGTGCGTTACAATGGATTCACAAGATGAAAGACACTAATGCTCGTATAACTCGTTGGTATTTGTCTCTGCAGCCTTTTTGTTTTAAGATTCTGTATAAACCAGGTAAAAATAACAACATCGCAGATTTTCTGTCCCGTGACTCTGAGGAGTAACGGTCTTAAGGGGGGGATGTGTGACAAAGTAGGTTTTAGGTTACTTTGTCCTGTTAATTTCTGTTGACACTTACAAGTTTATGTATTCATTGTTTCAGTCATAATTTTTCCAATATCCAAATGTAACAGTTAAACATAACTATCCCGGGTTTGTTTTGTTTATTTGTTTACATTTCAGTTAAAGCATCACACAGTATTTATTTTAAATGCTTCATTTTGTTTAAAAGGTTTAGTTGATTGTATTGCAATCAAAGTAATACTTACCACCTGGTCCAGAAAGAGGCGTGTCCTTGCAGGCAGCCATATTTAAAAATGTGGGTCTGCCCATGGACCAACCCATGTGCAAGGGGGAACTGGTTTAAAGTTTTGTATTTTGTATTGTATTTTTGGTGTTTACTTGTTGAGTTTAAAAACATATTTGGAGGGTTGAAGTAACCTGAGCTGAAAGTGTTAAGAAAAACCTACCTGTGAGTTGTACCTGATACTTACCTCCTAGAGATGGACTGATCCAGGGGAGGGTCTTCCTGCTGGGGAGTGTTTTAAAAAGGGGTTTTGCAATCAGTCTAGAGAGAACCATGTAGCTGGGTACATGTGGTACGTTTCCTGAGTTCAGTTAAGTTCCGTTTGTTTGATTCTGTTAAGTATTTTTTGACAGTTATTTTGTATATTTGTAAAGTTTTGTTTTGCCACATTTTATCACGGTGAAATAAATTTTGGCTACTATGGGAATTTTTGAGTCGGCCTCCTACTTGACCACATTGGCCAGCTTCCCCACACCCGATATTTGTGCAACTTTCTCCATAACGGTGATGGGTTAATTTTCTGCAAACATTTACATATAATTTATACTTATAATTTATGTTTATTGTATGTATGTTGTATAATTTATGTAAGGTTATGCATTAACCACAAACATCTGTATAATCACTATAAGAAACATAATAATAATAATAATAATAATAATAATAATAATAATAATAATAATAAAAAAAATTAAAGTACTTTCAGAAGTTCTGAGGAATAGCTTGCAAAGCAGTTAATTGAACATTTACAAACACCTTTGCACCCAATGCTATTTGGTCTTACTGTAAATCACTTGACCGAACCTGCCATAGCAATGTTTCTGGAAAAAGTCAAAAGCAGTTTGAATGAAAATAATTTGGTAGGAGCAGTTTTCTTAGACCTGAGAAAAGCGTTTGACGTTTGATCATGACCAAGCCTTAAAATGGAGGGTTAGGGTTGTAGTCAATGAAAAGAAGTCATCTTGTTTGGACTGTACACTAAGGGTCCCCCAAGGATCCATCCTGGAGTGCACTTGCACTGTGTGGTGTGTCCACACTTAGACACGCTGCTATCACTTATCACTTTATCTGCCTACATCTGTTAATACAAACCCGCTGTTGTTCAATGTCAAATTGTCTATATGTCATATGTCACTTTATTTTATCTTATTTATTAATATTTTTCACGCATGCCCCTAATGGCCTTATAGTTTTAAAGTTTTTTAGCTTATTTTTATCTTAACTGTGTTATATTTTCTATGTCGCACGTTTGCACCGAGAAAAATTCCTAGTTTGTGAACCTGTTCTCAAACCATGGCAATAAAACTGATTCTGATTTTATTGTTGTGGCAAACTGCCACCGCCCGCCTCTATGTGGCAAGCAGAGCGGCAGTGCCACAGGTGAAGTTTATTTACCATCACTAAGTCGCTTCTCTGCTCGGTCTGCTCGAGTCTGAACTGAGGGCTGTTTCATAAAGCTGGCTTACTCTGTAAACTCTGCTTATTTGGCCAAGTCTGGCTTATTGTGTCGTCTTTTTGGTTTCATAAACCAGGCTCACTCTGAGTCTGGCTCAGTTACTATGGAAATATAGTCAGAGAACTTAGTCTGGTCTGGACCAGGCTAAGAGCAGACTGAGCACAAGCTATGTTTCTTCTTTGTGGAATCCAACACCAATGGGCAATGTAAATGACACAAGCAGGGTATTAGCGCCATCATCTGGCCAAAAAAGAAAACATGACATCACAAAATCTATTACTTTATGAAATAAATTATAAATATACACCAACATTGTCTTTGTCTCTAATCTGTGAAACACAAAGTTGTGTGACACATTAATGACATGTGTCATCAAAAAGCTTGTCCAATAAAAGGAACCTTATCCCACAGGACCAGTGCTAGATTTGTAAATCAGTAGTTTCAGGAACACTTTTGGTTTGATGTGATGGATTCAGGGAACAGGCCAAAACATTTGCCGGAACACTCTCATTAAACACCATTATATCAGATCAAATCTTTGCCGGATCCTTTACCCTGAAAAACTGAAGATTGTGAGAATGCGTTCCCCCAAACGGAGGATCAAATTAAGCACTGCACAGGACCCACCCTCATGACCTGTGTCCTGTGTCAACAGAGTTTTCTTTTTTTTCTATCATGTTTTTAAATTCCTGGGGAAAAAAGAAAAGTGTTTAATGGGAGCCCTGCGCTCTACCTATGGAGCTAACGTAGCAGATTAAAGCTGGCGGCCTGTGAAGTATCCTGCGCGTTCATGCTTGGCCATGATTTCTCAGTGAACTCTGTGATCGTTAGTGTGGTCTGCTTATGTACGCGGCGAGTGCTAATTAGTTGAACCTGTCTTGAATTAGTGAGATTGGCCAAGCTCGGTGTCCCTTTGGTGAAACCCAGTAATCGCAGCTTGACTTGTGCCTCACGTAAACCAGGATTTGGAGCCTAAGCCGAGCTTTACCATCATTGTTTTAACCAATGAACCTGAACCTTCAAATGTCTGTAAATTACACCCAAGGATGAACCAGACTTCCAAGGTCATGACATCATCATCTGGGCTTTTTACAAAGTGTTTAAAGGTATAGTAATCTTGGTGTATGTAAACTTCTGACAGTGTAAAAAGTAAAACAAAATTCTGTACAATTCTGTATCTCTCATTCTTCTGGAATTTGACAAGGCAAGGCAAGTTTATTTGTAGAGCACAATTCATACACGAGGCAATTCAAAGTGCTTCACAGTTGCAGAAAAAATTACAAAAAAACAGATAAAATCAATCAATAAAACATCAACATAAAGTTAATCAATGACAGTAAAAGGCAAGAGTGCAGATAAAATACTTTCAGTTTTCATATGCACGGGTAAAAAGAGCTGTTTTCAGCCTGGATTTGAACATTGTCAGAGTTGAGGCCTGTCTCACATCCTCATGAAGACTGTTCCAGATTTTAGCTGCATGAAACTGAAACGCAGCCTCACCGTGTTTATTATTGACTCTGGGAACCACCAGGAGACCCCTCCCTGAAGTTCTCAGGGCCCGAGATGGTTCATACGGCTCTAACATGTCAGAGATGGACTTTGGTGCTAAACCATGAAAAGACTTGTACACAAGCAGAGCTGTTTTAAATTCTATTCTCTGAGTGACAGGAAGCCAGTGCAGAGACCGGAGCACTGGACTAATGTGGTCGTATTTCCTGGTTTTTGTCAGGACTCGAGCAGCAGCGTTCTGGATGTACTGCAGCTCTAACAGCTGGTTTAGAAAGGCCAGTGAGCAGCCGTTACAGTAGTCTAACCTGCTGGAGACAAATGCATGGATGAGTCTCTCTAAGTCTGGTTTTGACACTATTCCTCTGATCTTAGCAATGTTCTTCAGATGGTAAAAAGCTGATGATGTTATTGCTTTGATGTGGCTGTTTAAGTTCAGGTCTGAGTCCATGATTACTCCTAGATTTCTAACCTGATTTTTTTTGTTTCAGAGCGAGAGACTCAAGGTGACTGATAACACTTTGTCTTTGTGTCTGTGGGCCAAAGACAATGATCTCAGTTTTGTCTGAATTTAGTTGGAGAAAGTTGTTTTGCATCCACAAACTGATCTGTTCGATGCAGTGACAGAGAGTATCTACAGACCCATGTTCACCTGTATCAGTGACAGAGAGTATCTACAGACCCATGTTCACCTGTATCAGTGACAGAGTGTATCTACAGGCCCATGTTCACCTGCCGTCAGTGACACGTAGATCTGAGTGTCATCTGCGTAGTTGTGGTAC
Organism: Neogobius melanostomus; assembly: GCA_007210695.1. Lineage (NCBI taxonomy): Eukaryota > Metazoa > Chordata > Actinopteri > Gobiiformes > Gobiidae > Neogobius > Neogobius melanostomus. The sequence continues at coordinate 58,113 of VHKM01001173.1, forward strand.
AACACATTGTTGCTGTTTATTAGCTGACCCAATGGAAGCATGTACAGGTTGAATAAGAGGGGTCCCAAGATTGACCCCTGGGGGACTCCACAGGTCATGGAAATTTTGTCTGAGACACAGTTGCCAATTTCGACAAAGTACGTCCTATCCTCGAGATAGGACTTGAACCAGTTTAGAGCAGTACCAGAGATTCCCACCCAGTTTTCTAACCTGTGAAGTAAGATCCCGTGGTCCACTGTGTCAAAGGCAGCGCTCAGGTCCAGCAGAACTAAAACTGAGACCTTACCTGCATTGGTGTTCATACGGATATCATTTGTCACCTTGATCAGAGCTGTCTCAGTGCTGTGGTGGGGCCTAAATCCTGACTGGAAAGTATCAAACACATTGTTAGATAGGAGAAAGTAAGTGAGCTGTTGATATATTACTTTCTCTAGGACTTTTCCTAAGAACGGTAGGTTTGATATGGGCCGGTAGTTGTTCAGTACCTTGGGATCAAGGCTGCTCTTCTTTAGAAGAGGCTTAATGACCGCGGTTTTCAAGGCCTTTGGAAATGCTCCAGTCTCAAATGAGATGTTAACTAACTGAACAAGTTGTGGTAACAAGCTGGTCAGCACAGACTTCAGAAATCTAGTGGGTAATTCATCAAGGCAGCATGTACATGAACTCAGACCGGAGATAACCTCTTCGATTGTTTTGTCAGTAACAGGAGTGAAATGTGTCAGCTCAAGGTGTCTAGCTGGTGGCAGGGTTGGTATTTGTGTTGTGGAAATTATGGCATTTTTTATGCCTTGGACTTTGTCATAAAAAAATATTGCAAACTCATTGCACTTAGATGTAGAGATTAGTTCTAAGGGCAGTGAAACTGGAGGGTTAGTTAATCTGTTTACTGTGGAAAACAGAACACGAGGATTGTTTCTGCAGTTTGCGATGATTTTAGAGAAGTACTTCTCCCTTTCTCCACGCAAAATCTGGTTGAACTCACAAAGCACTTCTTTGTATATCTCAAAATGAACCTGGGGCTTTGACTTGCGCCATTTACGTTCGGCTTTTCGGCACTCCCTTTTCTGTGCCCTGACCGTATGTTCACTTCTCCAAGGTGCCTTTTGTCTATTGTTAACCATTTTTACCTTGACAGGAGCAATAGTATCCAAAACATTTTTAAGACGCTTGATGTATAAGAGTCCAACAGATTATCAACATTTGAACATGGAGGATTTTCAAATCTGATCATTTCCATAAACTGTGTCCTTGTTGTATCATTTATGTGTCTTCTTTGAATAACTCCAGGCCCAACCACTGGTTTGGGTGCAACAGACGGGTCAAAGAAGACACAAAAATGATCAGATAAAGCAACATCAACAACATTCACATTTGATATATTAACACCTTTTGTAATAACTAGATCTAGAGTGTGACCTTTGTTGTGGGTCGCCTCACTCGCGTGCTGAGTTAAACCAAACATTTCAAGAACAGCATTAAGTTCTTTTGCATGCCTGTCATTGGTCACATCCACATGCACATTAAAATCACCTGAAATTACTAAACAATTAAAATCAGTGCATATAAATGAAAGTAATTCAGTGAAGTCTTCGATAAAACAATTCTGTGGAGGTTTACACCACAAAATAGAAATATGTTTTAAAATTGTAATTGACATTGTGACTGTGATCACAGCAGCATAACAAATCTACCCAGATATGTGGATCTCTGAGAACATATCTGTGCACAAAGTTCAATGGCAACAAGAAAAGCAGCCGAGATGAAAGAAATAAAGACATCCTTAAAGTTTATGGCAGATGAATTCAGCAAAGTTGCTACTTCACAACAAACATCTTGGGCCTCATGGAGGAGATGCGTAACCTAAGAGAAATCTGAGAGAAAACGTTTGAAGAACTTGAACAAAGGATTGAAGAATTGGAAAAACAAAGTTTGAGTAAAGATGTCATCATTACTGGATTAGAGACAAAGCATCGCAGCTATGCAAGAGCAGCAGCTGGAGCAAATGAAGGTGAGGACGCGCCCCCAGAATAATTACAGATATTGGAACAACAGGTTTTTCAGAATTTAAGCAGTAAACATATCGATCAGGATAGGAGCAATATCTCTGGCTGCTATGCAATTCCAAACAAGAATCACAAAGAGAAGCCATCTATAGTTGTACAGTTTGTTTCACAAAAGCACAAGACACACACTTAAAAGGTACCAGAATCTACATAAACGAGCATTTAACAAAGAAAAATGCTGAAATAGTAAAATGGAGCTGTATACTCAGGAAGCAAGACAAAATACAAGCAACATACAGTAAACAAGGAATGGGAAGGTATACATCCGACCAAATGGAGAAGATCAAAACAGGCCACGAAAACTGCAAGAATCGGACAGCTACAAGTGATGGTCCACTTCAACAGGTATGTGGAAATCAAAGCTGAAATGCTTGGCTGGGATTGGAGAGGGACAGAAAAATGTGTGCTATGTCACAAAAGATGTGTACATGGCCGTACAAGGATCTGAAGTGAACACAAAGCATTAAGGACCTTGTAGTGTTATGGATGAACATGTGAAGAAATTGGGGAATATAATCATAGATGATATGTCTGACCGGGATGAACTTAAGAGGTATGATTTTGATAATGAAATTGACCCTGACATGGATTATTATAGCAATTTTGACATAAATTGTAAATATTACACAGAACAAGAATTCAACAAGAGTGCGGAAATGTATGGTGCTCTGTCCATCATACATTTCAATAGCAGAAGTCTATGCAAAAATGTCTCCGCTATCAAAGAATTTCTGAAGTCCTTTAATACATGTACTATAATAGTTATATCAGAGACTTGGCTTGATCAATAGGAACAATAAAAGGGCGGAGGAGTGTAAGAAGTAAAATTGTAAAACATGTTTCTTACAGCATAGACAATGTTCTGGACTGTGTAACAGTGGAAATGGAAGTAGAACACTTCAGAAACATAAATATTAGCAGTGTGTATAGACCACCAGGAACAAGTTTGTCAACATTTAATGAAAAAATTGTAGGTTTGCTGAACATGACCACTGATAAAGTACAAATTGTTTATGGAGACTTCAACATTGATACACTTAATCAACATTTCCTCAAAGGTACTTCTGAGTTTATAAACATAATGTACAGCAATAATTTGTGTCCACTCATTGACAAGCCAAGCAGAATTACAACAGAAACAGCAACACTAATAGATCATATTTTTACCAACAGATTTGAGGAAATAGTTGTTGGGGCCTTATTCATTAGGGATGTTAGTGATCACTTGCCAGTGTTTGTGATATTTCTAAATGTCTTTACACGAGAAAATAAATCTCAGACCATTAATAAATTCATAAGAAGCTGCACAGTATAGATTTACAGAGCTGTATAATATCAAGTGTCCAATGAAGAAGATCCAAAACCAAGAAAACAAATCAGAAAAAAAAAAAACATGGATAACTAAAGGCATTGATAAAGCATGCAAAAAGAAAAATACACTATATGCAAAAATGTTACAGACTATTGAGTCGGAAGAAAAAATACAAAACAATCTAAAAATAAATTGGTAAGTATTATCAGAAATTGTAAAAAGCAATATTTGTACACTCTCTTAGAACAACAAAAGCAAAATATGCAAGGAACTTAACTAAATAAATAACAAATGAGAGTGTCCAAGTTACTTCAAAAACGACAGTGAAATTCTTATTAGAAATCCAAGAGAGATAGCAAACAAATTCAATGACGATCAATATGGATTCAGGAGCGGTCGATCAACTTCAATGGCAGTTATTAAATTAGTTGATTATATAGCATCCGCATTAGACAAAAGTATTTTACTCTGGGTGTTTTTGTCGACCTCAAGAAAGCCGTTGATACCATAGACCATAAACTGTTAATGAACAAACTAGAGCAGTTTGGTTTTAGAGGACGCGCTCACTCATGGTTATAAAGTTACCTTGACAATAGATACCAGTATGTACATTTTAATGATCATCAATCAGAAATGCGTAAACTAACTTGTGGGGTGCCCCAGGGTTCTCTGATTGGTCCTAAGTTGTTTATTTTATATATTAATGACATCTGTAAGGTATCCAATTTGTTAAAATGTGTTTTATTCGCAGGTGACACAACACTGTATGTATCCGGGAATAATCTTCACCAACGAATTACTGATGTGACCAGAGAACTATCTAAAATAAAGCAATGGTTTGATCAAAATAAACTTTTAATCTACGTAAAACCAAATATATTATATTTAGTAATCGACAAATTAAAACCAGTGTGAACCTAAAGATTGATGATGTGGTACTAGAAAGGGTGAATGAAAACACATTTCTTGGAATAATATTAGATCATAAATTATCCTGGAAAACACATATCACTCATGTTCAATAAAAACTGTTCAAAACAATAGCCATATTAAATAAAACCAAGTATTTCTAAATACTGTATATTCTGTATTGTTCTCTTATTGTTCCATACATTACCTACTGTGTTGAAATATGGGGGCATGCCTACACTACAAATACAAAACATTTTTATTTCATAAAAAAAAAAAGCACTCACTGTATAATGAACCAACAAACGCAATATTCTGCAAATTTAAAGCAATAAATGAATATCGCTGTCTTTATGTACAAAGTCAATAGGAAAATATGGCCTGACAATATACTATGTCTGTTTGAAAACAAGGAACAGAAATATAACCCTGAGAGGAGAAAACATGTTTAAAAAACTCGATTAATAACTACAGAGTCAATTTGCTTGTGAAAGTTCAGGTTTGTATCCAAATTTACACGTAGGTTTCTGATGACAGTATGGGGGACGAGAGAAAACAGGAACAGTACAGAGTGGGTTTTCAGATTTGCCCTCATTTAAACACACCGTTCTGTGAGAGCCAGAGCTTAATGTCATCCAGACACCGGTCTGGGAAGTAGATTTGATCATCAATATTCTTTATCTAGAATTATTAAATGTAATGTGTCCAACTTTAACTAAATATGAAGGTCAATGACTGATCATGCTGCTGTGCTGTTTGTACACTGTTTGATCTTTTCCTGTGTAAGCTACTGCTTAACCATTTAGTTTAGGCGGATGTCATTGTTTTTTTTTCAAATGAAACTGATGTTTATGTTCCTCCTGCTCCAGGAGCCAAGAGTCAGAATCATCTTCATAATAACTGAGCCACACTAGAGGGCGCTGTGTGCTGCTACTGATATATAATAATGTTCATTTTCTCATTTGGACTGACGACATGAGGAGAGTTTATGTTGGAGAGTAAACTAGGCCAGTTTTGCTGAAGTGTCTCCCTTTAAACATGAACAAGTCAAAATGAAGCCAGGGGCGCCCCCGTGTGGCCATACGCCGACCTAACCTCTGTCTGTTTACTCATTAGACTCTTAAACCTCTACTTTGTCATTAAAAAATAAACATTTACTAACTCAGTAAAAACCTTTATTTCAGGCTTTCTGTGGGGCATTAAAAGCATTACATTAAACTTAAACTGGCTTTTAATCCAGTTTTTTCTTTTAAAAGTTTCCCGTCGTGTTCGATTTGATCAAGGTTTACCTCCCTGCTCTGTTTGATCAATGGTTTGTATCTGAAGAAATAAAATATGCAGAGCTTATGGCGTTAACACAGTGGTCTCTGCATCGCAGGATCAATTGTTTTGTAGGTTTTCTGGTGAGAGGCTTATAACACAAAATTTTACTTTTTATGCAAAACGAACAAAGTAAAAATGTAAGTACAGAAAATGTCATCAAAACATATAGCTGAATGAACTTTGGACAATACTTTAGTATTTTTCATGAATTTGTGGTATAAAAGATGAAGAAATGTAGATTTAATGCTTCACTGAAACAAATCTGCATTTATTTATTCCTTTATTCCTTTATTTATTTATTTGAGAAGTAAGTTTGCTCAAAGGGAGTGGGCCGAAGTGAAAAGCTTATAAGCGCCCACCCCAAAATTAAAAACAATAATATTTACATTAACAATCAAAGCAAGGAACGTAATGCACGATAACAAATCATAAACAAGGGAACATAAGGCAAGGTAACAACAAATAAGGAACAATAATAAAAATCAACAGCAAAATAAAGAAACAACAACAAAAGAATATACTACAACACTCACAATAATTGTTTGTATTTAATACATAATAATTATTTGTAAACCTTTTTAAAATGTACCAGGTGTTTACATATTTTAATACTTTCATCTAAATGTGTCCATATTTCTACACCACGTCTCGTGGGACAGGTGCTTATCAAAGATGTTCTTGAGTATTGTTTATTGAAACTCATTTTATCTCTCAAGTTGTATTTGACTTCTCGTTTGCAGAACATATTTTGTAAACTTTCAGGAAGTGACTTTTGTGAGGCTTTGAACATGATTTGAGCATCTTAAATTCAGTAAGGTCCTCACATTTCATTGTTTTTGATTTAAAGAATAATGGATTAGTGTGATCACGGTATCCAGCTAAATGGATTATTCTTATTGCCTTTTTCTGAACTTTAAACAATGGGTCAAGATTACTTTTATACACATTTCCCCAGATCTCTACACAATATGTTAAATGGGGAAGTATAAGTGAACAGTATATAGTATATAGAGATTTGTTGTTAATGATATATTTAGATTTATTCATTATGGCTGAAATCTTTGCAACTTTAGTTTTAATTTTTTTGATGTGAGGTTTCCAGCTGATTTTATGATCGAGTGTTACACCAAGAAATGTTTGTTCATAGACTCTTTCAATAGTTTCGTTGCCAATTTTAACTGGTAATTGTACATTCATTACACGATTTCCAAAGAACTTTGTTTTGGTTTTCGTAATGTTTAGAGACAGTTTGTTTACGCAGAACCAATCTTTCAATGTATCCATTTCTTCTGTAATCTCGATCACCATTTGCTGTAAGTCTGAGCCTGAGAGTATGATTGTTGTATCATCTGCAAAAAGGACCAGTTTAAGCTTCTTGGAAACCAAGTACAAATCATTGATATATAATAAAAATAGTTTAGGTCCCAGCACCGATCCCTGGGGGACACCACACACTAGGGTATCACACATGGATCTGCACTGCCCCATTTGAACATACTGTTTACGGTTTGTTAAATAGGATTCAATCCAGTTGAAAGCAATACCTCTTATCCAATATGTTTGTAGTTTGTTCAGGAGTATATTGTGATCCATAGTGTCGAAAGCCTTTTTAAAATCGATGAAGATACCTATTTCCTCTATGAGTTCCAGTAACGCGAGAGCGGGAGATCTGCTTTTACAAAAGCCATATTTAATGTCATTTAAAATATTGTATTTATCTATAAATGTGTCTAGTCGAGTTGTATAGAGCTTTTCTTTTTTTATTTCTTTTTTTTTACTTTATTTAACACCCAGTAAGAAGGATACAGTGACAAGGAGAAGAAAAAAGAAAAAAAAGTAAACATAAATAACATTGTTTTTTTAAACAATATGTACAGTAATAACAAATTCTTCTTGGTAGGAATTGTGAAAGATTGTTAGGTTAGGGGGAGAAAGAAAGAAAGAAAAAGGGGGCGGGGGGGGATGGGCAACATTTAATACACAAGTTGAATGAATATATATATATATATATATATATATATATATATAGAGCTTTTCTAATATTTTTTGAGAATTGAGGTAGTATTGACATAGGTCTGTAATTAGAGAATTTAGTTGTGTCACCATTTTTATAGATGGGAATAACTTTAGCCATTGTCATTAACTGGAAATTTACCAGTTTTGAAAGACAAGTTGAAAATATGGGATAGCGGTGTGACGATGTGATCGATGACCTGTTTAACAATACTCATATCTACCTCGTCACAGTCCAAGGTCCAGTCCAAGCCCAATTTCCTTTTGAGGTCCTTCGAAGTACATCATTTATATTACACCAGAGAGCTTTAGTGTTTGTCTTATTTTTTTTCGAGTAGTGCACTATAATATTTTTTTTGCAGTTTCTTATTATGTTAGTAAGTTTGTTTTTATATCTTTTGTATTTATTTTCAGATTCACTTGTTCTTTTTGTTAAAAATACTTTGTATAGTGAATTATTTTTCTTACATGCATTTGCTAAACCCATTGTCATCCAGGGACTCATTATCTTTTTCTTTTTACAATTACTTTCTGTTTTTGGGCAGTGCAGGTCATAGAGGGTCATGAAAGTTCTTAAGAAGATATTATAAGCTGCATCTACATTGGTTTCTTCCAAGAGAGATTTCCAGTTTGTTTCAGCTAAGCTGACTTTAAAGGCGTCTAGTTGTGCTTCCTTGAATGTATTCATTGTTGTTTACTTGTTTCTCTTCAATCAGCTACCTTCACTAGTGCAAAGTAAGTATTGAAATGGTCTTTACTTGAAACAATCCAGGAAACCGATTGCCTTGAAAAAGTCAAGTTAATGTGGCTAATTATTTTCAACTGTTGGTAACTCACTAATTTCCAGTAATGTTTACTTCCATACCAGTAGTGTTCAATTGAACATTTTTTATTGCTAAATACTTGCATAATTCAATTATATTGCACTTACTCTGTTCAAGTTTTCACAACTTAAAATGAGTCCACGACCCTCTTCAGAATTGACTTTAGGTCAGACACCACGAGTGACAGTAACATGACACAGAATACATTGTGCCCTTTATTTTCAGTTAAAGCCTGAGGCCTCATTGCTCTTCAGTCTCTCACAGACCAACAGATGAAGAAGGAAGTCATGGAGATTCTGCTTTAGACAGAACTTCTGCTGGATGGATTCATATCATATTCTTAAAGATTTGTTGTAAAAAATAAAATATACAGAAAATTATTTATACAATTACAAAAAGCAAAATATGTGAAAATTCTGTATATAATTAAAATATTAGTTGATTATTAATTACTTTCATTCTAAAACAAACCAGTGTCATTTGTCTCTGCTGTAGAGTCATGTTTGTCCCAGTTCCTCGGAGTCATGGTGGGTCATGGTGGACCATGACAGATGTGGACAGGACTGTGGTAGATCTACTTTTACTTTGGAGAAAATAGTTACTATAGTAACTGTGTTGAAGAAATGAACCTCATGAGCTTCTTCTGTAACATCTGTCCACATCAGTCCTGCTGCACCACGACTCAGAGGAACTGGGACAAACATGAACCCTACATTGAGGAACAAAATTCAGTTTTTTATTTGTATTTATTTTATGATGGAGTAGTTTCAGTTTTGATTTTATACTTGTTACTGCCAGCATCTTGGACAGGACACTCTTGAAAAAGACATTTTTGATCTCAATGATTGACAAACAATTCTCAATGTTTTATCGTGGATAAATAAAGGACAAATAATATAAAATACTAACAATTACTTGATGTTGTAATGGATGGATGTTGGATTCATCCATCCAGCACAAGTCTAATGTACAATCTCCATGACTTGAAAAGAGTAATTCAAATATAATTGAAATATACAAATATTCATCAATACAAATGTTTAATTGAACACTACTGGTATGGGAGTTAACTTTACTGGAAATTTGTGAGTTACCAAGACTTGAAAATAATTAGCCTCATTAACTCAACTGTTTCAAGGCAATCGGTTTCCTGGATTTATTCAAGTAAAGACCTCTATTATTTGTTTCAGTGTAGCGCGTTATCATTTAACAATCTGATACATTTAGTGACATGTGTTTTTTCATCTTTAGTTTTCCTATTTCTTAGCTTATACAGAACAAAAACAGGTAGGTGATCACTTACATCTGTTACTAGAATCCCACTTGGAAGGTCTTTGCTGAGAACATTTGTAAATATATGATCAATTAGTGAGCAACTGTGTGGAGTTATTCGTGTTGGCCTGGTTATTTTAGGAAACAAAGATAGACTGTACACAGCAAAATGGCCGGTGTTAATTTAACACCCATTGTGTTAATTTTAACACTTTTGGGTCTATATAGTTCTCACGGATTTTGTGTTAAAATTACACTTTCAAAAGTGTTAAAAATTTGACACATTTTTGGTGTTTTTTGACACTGAGAGTGTTAACATATTAACACTTTAAGTGATTTTGTTCATCTTCAAAGAAGGTACTTGAGTCATCTTCTGTACTCGGTAGTTGAGGTCTCCAAACGTTTCGCCTCTCATCCAAAAGGCTTCGTCAGTGAACAAGATTACACTCAGCACACAGCGTAGATAAACACCAGTTGGGAGGAGTTGGGGTTGGCCCGGCTCCTCCCCTCTAATCACAGCTACTCTCCCCTGTGGGTAAACACCTTTGAAGTAGAGCGTCTGTAACGACCTGCTCCCCCAGTATCGGTCAGTCCTGTCCTATTCATAGATGATCACTGCTAATTACCTGCCTATTGTTCTTTTGTTAGCTGAGGTATCGTCTTCTTGGACTGGCCGTGTCCTGTCGGTTTTCCCCGAAGCAGATTGGAGTAAAAAGCAGAAAGATTAAATCTGAGCCCACCATTTCGGTTCATGGAGGGATTTTCTTTTCTGACAAAAATAGCTTCTTTTACTCCTCTTTCAAACCAACGTTCTTCTTTAACTAAAATGTTGACCTCCCCGTCCTCAAAGGAGTGATTGGAGGCTTTAAGGTGAAGGTGCACAGCCGACTGAGGGCCGCTTGTGCTTTCTCTTCGGTGTTGATAAAGTCTCTTCTTCTTGTAAGACTTGTTTGGTTTCTCCAATATAATGTTCTTTGCATTCTTCTTCTTTGCATCGAATAGAATAAACCAAATTGCTTTGTTTGTGGCTTGGAGTTTTGTCTTTGGGATGAACTAATGTTTGTCTCAGTCTGTTCACAGGTTTGTGGTACACTGGAATCCTGTTTAAAGATTCTCTGAAGTTTCTCTGATACCCCGGCTACATACAGCACCGCAACTCCCTTGATCTCTGATTTTGTTCATGTAAATTTAGTTAAATGTTCACCACCTTAGGGTTACTGTTTTAACTCTATAAAGTGTCACTTTTCACCCATTTAAGTGTTATTTAAAAACATTTTTTGTGTGATATCTTCATCTTAATAGTGTTATTAGCTGTGAACATTGCAGTTACAAAAAACAAACAAGTCCTATAAACTAGAGAAAAACAAGACATGTTTAAAATGAACCATTTTTTATGTGGAACTGGCACTGAATACATGCACAACTGGACCCTTACAAGAAAATTAAGGGCACAAAATACAGGTCATCACTGTCATAAGACATTTGTAAGTCAAAGGGTGTGTAAAACAAGACTGTTCTCTTTAACAACATTTCTCACATACCCTATAGGCATGGTAATGCTCACTGAAATGATCGACCTCAAGCTTGTCAACAATAAAGTAGATGTCACTTAATCTTTGATATTTTGAAAAACACAGGCATCTCATATTCAATCTCAGTGCAAACAGTAAGTCCAGATCTATACTCCGTTCCACTTATTTGGACCCAGTTAGCAAGGAAAATGTCTTTTGGATTAAAATCACTAAAATATGAAACATCATCTTTGTCCACACTCATTGATTTTTAAAATGTCCATATTCAATGTGATTTGCTGGTGGTGTGTCCCAATGACCAGAAATTGATATCTGGTGCTTTTTTGCAAGTGACTTTGTGATATTTTTGAAGTTTTTGATTGTGTTTCTGAAAACCTTATGTTTAGCCTCACATCGCGTGCTCCAGGAGGTGTATGAGAGGTCCAATTTTCCTAATGCAAGAAGGGTAATGAACCATAAAATGCTGTTTAGGAATAGGGTTTTTGTGCCGATACAACTGTTTGAACAAAGAGTGATGTTCCATGATCAAATGTTTTAAGTGAACTGTCAGACCAACAGATAGTGATGGAGAAACGATGTTGATTATTTGCAGTAAAAGCAGAAGCCGAGTCCAGTGTTCATTGCCCTCAGGCACAATGTCACCAAACAGCAATGGGATGTTTCTTACAAGACAAAGAGTTTGAATAGAATTTAAACCTATATTGTTACTGCAACTTTCCAAATTAATCCTTGTAGGACGGTTTTTGCGCTCCAGGTTGGCAGTTGGCTGTTCCCAAAGATGCATTTGCATATGAAACACCTCAGCATTTTAACTGTCATTTAGGATTTTTGCACGTAACTCACGAAGTCTTGGAGACTCGTCAGTTGTTTTGAGGTCAATGTTGTAGATTGTAGTCTGGATGAACCTGTAGAACTGCACCAGTGATGAGTCATAGGCTGTGTTGAAGGCAAATTGCACTTTAAACAGTTCATCAAATGCACCCAACGAGCTGGTGGCCTGACAGGGTATTGGCTGCTTGTCAATGGCAATGTAGGAGGCATCCATCTTGTTTTTGGTTTGGTCAACTGCAATGATGTATGGTTGTGGGTTCTCCTCGTCTCTGAGATGTTCTTCAAGGCTGCTGCTTGACTGAATATAAAAGAAAAGAAAAGAGGTTTCATACATTGTTTGAATAAATGACTTTATACAAAAACACATTTTACTTAATATTTCAAACAAAAAGCATTTTAAACTTTTCCCACATATTAAAATGGAAAACATGCATTATTTTTGTTTGTGCAATGGTAATTTGTGCAGTTAAGTTTACAAATAGACTTAAAAAAGGAGTCATATATAATTTGTCCTTGCAGAAATGTCCTTGTGAAAGTGGAAAAGTTTCTTTTCTGCATCACTGGAATTTATTTTGATTCTCCTTCGTCCAGCTGTAGGTGGCAACAGATGAAGGAGCCGTAACAGGGAGGCCATATCACTGTCCCAGTCTAAAACCACAATGCAAAAAAGGTATAATCAAATCTAGTGTCCATGTTTAGGTCATTTACATTTGCAAAGATAAAGTAGTAGAGTTAGCAAACATAACAAATGCTGGACAAGTGTTTCAATTCATGTTTCAAACTCAAGATTGTGTTCACACTGTGTCTTTGAAAACACATTCAGGAAGAGTAACAAGAGTAGACAGAAATATAAACTGCTCAACTAATAAAAGAATCGCATGCATTTCAGAACATTTTGTAGTAGCCTAATCTACTGGATCAGTAGATTTTATATACAATGTAACATTCTGGAGATAGATTAGTTGTCTGCAAACAATTGCCTCCGTTGCTGAACATCTGGAGTTTGAGTCAAACGTTTGGCCTCCATTATGATCTTGGGCATGAAGACTGTGTCCTATCTGTCCAGCAGCTTGGACGCAGTTTCAACTCCAAACAGGAGAGTGAAGTCTTGATTGACCTGTAATACATAAGAGATTTAATACAAGAAAACAATGCTAAAAAAAATATTCAGTGAAAAGTAAAACCTTACCAATCCTTTGACATCTAAAAAGCGTGGGAATGTTTTTAAGATATCTGTGGTTCTTTTCATCTTCTGAATCCCGCTTGTGACATCAGTGGAGTGGCTGAGAAATGATATGGCCTCCCTGCAAGCATCTCCTTGTAGCTGTTCGCCTGCTGCTGTGGATTGTAGCTCTTCTCAGTGTCATAAAAATGCTAAAAAATTAGGCAAAAGGTAATAATAAATCAACAATTTATAACATAAATTAGGATTTCTAATCACTACTTACATATCCCTTTGGGGAAAATGGATCCTTCAATGAAGGGAAGAGTATGATGATTCCAAGAGCATAGTTTGTTTGTTTGTTTGTGGGATGGCATCCTCCTGAAAAACACATAAGTAGAAAAACACAAATAAATGTTGCAAGATCCTATTTAGTTTGGTGAGACTACTTCAGTCATACAACCACAATTTAAGTGCAGATTAATTTAGAGCAGACTGTATTCATGTTACAGACCTGTTCAGGTGGGAGGTTCTTAATAGATTGATAAGATTAAGTCTTCTCTACCTGGATAGGTTTATATTATTGCATTTTGACCATTTAACATTACCTCTTTGGCAGCATTGGAGTCTAGGACTTCTCCACTAGGTCTTGCTCTGACATCAGGCGAGGGAACGCTTTTGGCAGGTGACCACCATTCCATTGGCCCAGGAGTCTCAGTGTCACTTGAAGGTGATAGGGTGTCTGTGAGGGATGATGAAGAGCGATCCATTGGGGATGCAGGAGCTGTCAGACAGGTTTTAAGGAAAGGCATTTATATTAAAAAATAAATAAAATGACTTTAAAAAGTATTCAATAGACTTGCAATTGTCTTTAGGATGTTCCTGGATCTTCAAACATATGTCAGGATTGGCCTCCATCAGTTCCAGAAAGACATCTTCCTCAATTTCTGTATTACTCTCATCCATAACCAGCAACTCAGTCGAGTCAGAAAACCCAAACTTGCATTTTACTAATGATAAATAATGAAGGAATTATTAATGAGATAGCCCGGACAAAATGCCAAGTGCAAGTGACTCACCTTCTTTCATAAAATCCTTGTAAGTGAAGCCTGCCTGTAGCCGTATGTACTTCTTAGCAGCTTGGCATTGCACCTTCAGCAACATGGCTCTGCAAAGACTCAAAGGGACTAACAAAACAATACAATGGAGTTATTCCGATAATGTCTGTTGATAAATACATTAGGCAATAGTTTCAAATTAATCTTTTTTTTTCTATAAAAGAGTAAGTACCACTACTATACATCATTTTGTGCACATGGTAGCACAGCAAGAAATAAAACAGATCTATAATTCAAATTTAAACATGCTAGCGCAAAATCACGTTAGATATTGGACCCCAACCTAGTAATGAGTACAAAAGCCAACAAAGGCTAATACTGTACTGCAGAACTAGGGATGCACCGATACCAATTAATTACTTTACACATTTACATTCCTTGAGTTATATCAGTCAAGTTATATTAGACAGAATCGATCATATGACTTTTTTTTCATTCAACATCATTTACAATTTTTATTGCACTGTCCATCAAAGACAGAACAGTCCATGGCCAAATGTTACTCACTGCTTGTGCTGTATTCCTGTATTTAATTATAGTACTTACTTATTACTACTGCTAATTGGCCTCTTTTTGCCTTACTCTGTGTAGATTTTCCAGTGTGTTTTGTAGACTAGCTAGAGCAACTTAGCAAGTAGCCTACTGCATTTTACTGCAGCTAAATTCCGCTCAATATGGACATGCTATATCTCTTCACTTTGCATTTTCTGAGTACATTTTAATCGTGGGGGTAGTTTTACAGCTGAATTAAGCCCCTGGGAATAAAGAGGCTTAAGAATCGCCAGTCGTTAGCCGCTAACTAGCGGCTAGTTAGCAGCTAACGCTAGTAAGCAGCTGGTCTTGAGAACACTGCAGACCCAACGATGTAAAAAAATAAATAAAATAACAGTAACCGAAGTTAGGAACGACCATGTGGTTTGAATATAAAGCCTTTCACATGGTTAACATCAGTGCAGGAACCAGAGTAGTCATATTTCAATACGTTTCATGTTTAGCATCAGGCTACTAAAAACAGGAGTCCTAACAACTATTCATCTTAAAACACATTTTGTTGTTGGGGTATTCTTGTACACATTAACATTTTTTGAAGTCTTACCTCATTAAAGTTCAAATCAACCCGCGCTGTCCTCCTCTGCACATCGGAGACTCAGTTGCACTGCCGCAGACTGGCCTCATTTCGAAAAAAGCGGCGGGAACCGGAAGTGTAATTAACACTGCCAAGAGCAAGTGCAGCTCACACTGCGGAAAAGCACCGCCCCTTGAGTTGTTTCCTCACTGGACGAGTTGTAGCCACACCCAAAACCAACACTTTGAAGGCTTTACACCAGAAAACTAACTCGGCCCATTTTGCTGTGTATAGAGTATTTAAGACATTTTTTGAGGGCCTGTGAGTTTTTATATTAAGTAAATCAATGTTAAAACCCTTTGTCCCAAATGTGAAAATAATCCCTCCATATAATCTGTGAAGGTGTCAGTTTTGGATCCAGGTGTTCTGTAGATGCAACTTAATCATATGTTTTTACTTTTTTCAAAACACAGTTCCACAGTGAGAAATCTATAAGGCCGTCTATAGTTACAGTCATATGTTCAACTTTTGTCTGCATGCCGTTATTAAGAAATAGCACAACCCCACCCCCTATTCTGTGGTTTCTATTTACTTTAAACATTTCATATCCTTCTATGTTGAAGTTATCAGGTTTGTTATCATTTAGCCATGTTTCTGCTGAATTGGTCTAAGTACTCGGTTATGTTCTCTAAATTTGCATACAGACTCCGACTGTTTATGTGAATCACAGATAAGGTTTCCTTCGGTTCATTTGATTTTGTATTTCACAGTCCTTATAGTATTTGCACATACTGTTTATATTATTATAGAAGTTTGTATCAGGATCAGTATCATCAGTTATTTGGTTTATGTTTTGTTCAGCGAAGATGGGTGTGTTTAGTTCAAAGTCTCCTTTACTTCCTTTAAAGGAGCTATGGGGATGGCTAGTGCCTACGTCATCGTAGCCGAATACGTCACTTCCGTGTCCAAACCGAATTGGGCTAGAATGGTGCAGTGCTGTGTCCCAAGTTGTAACAACAGAAATGATATCAATAAAACGATAAGTTACTACCGCTTTCCTTTGGACGAAAACGAGAAGAGGAGATGGCTTAAACTGATACGGTAAGCTGGATATCTAACCATGAAAAATACATTTAAGTGCGGGCTAGCGCCAGTATTTGCGCTAAACGTTAGCCGAGATAACGTTACCTGTTGCTGTTACGATGGAGTGGGGCCACATAAAATAATCGAGATTAAAGTAATTATTTACGAGAATAAAATTGCCATTTACTAGTTTAATGTGACTGAGTTTAAAGTCGTTATTTATGAGAATCAACTAGCTAGTTATTTATGAAAAGTCATATTGTGAGATATTAAACTCATTTACAAAAAACAAACATTTTACGAGAATGAACGAGATTAATTACGAGATATACGAAATATTTTACAAGATTAAGTCGTTTACAAGTCCTTTTTTTTAGATTTACGTGACAATTTACAAGAATAAAGTCAGTATTTACATTTACATTTTTGAGAATGAAGCCATTAACAATATAAAAGTCACTATTTATGTATATACAGTTGCCAAATTGTGTTGCTTTTGTGGAACGGGGGTGAGAGGGATAAGGGTTCTGCACTGGCAGAACCTACTTCTTTTTGTTTATCGCCACAGAGTTCTTTATGTAATGTTCTTTTCTTTTATCCAGGCGTAAAGATTTCACCCCTAACTACAACTCAAGGGTCTGTGGATGGCATTTTCCACATGGCAAAGCAGCGGGGCCCACACGGTTTGCCTGGAATGAGGGAAAGGCTTTTCCTCACATCAGCCAGCCGACCAAACGGCAAAAGAAAATGCTCCTGGCGACTGTAGAGGACGAAGGAGGAGCTGAACCAGGCCCAAGTCACCTTGGCACTGCTCAGAAGACCCCAAGTAGTTCAAGTGTTTTGGTGCTCGAAATTGAGAATGAGATGCTCAGAAAAGAAAATGACAAACTGAAGAAAGAATTGGAGAAACAAAAACAAACATTTTCATTTAGTCAAATATCCTCCCACCCAGACATAGTCAACTATTACACTGGCTTGCCAGATGCTGCCACAGTCTTATTTTTGGAGACCCTTCTTTCCAAATTTGATCTCCAGTATCACTTTGATTGGAACGTCCAAAAAATGCCCTTAATCGATCAGCTGCTCTTGACTTTGATGAAACTCCGACTGAATTGTGGTCTTGTTGACCTTTCTGTGAGGTTTAACTGCTGCCGGGCCACAGTCACCAACATCTTTATCACCATCTCCAGTGCCCTGTATGACATTTTGTATGTCGGCATGATGGAAAACAAAATTCCTTCCAGATTCAAGAACCAAACCTCCCTGCCACATTGCTTCCAGCCATTTCCCCATTGTCGGATTGTGCTCGACTGTACTGAAGTAGCTGTGTCCAACACAGAAAATCTGGACACCCAAAGTCATCTGTACAGTCATTACAAAGGAGGTACCACGCTTAAGGCTCTGATTGGTGTGGCACCTAATGGATTCATTACCTTCGCCAGTGACCTGTATGGTGGAAGCACATCGGACAAAGCAATAACAGCAGACTGCGGAGTACTTCAACAACTAGAAGCAGGTGACATGGTGATGGCTGACAAGGGCTTCACTATTCGTGACATTTTACCTGCAGGTGTTTCACTGAACATCCCAACATTCCTTGTCAACGGACAGTTCACAATGGAGGAAATCAACCACAACAGACTTATTGCCAGTGCAAGAGTTCATGTGGAGCGTTCCATTCAGCGCCTGAAAACATTTCACATTTTGTCATACATTCCGTACCAGTATAAAAAGCATGCAAACAAGATACTGAAAGTGTGTGTTTCTCTCACAAATTTACAGACACCCATTCTCCGTGAAATAGCATGAATTTCCTCTCACTGTTTGCCACAATGCCACAATTGCCACAATTGCCACAATTGCCACAATCAGCATTGAATTTTTCTTTAACTGTATTCCATATGAACTGTATCAATGTTGTTTTTTACTTGCTAATCAATTTTCCTAAACTCAAATGTTATATTTTTTTAAAGGTTTATGTTATACATATTATCAACACAACTGTGTTTGATCCTCCATAAGCTGAATGAATAATTTTGAGAAGTACTTAGATATCCATTTGACAGCCTGGATGCAACTGAAGCTGAACAAGACAATAAAAAGTCTTCACACTGATTATGTTGCTCCCACTCAATTTATTTGAACTGCATGTTACTGCTTTTCTTTTTCTTTTTTAGAATAAATAAAACAACAAAACACACAAACATCAGTTTAACTGGTACAAATGCACAGATATTGATATATACAAATTGGGAGAGGCTACAACATTCAAACTGAAAATCCTGCTTTAGAACTAGGAATGTCAAGATTAACTGATTTTACAATAACCGCGGTTATAAAAGCTCACAGTAGGTTAATCGTAATAGTTTTAGGGCCCAAGGTAAATCGTCTCAGCGTTAAATCCGCTCAAACGCATGAAGTCAACGGCAGGTTCATAAGTCAAATGTGCAAATCTTATTTTCATAGCTGCCAAAGGAAGAGTTAAAAAAAAAAGGATCATGTGCAGCCGCGTTTGTCACGTAAAAATGGACATGAACAGTGTAAGCACATGGAAAGACATAGATCTTTCAAAAACATCCACATAAATCTGCTTTCTTATAGCTAGCTAGGTAGGTATAGGTATTGCTAATAATAATAATAATAATAATGATATTCTACTGCCTATTTATAAGTTTACTTTTTATTATATTACTTTTTTATATAATGACAAAAGCATGAAGATAAAAAATAAAGGCTGAACCTTCAATAGGCTATCAATTAAAACAACCCTTAAATAAATATATATGTAAAATGTCCTCTTTTGTGAACATTTACACAGAACTGTAAAGGTTGAGAAATTCTTTCTTCTAAATTTCGCTATTCATGAATAATTGTAAAGAAATCGCAACATTTTTCCTCATAATATTCGTGACTCAAAAATTTGAATCCTGACATCCCTATTTAGAACATGTAAACAAATGCAGGGTTAATCATTTAATATCGGAGAGAATATGGGGCAGGAAAATGTCCTTATAAAATATTTCTAAAACACTAATGTTGTTTGCCCAAGCTGGATCTTTATGGATGAACAGAATTACAACATCCAGCGGAGTCCATACCACCAGGTGACATGTGCCAGCTCCTGTCAGGTACAGGTTGCCCTGAATTTGATGCCAGTAGTTGTGAGTCGGCTTCATTTTCAGTAGGCCAGTAACTTCATCCAGTTTGAGATAAAAGTCCTTTGCCTCTGCTGCCTGAATTATGGTCTTCTTTCTGGCTGCATAAGGACATTTCACCTCAATGATGCAGTCAGCAGATACTGTCCCATCTGGAGAGCCACCAAGCAGGCCACTGTCAGAGAGAAACACTCCGCTCTCCTGGATGGTCACACCAGTGCGCTTCATGTACTCTTCTTTAGCCTTTGGCTCATGAACGATTCCCCAATCACAAGCCTGGGGGTTGAAAGGGAATTTCATACACAATGGCATCACAAGGTGCTTTATAAAGGGAGAGAAGGAAAGAAATATCAGCCCAACCCTTCTAGTACAATTTTTGTTTACACTTGTTTGATTTAAAAATTACCCTTGGGTCTCTATGTGGGTTTTTTCTGCCACAAAAGGGTGATATGTAGAACTAATTGACAATAACCTTCACTGTATTTGAGAATAAAAACATTTTTGGTGAAGAAACTTAATTGTACATAAATTTTGAATATGTGATAAAAATAAAAAATGTAAACGGTCTAAAATACACTGTGGGCAAATTCGGCTGTTTAAAAGCCACAACCATTACAGCTGAAAAAACATCTGATAAAAAAATTTGATCAACCTTTTTTCCCAAACACTATTCATCAAGCTCAGACCTGATCAAAACAATTATTTTTGTGTTTTTAAATAATGGATTTTAACCTTCTGAATGCCTATTTCATATGTGATTTCACTGCAGTGTCATGGTTGAATGAAAAATTGTGGTTATAATGGGAGTCGCTGGGGAGTATTACTTAAAATCTGATGCTGCAGAAAAAGTAATGTGCCAAAGCAGATGTTTTCACAAGTCTTTGGAAGATCCAAGAGTGTGATAGCATATAACAAATATCCACCCATACACCATTTTTAATATTAAAAATCTGCAATTTTGTGTTTTTATCGGGGCCAAGATTGATGCAGAGATCTGAGTAAAAAAACTGTATATATTATGTTTTTTACAGCAGCTAAAGTTGTACCTTTAAAAAAAAAAAAAAAAAAGGGACTAAAGGATATGTTTTATTACAGTACCCAAGGGTTAAAAGAACTTTGTGTCCATCACTTACATGAGCTCCTTGCTTGAAGTTGTAATGACCAAGCAGCGTTTTGAATAATGAAGGAGGGTAAGAGTTCCTCTTCACTGCCGCCAACACAAGACCAAAGTTGCTGGCTGTAACTCTCTTCTTGCGATATGCCATCCTGTTATAAAGAAACACACAACAGTTAACCTCACAGCACTTAAAAAACAATTCAAGAAAGAGCTAGTCACTAATGACTTTTAGTACACATGAAATCAATCGATCCTTGTATGTATTATTACCATAAGTCATTCTTAGTTTGCCCAACTGTGGCTCTCTCGATGGCTTCCTTTTGTTGTGGGCTCACAGCAAGGGATGAAAGGAGATGTTGAGCTTTGTCCTCACAATACCCGGAGTTGGCCAATATCCCATCAAAAGTTTTGATGTGATGGCAGGGGTCAAAAGTCTGTCCCAACAAATATCATTGAATCAGAATAACAACAATTAGATCCCTTCATGTCAACATTGTTCACAGACATACATATATTGAGTTGCCTTGTGTACGAAATGCGCGGTATAAATAAAGTTAAAATTAAAGTCTGAACAGGTTTATGTCTGATTTGCAATGGTTTAAATCTGTGGATATGTCAAACTAAATTTACCATCTTACTAGGGATATCGTCAATCTTTGTAACTGATTTAATGTTGTGTACATGTGAAGTTTCTGATAAAGCAGGACATGAAACAACAAAACACAAAACACAAGTCAAACCTGAGGCAGTGCAGGAGGTTCTGGAGCTAATATCCAACCCAGACCTGTAAAACGGTCAAGCTGTGCCAGAGATGACGATGCCCATTCTCTGTCCTCCGGGGTGACAGGGCGTTTAATTCCAGCTGAAAAAATAGCATAAAGGGTATGATGGTAACTGCTATCTAACCCAGGCTTAGATTTTAGTATGGAAAGAAAACATATGGTCATTGTTTTTCCAATGATAACAAAACAGAAAGCATGACAGATATTTCCAAGTTACTCGAAGAACTAACCTTGTGATGTGGAAGGTGCAATCACAGACACTTTCTTGGCCGTGATTTCCTCTGTTTTGGGTGTCGTGGGCCTCTTCCACATACACTCGACATCCGTGCGGGTGAAGTTCTTCTCAGCCCAAATGAGGAGGGCTGCAACATGGTGGCACTTGGACCTCCCGATGGCACAAGAGCAAGAACTTGCCTTCACTTCCTGTCCCTCAACGTGTACCTGAGTGAAATCAACTTTGCTAACCCTCACAAAATACTCTTAACAATGCTAAGAGGCAAAGCTTTGTAGTGCACTCTGACTGTAAGCCTGCACTGCTAACTTTTTTTATTATAGTATGTTTATTTTTTTATTGTTTATACTTTTTGCCCCCTGAAGTCTGGTAGTCACTGTATAAGATACCTCCTATATTTACTATTTAATTGTTCGCACGTTTCCTGTCTATTCTGCACACCCTGAGTGTTTTCTTGAGAGCTGAATGTAACAAGTGAATTGTGAGATCAATAAAGGTTTTTCTTATCTTTGTGTTGCACTAGGTGGAGCCAACAACTAGTTAGGTAATGTCTAATCTGTATTGGGCGAGTAATACTTTTCCAGAGTTTTAAGTTGTCAACAAACCATAGGTACTTATTCTAACATAGCTAAGTACAATAGTTAACGTTACACTTGTACAGTAAAGTTAGCTTGGTGGCCGACAGCCTTATGTTAGCGAGCTAACGGTAGCTACTAAAAACTTGTAACGTTTGAACCGTGACAAATGTACAATCTTTTTATGGTAAAGGGTGACAGCTTAATGATTGATTAAAAATTTGTTTTATGCTTATATAACGCAACAATAGTCAATGTCATAGAATTTTGTGCCAGATGACGAGTCACTCAGAGTCAGGACCTCACCTCAACCTCGTAAACTTTACTTTTCATTGAAGCCTGTACTTTCCCTTTCAGACTTCCACCTGCCAGCACACTAACATTTACAACTCTGTTGGAGTTGTAGGAGTTCAAACCCTTTTTCACGGACTTTGGGGTGTCCGCAAAATACGATGTCACCGTAAAAAAAGTGACCGGTTCCTTAGCTACTGCCATTGTGTTTACATTAGATTCAGCGGCTTGGACACGGAAGTGATGTCGTGACGTCACGCTAGCCATCCCCATACCTAATTCTGCCCAATTTAGAACCATGAGCGATAGGAACCGTTCAGTTTGAACTGTTGGCACCGCCCCCGCCCTGATTTAATTGGTCCTTCTCAGCCCCATGCTCTCCTCCCACTCGACGTGCGTGAAACGGCACGCACATCTCATACTCGTGCACGAGAGGGAACTCTGTTTAGACGTCTTCGAGTGACTTTTTAGTGTTTGGTTGAGATAAATGGCTTCGTCTCAGGTAAATATTTTCATATATAAATAGTCAACACTTACATCCTCTTGCAGAGCTTTTTTTTCATTCTTCTGACCGCGTAATTATTGCTACACCAAGTAATTTGTTACCTAAACCCGCATTGTCTTTGCCAATAATACTATAGCTTGTTTACATTTGTCATGATACACATTGTATGCGAATGATAGTTGCATTATAAATTTACACCCAACGTAAGAGTACCTAAACTATTGCAATCACAGCTGATGTGATGTGACACGTTTAGCCTATGTTTGTATTTTGATAACCTAATAAAGTTTGACTGTGCGCTATGCTAACGTGACATTTGTCAATAGCCTACAGGCGTGAAAATCACAGAGATCAAGCATAATATTAAAACGTAATTTACCATTTGTAATTATGTTTATCATAGGAATGGTCACAAATCTGATAGTGAGTGCTACATGGATAAATGATGCACAAGTTACTGTGCTCCCACTCCACTTTTGCATGTACCAATTTTCAAATGATCCCCTTATTGACATGAGCATATCATTATAATTTTGTGTTGTAGTTGGCATGAGGACACATGAAAATATAACTGTAAACCGTATTCTATATGTCATAGAGACAAATTAAAATATAATTTTGCATTATATATGGCATAGGGACACACAGGTCGTGGAGGCCAAGCCCCCAGAAGCAGAGCGAGATCGAGAAGCCGAGGTCGTGGTCAGGGCCGGGGCAGGGGTCGTGTCCAAGATTCCGGTTCGGAAGGAGTGGCAGAGCAAGTGGCTGATGCTGACCTGGAGCGAGTTCGTCAACTGCAGCGCCGCCGGATTGAAGATGAGGAGGTAATTTCAAATTCATACTAGATTTACACATGAATACACATAACATATGCAGTTTCATGATAATAATATTGAATTATTGTCTTTGCAGGCCAGAATCCAAGCACTAAATTTGGGGCAGTGCCAGGATCTTTTGAGAAGGTGTTTACACAGGGAGCCTGGCTTTCTATTTGACATACTTGCAGAGAATCCTCCAGCTGACCCTGATGTCGAGGCACCACATCAACCAGATTGGTGTGTTTGCAGTAGATGCAGGGAGATGCCCACAGACATTGAGAAAAAGTGCTGTGGTCAAGACCCAAGAGACTGCATTTCACAACTACCACAAATGGAACTTTATATACTGGATGAGGGTGGTCTTCGGTTAACCCGTAGAATTTGGAATGATGTCCTGGCTCGTGAAGACCAGCAAGAGCCCGGTGAAGATAATCGACAATCGAGATATGCTGCTTATCGGCAGTATGTCGTTTGGCAGTTTGGAGCATTGGGACGAGGCAACAGGATTGTAATCCCAAGCTGTGTCGTCTGGCGGATCAGGAACAAATATCCAGACCCATTCAACCAGTATGTGGGGTTTATTCCACGCAGACTCTGACAATTTGAGGTTAATAACTGTTATATTATATATACCGTTGGATATGTTCCTCTATATTTCTGAAGTTTCGTGGTAAACAAATGTTTTCTCTTGTTTACATGTTTGGTATGTGCACGTGTTCACTTTTAACTTTATTTTGAGTGTAACAATTAAGATTTCCTACTTCTGTACATGTTTAAATTGACAATAAAACCATTGTTTTATATATTCAAGAACACATTTATTAGATGCTTTATTCCTACAAATGTGGAATATGGTCCAAGTATATACACAGTATATTTGTAGGCTCTCAGTTGTACATGAGTTGTCCATCTTCAATGAAGATTCTTGAGTCATCTTCTGTACTCTCTAGTTGAAGTGTAATGTGTTTCACCTCTTCATCCAAAGGTTTTGTCAGCGACACTACATTTGGATGAAGAGGTGAAACACATTATACTTCAACTAGAGTACAGAAGATGACTCAAGAATCTTCATTGAAGATGGTGCTAGTACAACAAACATGAATTGCCAGTTTAGCATAAAACATGTCAATAAAGAAGCACATAACTTCATTGCTGCACTCCTTTACCTAGGAAAATAAACAAAGTATTAGGATGATTTCCTTACTTTTGTAATACAGAATAACATTTAATTTTCATACACTATCCACAGAAATGAGAAATGTAAAAAAGTCAGAGCAAATTATACAAGGTCAATTTGAATGTGTTGACACAAATTTCAGCAAAATACTTTTCATTATAAATAAAATGTGTACCTATGCCTCGGCTGACTTGTGTCTGCAAGAGTTCCTCTGTGGATGGCCGTGGAACCGCTGTGAGAAGTCCATATGCTTGTAGAGGATCATCAGGCCTCTTTGGCATCTTGCTTGGCATGCCTTTCCCTGACGATATGCGACACTGAATGATGGCCCTCTGGAGGTCTTTGATGTATGCATAGTCCTTCTCCACTTTTAGAGTGTACAGTCTCCATTGATTTGACTTCTTGTTGAATACCCTCTTGTGTCTAAAGCCGCAGACAAAATATAATAATAAAATAAAAAACATAAAAAGAAGAATGTAATAGTAAGAATAATACTTACTCCACTTCACCCTTAGCATTCCTTAGGGCTGGTCGGTGTACATGATGATTGTAGTCCAATCCAGCCAAAAATGTCTGCACTTCATACACTCTGTGAAAAGCCAAATCTTTTACCTGCATACATCAGTATATGGTTGTGGAAAGATTCCAGTTCAGCTGTGGACCTTGATCAAAAGAAAATGTGGGGGAAAAAACAGACTTTATTTTGCGTTTTTTTTCCTCTTTTTTTTTTACATCAATCGATCTGACACGCATCAGATTTCAAAAGCCAGATATTTTTCACCAAATTTTAACATTCAGTGTCTAATATATTTCATAATTTAACATATTAAAACAAAAAAAAGACTCCCATAGTTTTTGTTGGAAAAATGTAATGGGACATGATTGATTTTATGTAAATAGAGTCAGTTGTGACCAAATTGAGACTACAATAGAAATGTAAAGGATGGATAGTGAATGTTGGATTGGTAAGATGTTGATCTTTAACCTTCTAAGAATCTACTAGCATGAAACTTTATAAATTCATTTCATCTATGAAGGATGACGCTTTCATAAAGCTTTCATAAAGCTTTCTGAAACTTTGAAAGAGAAATCTATGTACTGTACCTAAAAGTCAGGAACTTCTCCACTTCTTTTAGCCACCGTTGATTCAAGATAATCTCGGTGAGAGCCTCATGTGCCTCAGATCCTTTGACAATCCAAGTCTTTTCCTTGTCATCAACCAGAGGACCATGATGACAGGCGCCTAATGCCCATTCGTGTTTTCCTGTTACGTGGTGGAGAACACCTCTCCACATGTCCTACAGACAGAATGAAAGTCATATTACAGAAAGAATATTTTTGTTCCGCACCCGCAGACATGACAAAATACTCACCAAAACTCATAGGTGGATGTCGACTTTGCACAAAACCAAAAATGATTGTAAATGTCTTTGGTCCACAATGCAAGAGTCCTGCAGCCCTTTTTTTGACTTGCCTACACACACACACACAAACACAAAACTCAATGAAATATGACAATTCAAAAATGTAAATAAATAAATAAATAATTACTTGGTGAATCTTTTTTCCAAGGTTTTTGGATCCATGCCAGATGTCAAATGTGTGACGAATTCCACATCCATGGTATTTTCCCTTTGCTATAAAACAATAACATAGAATAGTATGAGGTAAAATGTAATAAGTAATGGAAATTGACCACATCTATTCTAGTAACTGACAAATACAATATACATAAATTAATAAAAGCTTATAGAAGCATACTTGCAAAATGCAGTCTATCACTGTTAATTACCCAGAACATACTTCACTAAGAGATGAGTATAAGAAAACATTAAATACTTACCAAAAAGTGAACTAATTTGCACATGTGCATCTGTACACACTTCTTTTAGGTTTGGCAACACTGGAATGAGGTAGTCAAGGGATTTGATGAAAGCATCCTTCTCCATGATGGAACTATTGCGGCTCACATGTCTTGTCTACACTCTCCATGGAGAGAATTTCTTTGGTGTCGTTCTCCATGAATGTGTAGGTGCAGCTTTTGGCACAAAAACCAGGGCTGTCCATTCGACCGTCCCCTTTAATCAACAGACACAATTGAATTATTTTAGGATTTTACTTAAATGTTAATATGACATGTATTGACTTTGGGATTTTATGTAAATCTTACCAAGTGCAACAATGTGTGGTTTATCCTTGAAATGGGACATTCTTTCTACTTGTTTTGATTTCCAGAACTTTTCAATTGTGTCGAGGCAGTAGTGACCTTGAATTTTGTGGAATGTATTCTTTCCAACCATCCCCAGATTCATAAATTTGAACATTAATGATATTTTAGCAAAATTGTTTCCTGATAAGAGGATGTTGGTCGCCAGCATAAAGTCTCCAATCCGCATGCCATATTTTAAAGTAGGCTGTGAATTCCAGCGCCACACAATGTGACCCGAAGAACATATCTGAGGTTTAAATAGAAGAAATTGAAATGTTTAATTGTAGGAAAGTACAGTAAATGTCTTCTAAAAAACAACAATAAAATGTACCATTCAATTTACCTACCCATTCGATGATTGCGGCAGAGGCTCTTGATTTCACAACCACTTTAAATGGTCCTAGTGCCTGACATTGAACTGAACTGTATGGGTCTTTCATGGTGCACTTAAAGTACGGTAAATGAACAGTCTCAGCAAGTTGTGTTAGGCAACAGTGATAAGCAATAGATGAGGGCTGGCCAATGATGTCAATTCCTGCTTCAGACTGAGGCTCATCCTCTATGTCCTCATCTTCTGCATCATCCATGACAGAGGTGTCATGAACTGTGTCTTCTATAGGAATGTCGTCATACTGGTTAATATTTATGTCAGTGCCCAGAGCACCACCACTTCTGCAGAAAGATTTTTTTCTTATTATTACTAAGAATAAATCATGATTTACTTTGCTTTGTGAAGTGCATACAGCAAAACACATCACTGACATACCGAACACAAAGTGGAGGGGCATAGTCACTGTCACTATCACTGTCCCATAGTTCCTCTTCCTCCAGCCAGTCAATGCTACAAAAAATAAATTATTACTTTACTTCAACATTTATTTGCTCTACAAACTTACACAAAACAAATAATTACCTTGCATTTGTGATGTCATTGATTTCATCCTCCAATGTGGCAGCATTTAAATCCAAAGATGTCATACTAATTTGGTAAGACAAGTAATGGTTATCATTACAGTAGTGTGGAAAGTATAAATGGGTGTGTCAAAAATAAATACCTTGCATCAAGCTGCTGCAGAGCCTCATCCTCTACAGCGATCTCGAGTTCTTGAACTCCAGGCACAGCAAAGTCATCAGACCTGTAACAACAACAAAAATCAAAATCAGAAAAAAAAAATATATATATATATTGTTTACATAATTACATGGCACATTGTAAATTCACCTGTCTGGAGATCCAGATGAAATGCTAGAGGCCGAAGGCTGTGGTAAACCAGTACCAGGTTTGATAGGGGTAGACGTGACTTTCTCAAAACTGCAAGATATGAAAATGCTATTGATACATTTTACAAAAAAGAAAATGAAAAAACAACACGTTGATACACAGGCCTACAAAATGTTTTTTCTTTTTGTTTATTGCTGGTAACTTTGGCAAAACTAGATTACCAGATACGAAGCTCTACTTTGTTTGTACCTTATGTGATGAGGCGAGTAATTTGGGGTAGTGTTGTTCCCATGCGGCCGCTGGGGGCGCACTATAAAAGGCCCCGGTTTAGTTTGCCCTCTGACCTTGTGTATCTCCTGCTGCCTGTTGTACCCGGTGCTGGCGCTGGGGTGCTCTGTCCGACAGGTAGCTATCTTTGTAACGTTGTTTTAAATTCATCCTTTATGTCCGCCTTAATTAGAACGTATATTCGTAATAGTGATGCTGTGGGTCCCTTCACGGGAGCGCGTCATGGCGCAGCGCTGTAGCTTCGCAGTGGATTGGGTTTGCGGTTCCCCCATGGTCCTGTGATGAGCGTTGTCCCTCAATACAGCACACGTATGGTGGCTCTTACGGTACGTTTTCCAGCTGTGATGGCAGGTAGCTTAGGTCACTTAAGCATATATCTGTTATGGTAAATGTATTTATTTTATAGGCTCTACGGCAGTAGCACCAGCGCTGCCCATCGCTGTCTTGTCTTGTCCGGTCTTCATGTGTCCGTGACTTGGGTCTGTCCAGCGGTTGGCGGGGACTTGTTGGAGGACTCTTGCCTAAAATATGAACTATGTATCTCATGGATTAAACGTACATCTGTTCTAATCGTTTTAAATTAAGCATACTTATGAAATGAAATGAAAGAAACATTTTGTAACAAATAAATTCTGTTTAACCAATGGAACACTTGTGCCCTTCGTCAATGGAACTTACCTGTGTGTCCTAAAGCTAAGGTTAAGAACCTCGCTCTGCTACACTTAGGCAAACTATTAAAACAGAAACGGAGAAAATAGCAGAAAATACCAATACGATTGACATGCTGATGTTAGCGTTAGCATCGTTTCACGTACACCAATAACATGTTCTTAGCACAAAAAGTAATGCACAGCAGTCACCTGTCGAGCAGCACTGCAGCCAGTTTTGAGTCAAATCTCAGTCCAAGGCGATCCCGCAAAGCTCTCCATCTTGGGTATAATGCACCAAGATTTACACGCGATTTATTTCTTCTGTCGTCGCTCTTGCGCTTCAAGTCCCTCTTCTCTTCTTCGTTTTTTTCCTTTTAGCCTGTTTAGCCGTGTATGCGGTGACAGACAGTGGAGGAATAGCCACTTTTCCACTTTTTGATGCTTCGGCAGCCATGCTGCTCTGTTTACTACAGACTCCGTCGTGAACGCGCTTGGAAGAGCGGCCTCTTCAAAATGGCACCGCCCCCCTTCTCTCCAGTGGCTCAGAAAAGTCGTCCCGGAAAATCCAAAGTTAGCTTAATTCACCTACTGTCACAGCCAGGACTCGTGGATAGGCAGAATCAATGAAGCTTCATTTGGCATCAAATGATGGCTTTTACTACATACTATATGGGTTAGAAAGCGTTTTCCTTAACAAGGCGAAAATAAATTCAGGTATAGCTCCTTTAACCTCTTACACTGCCTTAACCGATCGGCTTTACCTCAATCCAAAAGTTACACACTATAGGACAGTATGATGC
This sequence comes from Neogobius melanostomus, assembly GCA_007210695.1. Taxonomy (NCBI): domain Eukaryota; kingdom Metazoa; phylum Chordata; class Actinopteri; order Gobiiformes; family Gobiidae; genus Neogobius; species Neogobius melanostomus. The sequence goes on from VHKM01001173.1 coordinate 88,442, forward strand.
CTCATTTGAAAGCTAAGACCTACAAAACTGATCGCAACTTTATTGTTGCATTTTTAAGCGTTTTGTCATGTTTTGATCACTTTTTCATGGCTTTTTGTCACTTTATCGTCGCTCTTGTTGATTTTGTGTTGCCATTTCATTGCTCTTAAGTCGCGTTTTTGTCGTATTTTGGAATTATTATTTTGTATTTTCCTCTTGTTTGTCATGTTTTTGTTGTTTTTTTCGTCACTCTTTAGTCGTGTGTTTTTCTTGCTTTTTTCTTGTGTTATTGTTGCTCTTTTGACACTTTCTTGCTTTTAGATTTGGGTAAAGCCAAACTGGAGAAAATGCGCTCGGTTAAGGTGGGGGATAAGAGGTTAAAGAGTGTTTTGTTTTTCTCTTTATAAATGAACATTTGACAAGTTTTTCTGTCTCCAATAAACTAAACAGTAAAGAGGAGGAGCTTTGGTTTATGAATATGTATGAACCCACTGCGCAGCCGCACCGCTGGCTTTGGGAGGTGGGTCTCGTGACGCAGACGTTTTGTTGCGTCGTTGCTCACGCAGCACGTTCTGTGACGCCTATCCTCCTCCATCTCTCTGTCCGCTCTCCTCTGCTCCCTCCGCGGAGGACAGGAGCCGCAGGACCGGGATAGACCCAAGACAGAGCCGGGGCCGCGGCAGGACCGAGCGCGGCGCAGGTAAGTCGTTATTCTGCGTGTGTTTTTGACGCTGCGACGCAGATGAGGCGTTTTTCCGCTTGTGTTTGTGACGCTGCTGCGGACACTGTTTCTGCTGTTGCCGGGCTCGTGCACGCCGTGTCCCCCTGCACGTGCGCGTGTCGGCTGCACGAGCACGAGGTGCACCGGTGCCGGAGGAGACGCATCCGCAGCGACAACAACAACACCATCATGGCTCCAGTAACAGGAGGAGGAGGAGGAGAGGAGTCAGAGAAAGGAGAGAGAGAGAGGAGGGGGGAGAGAGAGAAGGGGAGAGAGAAGAGAGGGGGAAAGAGGAGAAACGAGAGAGGAGTGGGGGAGAGAAGAGAAGGGGAGAGAATGGGGAGAGAGAGGAGAAATAGGAGAGGGGAGAGAAAGGAAAGGGAGGAGAGAGAGGAGGGGGGAGGTGGAGGAGGAGAGGGAGCAGATCCAGGAGGAAGTGTCCATGATGTAGGCCTTTAGAAGAGGAAGAGGGGGAGAGAAGGGGTAGAGAGAGGAGAAATAGGAGGGGGAGAGAGAAGAGAGGGAGGAGAGAGAGGAGAGGGAGCAGATCCAGGAGGAAGTGTCCGTGATGTAGGCCTTTAGAAGAGGAAGAGGGGAGAGAAGGGGTAGAGAGAGGAGAAATAGGAGGGGGAGAGAGAGGAGAGGGAGCAGATCCAGGAGGAAGTGTCCGTGATGTAGGCCTTTAGAAGAGGAAGAGGGGGAGAGAAGGGGTAGAGAGAGGAGAAATAGGAGGGGGGAGAGAGAGGAGAGGGAGCAGATCCAGGAGGAAGTGTCCGTGATGTAGGCCTTTAGAAGAGGAAGAGGGGGAGAGAAGGGGTAGAGAGAGGAGAAATAGGAGGGGGGAGAGAGAGGAGAGGGAGCAGATCCAGGAGGAAGTGTCCGTGATGTAGGCCTTTAGAAGAGGAAGAGGGGGAGAGAAGGGGTAGAGAGAGGAGAAATAGGAGAGAGGAGAGGGAGCAGATCCAGGAGGAAGTGTCTGTGATGTAGGCCTTTAGAAGAGGAAGAGGGGGAGAGAAGGGGTAGAGAGAGGAGAAATAGGAGGGGGGAGAGAGAGGAGAGGGAGCAGATCCAGGAGGAAGTGTCCGTGATGTAGGCCTTTAGAAGAGGAAGAGGGGGAGTGTGGAGTACAGTGATGATGATGTTTGTTTGCTTCTTGTGTTGCTGACGGTTGTGCGGTGTTTGCTGGAGTCTCCAGAGGCAGGAGTGATGATGATGATGATGAAGCTGGAGTCGTGACAGAGTCTGCGCAGCGCTGTGACCTTGCAGTATTTGTGTTAGGAGCTGCACGTGTCAGACCTGCTCTAAACAAAAAGAGCTGTTTCTCTGTCTCTGCTCCAAGACTCCTGAAGCTGAGGTCAATCGCACGGTGGCACAGTGGCTCGTGCTTCACGGCTAGAAGGTCCTGGGTTCGATTCCCACCTGGACGGAGCCTTTCTGTGTGGAGTTTGCATGTTCTCCCCGTTTCCTCCGGGTACTCCGGTTTCCCCTACCACTAAAAACATGTACAATAGGCCAGGATGAATGAGAGTGCACATGGGGGACGACGGATAGAAATTATCCCAAGTCTACAATCCGGTGTGGCTTGTTTACATGCATGAGACCCATGTATGTTCATTAACATGCACTGTCCCGACTAAATAAACCAATAAATAAATACATTGGGTAAACTCCATTTTACTCCAAACGTGACAGGAATAATCTGCTTCTGAAGTGGGAAATACAATCTTCAGTAAAAGCCACAGATATAGAATCATTTCAATAAAACAATCTTTAAAAGGAAACTAAAAGGGTCATGTCTGTAGTGGAAGAATAGGTTCACGTGACATCACAATATTCTAAAGAAGAGCTTATAGTTTACTGAGGTGGTGCAGCTGAAAAATCCATGATGGTAACTATGGTGACTGGCAAACAGCAGATATTATTACTGAGCCAATTCATATGAAACAAAAACTGTCATAAAGTTCAAAGTTCTCTCTTCCTGCTCATATGAACTATGTATAATTATTTCCTCATAAAGGCGTCCAAAAGTGGAGACAATATTTAGAAACATGAGTGTGATGTTGGTCCGTAGAATAAGAATAATGTTTGTGAATCCAATCACTGCCAAATAAAGATCAGGGAAAATATATCCAATAGGGTTGGATTGGCTCCTGCTAGTGAAGTGAAGTTAGTGACGTGAATGTTACTTTTGGTCACAGCCTTCAGTATAATGTTATGTCGCATGTTTTGATTTACACATGCTTAGGAACTTATTTAACATATAACGTTAGCATCTTATGAGCTAACTGTTGTAGCATTAGCCGTGTTGTAACAGATGACTTTTTGATCTGGACGCTCTGAGCTCGTAAGTTGTCATTTTCAAGTAGGGATGTCAAGATTAACCGGTTTTACGATTACCACGATTATAAAAGGACGCGGTAGGTTATCTGTAAGAATTTTAGAAGCCCGGTTTACCGCAGAACTTTTTCACGCTGACCCACGAGCCGCTGCACGCCATAAACAATGCGTAAACTCAGCGGTAGTTGAGCGAGGCAGAAGGACGCTCTCCTCCAGTGTTGTATCCACCCAAAAACGATTGAAGTCAGCAGAGTGGGACGTCTTTAGGATCCAAAACATGACCAAGGCGTTGTTGTTGTCGATGGAACATCTGTTATGCAAACCCTGTGGTCAGAAAGTTGCAGCAAAAGGCGCCGATATCGGCTACATCGAATATAAACAACATCTTGGAGATAATCCTTCGCTGTGAATGTCCAGGTCAAGCTAACAAACTGCATAATTCACAAAAAAGTTGTCCAAATGTTTGGAAATAGCCATAACTGGCTCAGGATGTAAAGAAAAAGCTAACGCGCTCCGCTCTGCTTCAGTGACAGGTAGCAAAAAGGAAAGTGAAACCGCGCACATGTGGAAATCTGTTGTTCAAAAGAGTCTCCTTAGATGTTTTTATGAACAGAGAATGAAACATGTTTACATAATGACTGACAAATAATTAAGCAGCAGCATAACTTTTAAGAACATAAAACCTAGCCTAGAATGTGGTCGAATAATATATAGTATAATAATTATGATAATTATGGTCATTATAAAGTAGTAAAGTTGACATTGTTTTGTATTATTCAATGTAGGCCTATTTATTTTAATGCAAAACAATCTTAAAGCATTTTTCATTTTTAGAAACAGTGAATGTTTACAAGTTCACGTATTAAAAAGCTTTTTAAAGACAAAAACTAAAAATATCAGTTTCCTGTCATTCGGTCGATAATCGTGAATAATTTCTCTCACAATAATCGTGACTCAAAAAATTGAAATCGTGACACCCCTATTTTCAAGTCGGAAAAATACCAGTTACCAGTCGCCTGAAACGCACCATAAACTCAGTCACATGACTGAGACTTACTTGTACTCTCTTACTGTACTTGAGTAGATTTTTCAATGCCCTTGTAAGGCACGACTGTCGTAATGAAGCCATTTAAAAATAATAATCCAAATAATGATCAGGAAAAACATTTGGACATTTCTTTAAAACGGTCTCTCTCTCGAGATCACGTGGGCGCTTGACCAAGATGGTGGCTTGAAGGGTTGCTCCGTGGCCCTTCGCCAAAAATAATCTCAAAGATAGTTTACTTTATCTGATTTTGCAACATATGTTGTGGTTTCTGCGTGCCTAACTACTTCATTGTCGGCCCGACTCCGTGAATCAATGAGTACTCAATACTCGTATAACAAAAGCAATGCGACGGCCCAAAGACACACCCGTGCAACAGGCTAAAGCTAGCAAGAGGATGGACGACTATGTTAGCAAGACCTGGGACGAGCCAGCCGCTACGCCATGTCCTACAGCCAAGGGTGAAGGGCAGATAACGCTGGACGTTTTATTTACTGAGTTAAGGGCAATACGTGAATCAACAACTATTATTGAACAGGATACCAAGCAGATCAAAACCACTGTCGGGGAGATCGAGGGGAGACTCGGCACATTGGGCTCACGTATTGACGAGGTGGAGGAGAGAGTCAGGGTGTTGGAAACTACCTCAGACGCGACTGAACAACAGCTCACCATGCTTTGAGAGGAACTGCAAAAAATGCAAAACCACATTGAAGATTTGGACAACAGAGGACGCCGCTGCAACATTAAAATACTGGGACTACCAGAACTGGAAGAGGGGGATGACGTGATTATGTTTCTACAGCTGTCGATTCCCACAATGTTGGAGCACGGGTTCTCCGGTGCTTTAGAGATGCAGCGCGCACACCGGGTTCCGACAGGCCAGGCGAAACGTGGCCAGGGTAAGCGAGAGCGACCGCGGCCAGTAATGGTAAATATGCTCCGCTACCAGGATAAAGATAAAGACGTACTCTGTGTCGCCAGGGGAAAGGGAGAGATCAAGTGGCAAGGAGGAACTCTTATGTTTTTCTAAACAAACCATGGAGCAGCGTATGGCTTTCAACCCAATCAAGGCAGAGCTGAGGAAGAAGAAAGTTAAATATTCACTCCGCTGTCCTGCCATCTTGGAGACTGAGTACAATGATGCTCGCCATAGATTTTCTTCACCCGAAGATGTGTCGGAGTTTGTTCCAGAAAGTTTCCTAACGACAAATGACTCAGTTGATGACAGTGGCCCCTTTTCTGTGTAAGTGCTGATTTAGTCATTTTGCTCTACTGCTTGCTATTTAATTTTTTTTTTTTTTAGTTTTTTTACTGATTACCTTATAATATATAGAGCACGTCTTTTAATTTTTGATCATTTATGACATTTGGTTGCTTTTACATTAAGTAACGAGCTTACTAACATGGCGTTGGGTCACTACGGCAGGTGCCAGTGGTCATACAGGGTTTTTCTTGTTTTTGTGTGCCCCAGACTGTGTTCTGCGGGGCCTGTTCAGACTTTGTTTTTGTATGTGTTGAGTTTTTATGTTTGTTTTTCACCAAATTGTAATAGACCAAATTGTTATTCTGTAAATGCAAATACAATGCTGGATTTGACTTAATTACCATCACATGGGTAGTGATATAGATCTGAAATTAGTCAGTTGGAATAAGGTGCATATGACAGGTTATCAAGTTTTTATAATTCTTCTTGATTTGGTGGGATAATACCTGTGTTAAGGAAAATATCACAGTTTTACACACATAAAATATCAGCTTGTGGAGAAAATATGATTAAAAAGTCAAAACTGTGGTTAATATAACAGGAATCTGTCCTTAGCAACTCCTTAGCAACAGTAGAACGCTCTTCAGTGCTGACGTAGAAGGTGCACTAAAAATACAGCAGATGGCGCTCTTTTTTGGTAGGTATTTGACCGTTTTTTTTCTTATATTCTTGATCAGATTTTATGATTAGCTATATTTATATTAAACTGCATTGGTAATTTACTTCAATAAAAGTTATTGTGTGTGTGGAGCCATTTGTTAAATGCACTTCTGGTGCAGTTTTCTTCAGCTCAGGTGTAGCTCGTTTTATTTGATAATGTTTATACAATTATTTGCAGTCATTAAAAGTTTGCTTATTTAGAAATGCAGCTTATTTAGTTTCTTTTAAATATATTTATAAGAAGTTGGTTCCACGCAGGAAATAAGCTCCTCCTTCACTTTGCGCCGCCTGCATCAAAACAAAAACAGCCGCCATGCTGACAGGACACACGTGCATCTGCATTTTGAGGAACAGCGGAATAACAGGAGTTTATCTGTGAACACGAGGACTTTATTTTGCCCGCGGGACGATTACACTTTTCCATATCTATACCAGGATGGATATTTTAGCTGCGTGTGGAGCAGTGGCTGGCCTACCCAGTGGCTAAGGAGCCGATGTTTTCCAAAACTTGGACATTATTTATGGGATACTTTGAGGACTGAAGGCTTTCACACAATGGAAGAGCGATGTCTGCGTTAGGCGAGTACTGTAACTTTGTGTTTTTCTGCATGTTTAGTGAATCAACAGTTGGCTATAAGATACTGTTTTGTGGTGGTTAGCTTCTTAGCTTCTTAGGGCTGGCGTTCTGTGCGATTTACTTTTGTCTAAGATGTTTAGATGTCACTTGACACAAGTGGGGTTTGTAAAATCGTGAGCTGCTCTGTCTCCAGTGTGCGATGGTTCAAAGAGAGAATTGTGGCTACGACCGATGTTTGTCAATATCAGGCTACAGACGTGTGGCCGCATGCTAACGGAGGCTAGCGGTGTTTTTATTTCCAGAGTCAAGTCCTGCAGTTTATGGCAGGGTCACGGTACAGATCCACGTGTGATTTCATTCTGCAGACTTGATCTGATGTATCGGTTTGTGTTTGTGAGCCTTTGTTCTGCGTTTGTAAGCCGTGCAGGTGTCGTCTCCTGGTGTTAGCTTTGGTAAAGGCTAATAGAGTTAAACGGTGCCTACTTGGTACCGACCGAAAAGCTGCGGTCGGCGGTGGGATCAAAAAATTAAAATTCTTTCGGTGCCAACTTTCGGTTCTTGTTCTCTCCAGACGTCAATATATGACTCGCAGCGAGTCGAAAAAAAGAAACATGAACGTGTGCGCTGATAATGAGCCGCTTCAGCGCAAATGGAGCAAAGCAAAGCTATAACTTAAAGCAAAGCAAAGCTATAACTTAAAGCAAAGCAAAGCTATAACTTAAAGCTATAACTTAAAGCTATAACTTAAAGCTATAACTTAAAGCTATAACTTAAAGCTATTACTTAAAGCAAAGCAAAGCTATAACTTAAAGCTATAACTTAAAGCTATTACTTAAAGCGAAGCAAAGCTATAACTTAAAGCTATAACTTAAAGCAAAGCAAAGCTATAACTTAAAGCTATAACTTAAAGCGAAGCAAAGCTATAACTTAAAGCTATAACTTAAAGCAAAGCAAAGCTATAACTTAAAGCAAAGCAAATGTAACACCTACGCTGTTAGGCAAAGGACTGTAGGATATGGACCAGTTCTAGATTCGAAAGGAGTGGTGTGTAATTCAAAATCAGAGCCAAAGTCAATAAGTTTAAATGGAAAAGCCGGCAATTTACTTAACATAGACAATAAAAAGGACAGACAAACATCAAACATTAATACTGGCCCTTCTGTTAGTTACCCGTTACACCTTTATATTGTTTAAACTTTTGAGATGAGTTCAATAAAAAAAGTATGTTTCACTTGTTTCACTTATTTATTATTTCCTTATTTCAACAAGTTTCGTTTTATGACTGGTCATTTAGTTACTTTGAGTGTTTTTAATTTAAACCTATTCTTAAATTACTTTAATTTAAGTTTAATCTTGGTTTCAGGTTTATATTATTCACTCTTTTCAATTTTCAAACACGTTTGTCACTTTAAAAATGACACCATAGGTACCCTTTAAATACATAAATAAAACAATTATCAAAAGGATCCAGTGAACACTTTGGCAAAGCAATAACAAAAAGAAAATGGCTTCTAATTGTCCAAAAACTTAGCAAAACTTAAATTGTGAATATGTTCTGAGTTCAATGTAGGCGCCCTTTAACGTGCGCTCAAATCCGTTGGACAAACTCCACAAACGCTCCTCAAACCTTGGTCTGGGAGTCAGTGAGGTTCTTTGGTGGAATGCGGACCACGCGCGCCTCGCGAGACGCTGCCGTTGATCCTGAGAATGTTCCGTTGGGTGGCTCGCCTTGGTCTCGACTCGATCCTGGGTCCAAGAACTCGATCCAAGCCCAAGAACTGAGGTGTCCTCGGGGTGGGGATAAAACCTGGCCTGTGGAGCCAAACAAGGATCGCAATTAGCACAAAATAAAATTACATTCAAATAAAAACACAAATCCAGCCGCTTACAAGGCTGCGGAGGCTACGTAACTTAAGAGAGAAACAAAAAAAAGAGGCGACCATTTGTTTTTAGCTGAGCCGCTTACTGTTACTGGGAAATAAAGCTTCTTTTCACATAAAATGAACAAACCATCGTAAAAATAATCAACATTGTGACCAACAGAAATAAAAGTAAAAGTCTGGTCCCTGCCGTCTCGGGCAAAAGCGTAACTGCCTCGTTTAACCGCAGCGACAAACGCTGCGTAAAAGAATACATTTATATTAACTTCAGCACCAAATGCTGGACAAGAGAAATAAAAATAAAAGAGCAAATATATTGTTATCGTTTCTTTGCTCTCTGCCGTCTCAAGCAAAAGCATCGGCCTCGTTTAACCGCAGCGACAAACACTGTACAATAAATAAGTTTGCGTCAACTTCAGCTTCAAATGCTGAGCAACAAACAAAAACGTTCCAAATAAATAACTCACCGAGACTCCTCCCAAAGGTTTCACGTCTCGTAGACACACTCCTCCCTCAACCCGGCAAGGCAAACGGTGTGTAAGATCACTTGTGTCAGGAAATAAGAAAAATCCTAAAGTCCTGTTTGACACCATTGAAAATCTAACTGCACCTTCGGCTCCTCCTGTGCCTGTGTACACACATGAGGACTGCAACAACTTTTTGTCGTTTTTTGTGAACAAAGTACAAGACATTAGGGCAAGTGTTAAACCTCCCCTCGTTAGCGCTTGTTCTATTGATTTCTCACCGGTGTCGTCTTGGTCGTCCTTCACTCCTGTCAGCCTACAGGATGTGAAGACCTTAATAGGAAACATGAAACCGTCTTCAAGCCCCACTGACATTGTCCCAACACCTCTGTTGTTGAAAATGTTCGATACTGTCGGCCCCTGTGTGGTAAAAATTATTAACCTGTCGCTTGCATCTGGCTCCTTCCCCAGCTGCTTCAAACACGCTGTGGTAAACCCGATCCTTAAAAAGCCCAGTCTTGACCCTTTAGAACCTAAAAACTACAGGCCCATATCAAAACTTCCATTTATTTCAAAAATTTTGGAAAAAGTCGTCGCGTGCCAACTGACCTCCTTTATGGAACAGCACAACTTGTTCGATACTTTTCAGTCCGGTTTTCGAAAATTACACTCCACTGAAACAGCTCTTATCAAAGTCTCCAGTGAGGTGATGATGGCAGCGGACTCTGGCCGCTACACTGTACTTGTACTTCTCGACTTGACCTCTGCTTTTGACACTGTGGATCACAGTATACTGATCAACCGGCTTCATAATGAGATGGGACTATCTGGATCTGTCCTCCAGTGGTTCTCTTCCTATATTCAAGGCAGAACCTTTAATGTTGCTGTAAACAATGTACAGTCAGATGCGACCAATTTGTCTTGCGGAGTGGCTCAAGGGTCAGTTATAGGTCCTATTTTGTTTTTACTGTACATTTTGCCACTTGGTCAAATTATTGGTTGCTTTAAGGATGTATCGTATCATTTCTATGCTGATGATATCCAGTTGTATTGTTCTTTTAATGATGCTGAGCTCCATCGTTTGTCTATGTTCTTAGAGTGCGTGTCCTCTATCAAAGACTGGCTGGCCACTAACTATTTGCAGATCAATTCAAACAAGACCGAAACACTGATCATTGCTCCAGACCACAAGATCCCCCTGATCAAACAGCACCTTGGCTCTCTTGGCTCCTCTGTCAAACCCAGCCTCAGAAACCTGGGGGTTGTGTTTGACCAGGCCATGTCTTTGGAAACACACTCAAAACAGCTCGTCCGAAATTGTTTTTATCACCTTAGGACCATCTCTAAAATTCGCAAAATATTGTCAAGGAAGGATCTGGAAATTATTATTCATGCTTTCATATCAACAAGACTTGATTATTGTAACTCTGTTTTTACCTGTCTGAATAAGTCTGCTCTGAACAAACTGCAAATTGTTCAAAATTCTGCTGCTAGACTTTTAACAGGTTTCTCTCGAAGGTCTCATATCACCCCAGTCTTGTCTGCTCTCCATTGGCTCCCTGTAAAATTCAGGATTGATTTTAAGATTCTAGTGCTGACTTTCAGAGCCTTAAACGGTCAGGCCCCACAGTACATCCTGGACCTTTTGTGCCCATATTCCTCTGGCCGCACTCTTCGGTCCTCTGGTCAGAACCTGCTTGTTGTCCCTAAGACTCGTTATAAAACCCGAGGGGATCTGTCTTTTCAGTCTGCTGCTCCCAGACTGTGGAACGCCTTGCCCCTGTCTCTGCGTCTGGCCGGCTCTGTGGACTCTTTTAAAAAGGACCTGAAGACATGTTTATTCAAACAAGCTTTTGATTGATGGGTTTTCACTAGTGTCACTTTGATTTTACATATGTCCCCACATTTTTATTATTAATATTATTACTATTTTCTTTTTATCCTGTACAGCACTTTGTGATTTTATCTGTGAAAAGCGCTTTATAAATAAACTTTACTTACTTACTTTTCGTTGAAGTTTGGGTCAGTTTTGTTTCGTAACGGCTGCACTGCTCTGTTCGCCCGTGCGCTCTTTTCAGACTCCTGTCGCTGACTGAGCCTCGGCCAGGTGGGGGAGGGGCATACGCTCAGAGCGTCTTGAATCAGTTTTATTGATAACGGTTTACAATGTAACTTTTTATAATAACATTGTAAATCCCACTAATTATATATTTATTGTCACGTAGTTTTTAACTGTTTTTAGCAAATATTTAATTAGGTTATTTATGAATATTTATAAGGTTATTTATTGTCAGGTTTTGTCCAGTTACACCAGTGTTTATTTGTAACGGGGGTTACACAAAGCTATAACTTAAAGCAAAGCAAAGCTATAACTTAAAGCAAAGCAAAGCTATAACTTAAAGCAAAGCAAAGCTATAACTTAAAGCGAAGTGTAACGCTGTAGGGCTAGGCGTGGACTGCAACCGAAGGTTCTTGTCGGCAACCAGAAATAGGTCCGGCCACGGAGCCAAGTGTGTGAATAAAAACACAATACAGATATATTATGGTTCAAGTAGGTGTATTAAGGTATATGTTAATAGTTATTTGAATAAGAGTTATCAATAATAATAATAACAAATAATTAATAATGTATTATAGGGAATAGTTATATTATAGTTAGGTTAGATATGCTCAATGTCTAAACAGTGAATGTCCAAACGACAAAACATAAAACACAAAAAAGAAACACAGCAATGTGTTGATGATCCAAGGGTTTGTATCCTATGATATAATTCAGTTTTTTTGTTAAAGTTCGGTTGTGAGCAATGAGTCCGGGTTATAATCCAATAAAGAATCCAAGAAGTTGCTTATCCTACCATACCACGTAGCAGGGGGAGAGAGCAGTGGGTTTCAGGCTCGCCATCCAAGGGTTGACAGTTCAGGAGAGGAAAACCAACCAAGGTTTCAGGGAGGGGGTACAAAAAAAACCTGACCTAAAAACAAGGCTGAGGAATAAGTCCCGTTAGTCAAATGAAAGGTAATTAATCAATTGACATAGCGCCAATACATTAAATAAATGCAGCAATGCATGCTATAATTCACAACATAAATAGATTTCATAATAAAGTCATTACAAACACAAATCAAAGTGAAGCTTCAAAGATAAAAAGGTGTAAAGTGCACTGAAATCAAATCAAAATCGTTAGCACTAAAGCTAAGGTTATATCAAATATTGTACAAAAGTCAAAGTGTGAACATAAATAATAATACTTGTTGCGCAACAGGGTTCAGAGTGCTTCAAAAGGTTTGAAGTCAATTCAAAAAAAGGCATAGCCGCTTAGGCATATGAGTCAAAAAGGTACAAAAATGGCAACAGCCATAATTACACAGAACGGGGTGTTGAAGCTCAACAACATCTACCGCAGGATTCGGCTTTAACAATACATTGAAATCGAGCGGACATTAAACAAATAAGAGCGAAGGTAGCTACGCTGACCACGCTCGTTTACGTGCTACATTGACATTCATTAGCGGCGGAGCTAAAGGGACAGTCGTGGCACCATGATCGCAAATGCACAAAAGTGGAGTGACTCACCGATGAGTAGCAGTAGTCAGATTAACCGGTAGGTCCTGACAGGTAGATTCGAGAGAATCTGCGGAGATTTTTGTACGACACAGCGTTAGTAAACAATGCAACGTTATATACACACACACACGGAACATACAGCGCGGATCAACTCACCGATGAGAAGGCACAGATTGAGCACACTGTAAGAAGTTCCGCTCAGTCGTTTTCTGTTAATTTGCAGTAGTTGTAGGCTTTCAGAGTGAAAACGCTATCCTGGCCACGCCACAGCAGCAGCAGCTATTTGGGGAATAGCGGGAGTGGAGCAGGAGGAAGTGACGAGGGGGAGAGGGATCTTTTAAAGGAAACCGGGCCGTCACAATAAAAGGCACAGGATGTTGGGCGGCTACTTCACGTGGGTTACATCAGCAAAGCTATAACTTAAAGCTATAACTTAAAGCTATAACTTAAAGCGAAGCAAAGCTATAACTTAAAGCTATAACTTAAAGCTATAACTTAAAGCGAAGCAAAGCTATAACTTAAAGCTATAACTTAAAGCTATAACTTAAAGCGAAGCAAAGCTATAACTTAAAGCTATAACTTAAAGCTATAACTTAAAGCGAAGCAAAGCTATAACTTAAAGCTATAACTTAAAGCGAAGCAAAGCTATAACTTAAAGCAAAGCAAAGCTATAACTTAAAGCTATAACTTAAAGCAAAGCAAAGCTATAACTTAAAGCGAAGCAAAGCTATAACTTAAAGCTATAACTTAAAGCAAAGCAAAGCTATAACTTAAAGCTATAAAACTTTTGTAATAGAGATGGCTCAGCCTCAGTCTACAGCAGGACTGAGCCAGGACTAAACCAGGACTTACACCGGTTGTAAAACCCAGAGCTAAACTAAACCAGTTATTATAAACCAGGACTGAAAAAGAAACTTGAGTTTTTAGGCAAATTGAAAAACAAAACAGAGCAGTGACAACAAGAAAGACGTCTTTACCTTTAGCGACAGACCCGGAGGCTGAGTTTATAACTTTACAAGCAGCTGCAGCAAGGGGAATATCAAAGATTGTTTGTGGAAAAGTGAGCGCTCACTCTGTATTAGATATTTTTTGTACAGTTTAGGTAAATTATTAGTGTCAGAGTGAGCGCTCGCACCATGTAAGGATCTTTGACGTGTGGAAGCTTTCGCTTCGTCAAAGTGCAGTGTGTTTAGAAAATTTAGGCTGAAAGAAACCGTGTCCTGATGTGGATCTGTCTCTGCAGCTCAGGAGGTAAAAATGTCCTTTCTCTCTTTTATCGCTGCTTAAGTGGAATTTGTGCTCAAAATATGAAGCTACAGGTGACGCTGCTGCAGCCTGTGTAGCTTCTGTTGAGCTGTTTTAGGACTTTTTCCTGAACGATACTTTTTATGCACATTATTTTAATTGAATTAAAATAACATAGGTATCGAAAAAAGTACAGTTAAGGCACCGGCACCGAAAAGCAGGTATCGTTAAAGTAGTGGTATCGAAAAAACAACAACAAAAACTAACGGTACCCATCCCTAGTGTGCTACAGTGTAGAGGCCAAGTTTATCATCAGCCACTGTCATTTTACATCTGTACCGTGAGCGAATCGCTCTCCCGTTAATGCAAAGCACAACATAAAAGTGATGTGAACGTAAACAAACTAATCCTGAATTATCTGCTTGCAGCGGCGGGCTAGTTAGCTTTAGCCTGCTAGCTTCTTTGCCTTATCAGCGCTGATCTCCATTCATTGCATCAAGACCTTTTTAAATGTCAGAGCTCAACATTTGTTCTTATCGTTGGTCCTTAGCTTGTCACATTTTGTCCCAGGTTTATGGTGATATAGCTGTGGTTCGCTAAATGTTTGTGTGAGAGACAGTTTGCAGTTTATTTGGACAAATGATCCCATTGACTTCAATGACTTTCAGCGGCCGTTAACAATTTTCAATTTCATTCTACGTCACTTCCCGTCTCCATGGGCAATGCTGAAGTGATTTTTTTCCCCGTAAATTTAAAGGTCTTTTTTTTTTGCCAGATTCAGGGAAAATTTTAACATGAATCTTGAATGCAATTGTGTTAACTACGTATTTGTGAAAATGTGAAAAAAGAAAGTCTTACAAAATTTTAAATCCTCTAAGGTAGATATAGCCTTTATCCAGGAGACTCACTTAAGCAAATTGGAGTCAATGAAACTCAAAGGATCCTGGATAGGAAACATATTTTCTAGTCCTGGAACGAGTAAAAGTAGAGGGGTGTCTATCATAATTCATAAAGCAGTTACTTTCACAGAGTCTGAAGTATTATTAGATCAGGAAGGCCAATATGTTTTGGTTAGGGGACAATTGTTTGATGCACTAGTTGTTTTGTGTAATATTTACGGCCCTAATTCTGACAGTCCAGACTTTTTTCACAATTTGTCACAGCTTCTTTTGGACTCAGAGTGTGACCAAATCATTTTGGGAGGGGACTTCAATCAAATACTTGATAGGGACGTTGACAGATCACTTCCCCGTAATAATACAGTGAGCAAGTCAGCCATGGCCATTAAACAGCTGGCTTCTGATCTAGGCTTACAAGACATCTGGAGACTAATGCATCCAGATGGTCAAGAATATTCTTTTTTTTTCACCTCCCCACAATGTCTATATAAGGATTGACTATTTTCTACAATCAGAAACTTTGGTGAATAATTCCGTTGACTCTGAAATGGGCAACATTGTAATTTCAGATCACGCCCCAGTCTTTCTTTGCCTTAATAGGCTTTCACAAACTCCAAAAGCCAAAGGTGGTGTTTGAATGTATCTTTACTTAGAGACACTAAATTCATAAAAATGATAAGAGAGGACATTTTTCAAACAGTCAAATAAAATAGAAGATAGTTGTATGGCTTATTAGTGGGACACTTTGAAGGCTTATTTGTGGGGGAGGATTATCTCCTATGAATCTTTTAAAAAGAAGGAAGTGTCCTTGCCTTGGAGAAGGAGCTCAGAGCACTTGAGGCCCAGCACTCTCAATCTAAGAATAGGTCAACTTTAAACAAAATTATTAGTGTTAAATATAAACTGAACACACTGTACAATAAAAAAGCGGAATATGCACTAGCTGTTTCGCACAAACCAGGCTTACTGGGAAATGGGCGAAAAGCCAAGCAAACTCCTAGCCTGTCTAAAACAGTTAAACAGTATGAACCAAATTCCAGGAATACGAAAGTCAGATGGGTCTACCTCAACCTCAACTAAACAAATGAATAATAGATTCAAAGAATTTTACAATAATCTTTCAAATCAAATCAAACTTTATTTATAAAGCGCTTTTCATACAAAATGTAACACAAAGTGCTTTACAGTGCTTAAAAAATCATTAAAATCATCCCCACCAGCAAATATACATAAATAACAACAACCCCCACCTCCCCCTACACCACCCGCACACACAGACACACAGACACATATACATACAGACAGCCCAGCTGTTAAAAGTCTTAAGTAAAAAAGGACATAAAGTGGGGTACATAAGGCTGAGTACAGATGAACCGAAGGAGGAAACACCATCCAAGGAGCCGTCTGCACCAGGAGCAGCCCATCGGCCACAGAGCGCCAACACAGGGCGCCCGGAGGAGGTGTAGGAGAGACGTCCAACCTCCATCCAGGCACCCACAGGAGAGCGCCCGCACGGCCACAGCCAACCAGCACTCCCGGGGCAGAGGGCTCCCTCAGAGGAAACACTGGGAGAACATAAAAAATAAAAGATAAATTAAAAACAGCTAAAACTCAGCTAAAAGTGTGGAATAGCACAAGATAAAAAATACATAAATAAAAAAGAGTGGAACTAAAGATATAATTGTATAGGGTTAGGGTTACCCTAACCCTAACCCTCTAACCCTTTATTTGTCTCAAGGAAACTTAGATGAACAAAAGTTTGAAACATTCTTCGCAGACCTGAATTTGCCCCAACTTACTATGGAGGATAATAACATTTTGTCGCTCGTGAAGTTAACGGGAGTCCGACTTTCAACTTACCCGGAGATTCACCACCATTCCTCCTCTCTAACTGCACCTTCAACTAAGTAGCTAGGCTAGCAATAAGTAGCTAGCCGTGCTGCTACTAGCTTCGCCACACTGCCTGGAATCAACAAACGTTGCCAAGCTACGCGCTAACTTTTGGGAACTATTTGCCGCGGAAATCATTAAATAAACCTTTCTGCCTTCATAAAAGTGTATGAAGTTTATTTGTGTGTGTACAGTTGGCAAACAACTGTATAGTAAGCGGGATCATGTAGAGAACGCCGGTCATTATCGGGAAAATAAGAACCGACAGTCTCTCTCCCATTTTGTTTGTTTGTTTGTTTGAGTTTTTATTTCGAGCTAAGGCACAGAAGCCAAGAAAAAACAGAAAAATATATATACACAATAAAAGAAAAAAGAAAAATAATATACATTCTAGTTCGAAAAGGAGTGGGAAGAAGACAAGCTTATTGACTCCCACCCCTGTTCATAAACTTTAATAATAATAACTAACAACACTGCATATTTCTTACCATCTTACAAAACAACTATCAACCGAGTTGGTTACATATTAACAAATGCGACACTGCATTATACCAGGTCAACATTCACAGTATCTCACACGCTACAACCAGTGTATTATTTCTGTCTCCCATACAGAATTCATTACCATGTTGGCATTATCATTATTCATCATCATCATTACAGCCCATATAACATTACTCTGTATCAAAGTGTTTGATGATACATAACATACTCCACATTTATTCATGAAAGGTACAGTAATCTCAGACCGATTGATGCTCATGATAACAAGAATAGTCTTAATGATATGTGTTAAAAGGGATTCGGGTTTTTTTTTTTCTTTTTCCTCTTTTCTGTGACTGGACCTGCTGCCAGAGGGGAGCAGCCCCGAGCAACCGGACCATCATTTGTTAAGTGTCCTATACTATGCATTAAAAGAGACACATTTTAGGAGTCTGCTGCCAGAAGAGGGTTTCCTCGAGCTGCCGGCCCCCACATGTCTGCCCTATACTATGGGTTATGTTGAATGCGGAGTACATAGATATGTGCATGTTTTACTTCTAAGAATTTAGTTCCTTTATATTACCATCAGCATCAATAGCAGTACTGCTGTCTGAATCGATTAAGTTTGATTCTAAGAATAATCTATAGATTGTTAGGTATTAATCCTAGACTATTACATTTAAAGTTTAAAGTTTAAATAGTGATGATAACAACACAACAGCAGCAACAACAATAACAATGGCAATAACAACTGCAATAGTATAATAGTAACAACCACAATATACTTCATTATTAGTTAGATCTAACCTTTAAAGTATACAGCACTTTGTGACACCCATTAGTAAATCAAGTACCCATTTCCTCCTTCTGGTACTTTGACCATACCATTTTTTTATATCTTGATTTGAAATGATGAATATTTGGACATTGTTTAAGCTCTGCCCCCAATTTGTTCCAGAGTTTAACTCCACATACAGACACACACATACTTTTCCTAGTGGAAGACACTGCTTGAACCTTAAAGTTATCACACCCCTCAGGTTATATCCCCCTTCTGTGCGTGCAAAAAGCATTTGTATCCTTGCAGGTAGCACATTTTTGTTGGCTTTAAACAGAAGTTGGGCAGTAGAGAAATCAACTAAATCATGCATTTTTAACAGTTTAGACTGCAGAAATAATATATTAGTGTGATCACAATATCCTACTTTATGTATAATTCTTACAGCCCGTTTTTGGAGTATAACAAGGGGGTGTAATGAGCTTTTATAGTTATTGCCCCAAACTTCTACACAGTAATTTAGATATGGCAAAACTAATGAACTATATAACAAAAATAATGCATTGTAATTTAAGAAAAACTTTGCTTTGTTAATGATTGAGATACTTTTGGAGACTTTACCTTGTATGTGTCTTATGTGTGGTTTCCAGCTTAATTTACTGTCAATGGTGACTCCTAAGAATTTAATTTCTGATACTGTCTCTAAGACTACACCGTCTATGTTTACTGAGTCTGGTTTTCCATTATAATTACCGAAAAAACATTACTTTTGTTTTATTTAGGTTGAGAGACAATTTGTTAATGTCCATCCATGTTTTTACTTTCCTTAGTTCACAGTTTATGTTAGTTACTAAAGTACTATAATTGTCATTGGAATAGAAAACGTTTGTGTCATCTGCGAAAATCACTAATTTTAATAATTTAGACACATTAAAATGTCATTAATATATAAATTGAACAACTTTGGGCCTAAGACAGATCCCTGTGGGACCCCACAACCAATGTCCAAATATCCTGATGTAAACTCCCCCATCTTCACATACTGTTGTCTCCCAGTTAAATAGCTTTGAATCCAGCTCAAAGCCACTCCCCTTATGCCATATCTATGGCGTCAAATTAGGGTCTGCTTTAACGTAAACGTAAAAGAGGTATTGTAAACGTAGGTTGTCAGTATTGTAATCATAAAGAGAAAACTGTAAATGTAACTCTAAACTCCATAAACGAAAAAAGAAAAAAAAATATTGTAAACGTTTACAATATTTTTTTTCTATTTATGATACTTTTTTCGTTTATGGAGTTTAGAGTTACATTTATAGTTTTCTCTTTACGATTACAATACCTCTTTTACGTTTACGTTAAAGCAGACCCTAATTTGACGCCATACATATCTGTCTAATTTTTTAATAATATAGAATGATTAAGTGTATCAAATGCTTTTTTCAAGTTAATGAATATTCCAGCTGCATGTTTCTTTCCCTCTAAGCTATTAGTAATTTCTTCTATTGCATCGATGATGGCCATTGAAGTTGACCTTGCTGCTCGAAACCCATACTGACTTTCATTAATTAGTTTATGCTTATCTATGAAATTATCCATTCTACTGTTATAAAGTTTCTCTAAGATTTTGGAAAACTGGGGGAGCAGAGAGACAGGTCTGTAGTTAGTGAAGATGTGTTTGTTCCCATTTTTATATATAGGTATAACTTTTGCAATTTTCATTTTATTTGGAAATGTTCCTGTTTGAAACGATAAGTTGCATATGTAGGTTAATGGTTTCAAGATACTATGTATAATTTGTTTAACCAGTTTCATATCTATATCAAAACAGTCTGTAGACGATTTGTTCTTACACCCGTTAACGACATCTATTATTTCTGTTTCAGTTACTCCAGACAAAAACATCGTTTTTGAATTAATGTCTATCAATGACTCCATTTCGTTGCTACTACACTCTGGAATCTCTGCTGCCAGATCCGGTCCAACATTTACAAAAAAACTATTAAAATGTTCCACAATTTCATTCATTTTGATTGTCATTGATTTTAAAGAGATGTCTCTGACAAAACGGTGTAAACGCAGAAGCCGAGGTCAGACTCAGCTGCAGCGAAACGGGAAAATGTGGAAAACGTTTTTTGCTTGACCAGAACATTCCATTCAGCAAAAACGACAAAACCCGAAACCAGATCTGCACAAGCGGAAAATGAAGTCAATCCATGTTTTTGTTTCAGTGGATGAAGACGGAGCCTTTGACCCACAGCTGCACTCCGGGGTATGCAGATGTTGTCACAGACAGATGGACCATGGCTCAGAAAGGTGAGTTCCCTAAAGAGGATCCTGAAGGTTCAAACACACATTTTTACTTTGACACTGCGTGTTTGAGATTTTTATATGATGTAGACTGTTCCTTATTTGTAAAATTCAACATTTTACCAAGTGTTGGATATTCTTTACTTTATATTCTCTCCTTGGAGATGTTTTTAACCTCTTACCACCTGCCTAAACCAAATGAATTTTCTCCACTTTGGCTATAGGCCAGTGTCACATCTCATTTCAAGATTCAAGATTCAAGATTTTGATTTGTCAAACCATGTGAATGATTTGAAATTATATTTCTCTCATCCTTGATTGTGGAGCGGGGGTGGGGGAAGAGGGGTGGGAGGGAGGGCAGGGAGTTCAGCTTCCCGATGGCCTTGTGTATGAACCTGTTCTTAAGTCGACTGGACCTGGCCGATAGATTCCGCAGTCTCCTCCCTGAAGGCATTACCTTGAAGAGACTGTGTGATGGGTGCCTAGGGTTAGCCTGGAAAAATCCAGACTCACCGCTGTACCAGCGAGTGAGTCTGGTCACCGTGGCATCAAACAAATTTCCAAGGCGGAGCAAACCTGAGCTAACAGACAGCGGAGTGAGCCAATCAGCGAAGGGCGGACATGACGTCAGTAAAGCGACACACACTCTACAGTGAGGAAGAAAATAAACGGAGTTGAGATGACCGAAGAAGTTAATTCAACATGGCTAGCTCAAGAGAGAGTGTTGTCGATGACTTGTGTCGTTGTTGCGGAAAAAACTTGAGGATACACGGAGTTATTAGCGGCTCCGCTTTGATTTTTGAACGGGGTAATCAATCACGAGACTCATCTATTTTGCAGCGACTTGCTGGCTTGGGTCTTGCGTTAACGCCAGACAAAAATAGATCAAAAGACTGTGCAAACTTTGTGTAACTCTTATCGGACGCTTGGAACGGGACTTGTCTATTTTTCGGAAATGGCAACAAGAGGAGGACACTCTGACAACCGAACTACCACCAGCCGAAGGGTCATCTTCTGCCGGACAGGGTACATGTATATATTTTGTATATTGAGAGTAATTTTTAATTTATTCATTTGTTTTTTTATTGCGTGCCCTTACAGTTTTATTATTTATCACTTGTTGGGGAGAGTACTTTGAAAAAAAAATGCTAATCAGAGTTCTGTATTAATACTTTGAATACTTCAAGAGTGGGTTTTTAGAATACTTTCACGTTGATTGTCATTATATTTATGTGTAAATATGGCGCATATTTATTTACAAATTATAGTGTAACTTTACAAAATTACAGTTACACGAAATGAGTATTCTACTTACTCCCCAACACTAGTACTGCACAGATGAAAATTCCTATATTGTGAGACCTTTCGCTGACCATCATTCTAATTATGATCTGAATCAGGTGACAAACGAGAACGTTGTACTCCATCTAAAACACCAAGAGCAGTGAAGAAGATTCGCCGGAGTCCTACCACTCAGACTGCAGCAAGGCGAAGTATCACACAGGTAAACATGTTTTATTTTATACACTGTAGTGTGCGTATTAAAGCCTAATACCATTTTCCAAATAACCACCAAACATTGATTATTTTAGCGTAAGGTAATAAATAAATGAAATCTGCCATCTTAACAGTATATGCAATCATTTGCTAAAGCAAGTAAATCATTTACTAAAACAAGTAAACCAAATACACCTCTACATCCCCATTAACTGCTTGGTTACTTCAGATCAATTATCACACTGTAGTATTGTTATACAAATAGTTTAATATATTCTATATACCAAAGTCTAATCAGGCTGGAACCAGCAGGGTCACTCACAGCCGTTTCTCACACCTATGCCTTTTGTTACTTAATCAAAGATTCATGGCCCTCACTGAAATGCCCCAGACATCCTGAATTAATTAGTACATGAGTAGAAGAAACTCTATTATACCTCTGTTTTGTTACACCATGTCAGACTGAGTGGCCTTGTCTGAGATGGCGTCCATTGGTTTACTACTATAAGATGTATAAGATACAAAGTTTTTATTTGAGGTGTGCAACACAATCATGAAGATTATCTTTGAAAGATTATGTATAAAATGAAAGATAATATTAGTATTTAATATGAGCTGAAAAATGTATCTTCTCCCCCCATTCCATTTGTGCATCAGTGGGGGGGTTTCTTAACAAATGGTCATGAATAGTAAGTGACACATCTTGTGTTCTTTTGGTTTGCTTTCTATTTCACAGGTCATTACTGAGTACCCAAGTAAAACAGTTGTTAAGGTTTCCTCCCCTTCCGAAGCTGGGATCATTCAACACATCACTAATAAAAACTGGAAGACTGCTGCTAACTTGATTTCAACTCATAAAGAACTTTATAGGGAGTTGAAATCAATGTTTCTCAACACCATCAGTGAAGAAAGTCTGTGCCTAACCAACCTAAACAACAACTGTATGCTGTGGAAAACTATGCCAGAAGACCTAAAGTCTTTTTCATTTGATAAGCTCCGTGTGGATCTTGAGAACAGGTCTCCTTTTTTATTGTCCATTTTCCAAACCATTAGCTGCAAAAGTGTACCAGCTGCTTGTGCTGCACTTTGCATTGCACTACGGGGGAGAGAACCGCGGATGTCAGCCTTTGCGTACTATATAAACAGTATACTTCAGCATGGAGGTGCGAAAAAAGCAGCCTTCAAAAGGTTAAGCAAAATGGCAATCACCACATCATACCAGCATGCAATAGGCAAACAAAAGGAGTTGGCTGCCACCTGCGGTGAAAGACTGCAGGAGCTAAAAGTTTCTACTGAACTTTACTTGACCTCTAAAGCAGATGGGCACCCTGTGGACATGACAAGTGTGAATGATAACATGGAGGACCTCACATTATCAGGTGCAATACCACTACACTTAAATATAATTTAAATTTTTTTTTTTTTTGTGGTATTTAGTTTGTAATCGTTAATTTCTAATGTTGTTCATTTGACAATTTCTACAGATGACAATACAGAAAGAAGAGAGTTCTTCAGCCAACTACCAGCTTCAGAGACTGCAGAAGTGAACTCTCCACCACCTTATACCACACAGCCAGAGCTGCCACCCACATACTCTGTAATAATGGACAACTTAGACTTCTTCATGAAGACTCACCAGCAGTCACTACTCGCCAGCAATAAATCCCTCCACTGGATACATCACATTGCTGTTGAAGATCGAATTCAAACAAGCCACCTAAGTGATGTAAGGCCAGATATTGACTTCACCACTTACAATCTTAGTCGCTCTCTCCCAGGATCAGAAACACAAGCTCACGTACAAAGAGAGTTTATAGTGTTGGGTAGCAGACTTCTCACTCAACATCTTGATGTTTTAAAGCCACTTCACAAGGTTGTTTTGCATCACATTCCGCATGACTATTCTGAAGAAATGTCATTACACTCCACAGACGTAAGTAGAACTTAACACAGTGTTTTACTGCAGAAACATGTGTTGCAGGGATGGTAATTACTGACTTTACTTTTACAGTACCCCCTTGGACTGATTTTCAAGAATGAAAACATAACTGGGGATTTGTCCGATGTACTGTTGTATCTTCAAAAAGAGTAAAGGAATATTAAATTACCATAATATTACCTCTGCACCACAATGTTTTACATATTTTCATCTTCTCTCTGTCCAGGTATGTACCAAAGGGACCAAGTGGCTTGGAAAAGGTGTTTGTAGGTGGTGACCGCCTAACTGAGGGTAACTGTCGTAATCTTCAGTGGGGTTTTGCGGACGGAGCTACAGAAGAAGAACGACTCGAAGGATTGGCATTTAAGTTTGAAGATTGGCATGCCATCAGAAATCTGTTTCAGGTCTGTGAGGTGTCTAAATACTTTAAAATCACGAGCAGTACTTTGACATTTACTTTAATTTCACAGATCCATTACAAATTATTTTTTAATAAGACCTCATCAAAAGATCATGGAACACTTTTTTCAAACATGAATGTGTTGAGGTACATTTTAAACTACAGATGCATTCTTCGAGTGTGCTATTCAGAATGAGAGTGTTTGTGCATGTTGGTCAAAGCATGTTGAACTTGACGTTTGTGCTGCTTTTCTTTGTGTACAGTCTCTTCCAGTGCTTCCAAGACAACATGAATTGTCTGGATGCCCCATGAAATGAAATGATCTGTCCTGCCACCATGAATAAGGCACGGTGTTGTACTCTCATTTTATTGTATTTTATGACACATGAATTGTTCACAAAAAGAAAATAGTAAAAAAAATGCAGAAAAACAGGCTTTTGCTTAATTGTTGTGTGTGTGTGTGCAGGTGTTCCAATGCAAAACAAGGCCCAACAGTGGCTTACGATGCCTATAAAAAGTTTTTGAGGAAAGACACTACCGCACTTTTCCTGGCTGCAGCTCTGGAGCACTTTGGGCTGAAGGATTTGTCAGGCATGTCATGTCTTTTTGTTTGTATATCTCAAAGTCTTTACTTTCGAAATACAATACTAAAAGTATTTTTCACAGATTATTTAAACTTGAGAGTTACATGAGTGGTATTTTTATGAACAATTGGGCTGATATCAAGCGAGCCATGAAGCATATCTTCTTCTGATCGTAATGACTTTACTGCGGTTTAGAGTCACCAAATGAGATCACAAAGAGGTCAACATAAAAATACATGCTTTAAAACTACTACTCAGAATACTTTTACTCTACTTTTAATTGATGCTTTTAATATGGTTAAAAATGCAGCAGTGTACAAAGTATAGATACAGGCTCAAAAATAAAGTGAAGAAAAGTAAAAATAATAAATTACATTTTATGGTGATTAAGTGAAGTAAAAGTACATTTCTGCTTTCCATGTTGAATATAATGGATGTGAAAGAATAATAACTTATTTCTTTATGTTTTTGTGTACACAGATACGCCAGACAATTTCATTCCAGCTGACATAGAATCTGGATCCCCAGCAGACCAGAGGACGTGGCTTCATGATAAAATGTCTGAGTTGATAGAAAAGTATGTCATGATGCCGGAAATCTTCTGCAAAGCAGATGGCCAACCTACTGCTCAATTCCAGTGTCGTGACCTCAACTGTAATACAGCATACACATCTTCGAATGCAAGGGAAATACATGAAAAGAAGAAACACAATCTAGTGCTCTCTTCCCCACCATCACCCTCTACAACTACAACAATAAAGCCAGACTCCATCAAAGAGCACTCGGAAGCAAGGTTAGGCTTCAGCTTTGTCTTGCTGAACATGATGGATGCTGTAAAAGAGGGTGATGGAGAACGGCTGATGCGACTATACCAAGTTGCTCTCCTTTTCTATAAGGCGTACGGTCACACCCAATATGCATATAGCACTCTACTATTAACTTTGCAACTTAATGTCACACTGTCTCCGAGAATGGCCCACAGTCTAAAATGGAACAGATTCTGGAATGGAAGAGGTGGGCAAGGAAAAAACATACCACTTGACTTGCACTTGGAGCACATGAACAATTACCTTAAGTCTTTTCTGAAAGGTCTTGGCCCAAATCTTACTGAGAACTCTGCAAACCGAATCAGTAAATCCATTGGCATCCTCAAAGAAATGATGGACAACACTGACAGGGAGCTGGAGGTCACCAAACCAAGTGGTGTGCACCATACAACAGGAGAGGAGCAAGACATTGCAACTCTAGTGGCCATTTTCAAGGACAGACAAATTTTCAAAGAGCAGCCAGGGAGAGAATACCAGTCATTTCCTTCTTTTGGGAAAGACTTGCTTGAAAGATTGAATTACGCTGACCTTTACCTGTGGATGCAAACAAAAATTAAAGACTGGAGAAAAGTTGCCGTTTAATCAAATACATTGTAGATGTTTGTCTTGGAACTTGCAACTGACAATGCATATTTTACTTGCACTACTTGTTAAAAACTAGCACTGCTATTTAGAACATTTGCATGTTTAAATTGTGTCCGACGAGAGCTATATGTTATATTAAAATACATTTCTGTTGTGTAATTAAATAAAAAAAGCTGTAAACAGTATTTTTCTTTAGAAATCGTTTATTTTTGGTGTCACACAAAATAAAATACAGAAGTTCCTTTAAATTCCTTCATAGCACTAACAGTGTAACTTTAAATACTGCTGACATGATCCAAAATTAATCTGAACCTTCAAGAACATTGACTCCAGACTCTGAACTACTTGCTGATGTGTGTTGCGCCATGTCTGGCTCATCAAAATATCCTGTGTAATATATGTCTGGGAAGTTAACGGTTTCAGGTAGTGCAGAAGTAGGACCTGGGCAATTTGTAATGTCTTCAAAAACGTCATTAATAATTTGGAGAATAGCGTGTGCGTGACTCTGATTAAATACTGGTAGGTGCTTGGCAATATATTGTATATCAAAGATGTATTTACTGTGCTCTATGACAGCATCAATCAGTTCAGAGCCAAATCCAGTACAAGCAGTTATATTTGTGTATAAAACTTTGTTCTTAACTAAAGTCATTTGATATTGCACCAAGAGGTCCCTTAAGAGCACCTTGTCGTCATCTGCCACCTCTCTACTAACATGATGTGCCGGAACAACCGTTTGGGGCAGTTCATAAACAGGAGTAGTCTCTTGGCAACCTTCTGGGTTACATTGGCATAGTGAGTGACAGTAGGTGCAACACTGATGACCTGGCATGACTGCAGTGGCTTGTTCGTCAAAATGGCTGTACAAAGCCTTCCTAAAGCAACCATGTCTTTTTGAATTTAGCAGCTCCTTGACAACTTGATCCACCTTAGTGTACTGTTTAATGCAATAAATAACTGCATGTGACTGTTCTCCATTCCTGCCTGCCCTGCCTATTTCCTGCACAATGGCTTCAATGTCCTCTGGAACACCATACATAACCACATGGGAAATATTAGGAAAATTCAAACCCATTCCAAGGGCCGTAGTTGCAACTACAACTTTACAGTTGCCTTCTCCGCTCAAAGAAGACAGCACTCGGGTCTTATTTTGTGGTAGTGTTTTGCTGTGAAACATCCTAATAATCATATTGTCTGCTTGGTGCATAGGATCTCTCCCCACCCAGCAATCTTCATCCAGTTCAGCTTTTAGGTAGCAAAAGACTCTTCCAACCTCTTTTATAGTCCGACAGTAAATAAGAACAGGGGACATGGTAATTCCCATTTCTTTGACTTCCTGTACTATCCAGTCCATGCAGTCCAGGTGAGGTCCACGAATATGGGTCAATCCAAGTCTAATGTTGGACCTGTTCGGGCTTTCTATCAGAGTCACTGCCTTTTCTAGATGAAGCTGCTTTATCACTCTGGCTCTTGACTGGACATCTGCAGAAGCGGTTAGGGCCATAATAGGTGTCCCTGTAACACAAATTTATATTGACATTAATAAACTGCAATAGTTAATTGAAAAAACAATTGTGTATGCTTAGTATGTCATATTTTTGCACCCAAAAATAAATAAACAACATCTCAAATAGGCAGTGATTACATAACAAACCTGCTTTGACAATGGACCGCAATTCTCCAAGTCTAGCAAAACACTCTCTGAAGGCACTTTGTCCTTTCTCGGCAAGTCCCCTATAGGAAAAACACACGCCGAATAAAGCATGAGCATATTGTGGTGAATGAGTTGGAGCAAAAAGTAAATTATAACAACATCACACTCTTAACACTTATTGATGTTTTAGTTACGCACTGTTACAAAAGAAAAGCTTACCATTTGTAAGTGAGGTGTACTTCATCGACCACAATCCCGACCAGCTCCTGCTGGTTAGACAACAGGCGTCTCCATTTCTCGTTCAGGAGCCATGCTTCTGGGCTACCAAACAACAACTCCGCTTTGCCGCTGAAAATCTCCTCGTCAGTATTTACTCCGATCTGCATTGCGGTAACTCCGACTTTCGAGGCCTCGGTTACTTGTTGCTCCATGAGTGCAAGCAGAGGAGACACCACGACCACAACTGGATTTTTGTATAACATCTTTTTTGCAACAAGCGGAGCTAACTGATATATTAAACTCTTCCCAAAGCCAGTAGGAAGCAATGCGAAAACATCTTCTTTTGAAAGAAAGGCTTCCAGTGCTGTTAACTGTTGGGGTTTTAATGACTTAATGTGATTTTGGTCATTTAAAACCGAATTTACCGCTGAGTTGAACAAACTTTCGTCTCTCTCGTGTGCCATCTCTATTGTTATTGAGGGGACTTCCGCCGCACAAGAGTGACGCTGCTCGCTAACAACATGTCACAGCAAATAAACGAATCTGATTGATCGTGAACGGATTGATTTTGCGGAAGCCGCGAACGAGGACGGGGTGACCAGACTGATCCCCCGCTGGATAAAAAAATACAGAGGGGAATCATTCTGGTCTCACCAGGCTAGCCTAGGGTCCCAGGTGAGAAAGCTAAGACCCACAAAACTAATATGTTTGCGTTGTTGCAGTGTTGTTGTCACTTTTTTCATGATTTTCTTTGGTTGTTTTTTTGTTGTCACTTTCGATTCTTTTTTGTTGCGTTTACATTTTTCATTTCTTTTCAGTTTTTGTTAATGTTTTGATGCTTTTTGACACGATATTATATAAAACAAGGAATTTATTGAATAAAAAAGCATTGTTTTTGATATATAGTTATGTCCCATCTGTCATATATGCAGAGATATGGGGAAATGCTGATAAGACATTTATAGATTCTTTATTTAAATTACAAAAAAGGGCTATAAGGATTGTTAATAAGCTTGGTTATTGTGAACCAACTAATTATTTATTAAACATGAAACTTTAAAATGAATGGACATTGTCAACATCAAGGTTAAAAACAACAACGTTCCTAATCCTTTCAAGAGTTTCTTTAAATTAATGGAAAGTTGTTACAACCTAAGAGGTCTATTTATATATGAAAATGTTAAAGTAAGCACCAATGTGTAGTCGAGATGTGTTTCAGTTGAGGGTGTTAAGCTATGGAATAGACTTAAAGATGAATTCAAACTGTGTACTTCTTTAACCGGATTTAGGAGAATGATTAACCCTTGTCTTCCGTTCAGAAACACTACCCTAATCTTACGTTCGTGGCTTTTCATTCCACTTTTTCAACTGCCGTAAAAATATTGTAAATTATTATTGTTTCAAACTTTTGTCACATAATTTTGTTAAAGGAACAGGCCACCGTTTTTCCATACTGAGATGTTCTTACCTGAGCTTAGACGAGTTCATCTGTACCTGTCTGGTCTTCACGTGTGCCTTCAGTCACGTAAACACAGCACAGACGGCGTTAGCATTTAGCCTCTCTCTTCTCCTCTATAGCTCTAAACGAGGTGAAGATAGAAGCTACCAAACTCTTCCACGTTTTCCCTATTTAAATATGGTTACGTGAAGTGTTACACCATAAAGTATAATTATACAAAATTAAACGATGTGGATTTTCTAAACGGATAAAAAGGGGAACTATATTGTAAGGCGTAATAATACCAGGAGTAATTCGGCATCCGCACAGTGATACCTTCACTGTACTGTTCACTTTTATCCGCTTAGAAAATCCACATTGTTTAGTTTTGTGTAATTATACTTTGTAGTGTAACACTTCATGTAACCATATTTAAATAGGGAAAACGTGGAAGAGTTTGGTAGCTTCTATCTTCGTTTGGAGCTATAGAGGAGAAGAGAGAGGCTAAATGCTAACGGCGTCTGTGCTGAAGGCACACGTGGAGACCAGACAGGTACAGATGAACTTGTCAAAGCTCAGGTAAGAACATATCTCAGTATGGAAAAACGGTGGCCTATTCCTTTAATCCACTTCTGTTCTGCACAAAACTATTAAAGTTTAAAAAAATATAACAATATGTAACTATTTTATAGCCAATTAAAAAAAACAACACAAATAAGCACACACAATTGTTAATTTTTCATTAAAAAGTGATTTGGGGCAGAATTTGAATTTACTTTTTAAAACATCCTTGTATATGTCAAAGAATAGTAACAACTTTTTTATTTTTATAATTTTTATAGTTTCTTTTTAGTTTTTATGTAAAGTTGAGTGTTTGTATTTTCTCCCTAATCTTTGAACTGCTGTAAAAATATTGTAGATGAACATTTTATCAAACTTTTTTCACATAATTATGTTAATCCACTTCTGTTCTGCACAAAACACCAAAGTTTGAAAAAAACATCAAAATATTGTACTCCTGTATTGTACTCCTGTACCCGACCAGGAGACGGGACCAGGAGGCGGGACCACATTACACCGGTTTTAGAGTTGCTGCATTGGCTCCCCGTGTGTTTCAGGATCGATTTTAAAGTTCTTCTAACGGTTTTTAAATGTCTTAATGGTCTTGGTCCTTCTTATCTTTCAGAATTACTTTTACCTTATGAACCTTCACGGCCCCTTCGCTCCTCTGGCAGGCATCTCCTAGTTATTCCTAAAGTCAACAGAAAGACTCATGGCGAGGCGTCTTTCCAATATTATGGCCCTCGCCTCTGGAACGACCTGAGGAGGAGCTCATGATTTCCATGTGTGTATGGATGTATGATGCGGGGCGTATTGTTTTAAATGTTATGTGTAAAGCTCGTTGTGATACCTTTTGGTATGAAAAGCGCTTTATAAATAAAGTTTGACTGATTGATTGATTGATATTTCATGGCCAATAAAAAAGGAAAAAAAGAAAAGAAAAGCTCACAAAATGGCTAATTTTCCATATAAACATGAGTTTAGGCAGAATTCGGATTTACATTTTAAAACACCCTTGGGTCAAAGATCAGTAACAACTTTGATTTTGATCGTTTTGTGTAAAGTTTTCACATTTTCTCCCTAATCTTACGTTGGTGGCATTTTCTGTCCCATTGACTTCCATTATAAACTCACTTTTGTTGGGATGTTGGGGGCGTGTGGGGGTATGCTGGCCAGTGATGGGGGTGTAGGGGTGATGGGAGGGTCTGGGGGGTGTTGAGCGGGTGTTGGGGAGATACTGGCCTGGAGCGGGCTGTAGGTGTGATGGCAGATGTTGGGACTGTGTGGGTGATTATACTGGCCTGGAGCGGGCTGTAGGTGTGATGGCAGATGTTGGGACTGTGTGGGTGATTATACTGGCCTGGAGCGGGCTGTAGGTGTGATGGCAGATGTTGGGACTGTAAAGAGCTGCTTGATTACCATATTTGTAAACATGTTTGTAAACAATAACACATGACAACTACCTCCACCATGGACAACCACCCCCATCTCACAAACCCTCCAACACCCCCAGCACCTCCCCACAGACCTGCCCCAATGCCCCATATAAGCATATCCCCCCATGAGCCTCATAACTCCACTGAAACAGCCTAACTGTGATATTAGGTTTTTCCCATAGAAATGCATTGAAAATGCAGTTTCAGGGTAAATGCTCGAAATTCACTTTGAACTGTAAAAACCACAAATGTTTCCTCCTCTGATCAGAAGAAACCACAAAAAAAAAAGATATTAAAGTGTGACGGCAGAGCGATGACAAAGTGAGTTTAAGTCAATGGGGCAGAAAATGTGAAAACTCAACTTTACATAAAAACTGAAAAACTATCAAAATCAAAGTTGTTACTGATCTTTGACCCAAGGGTGTTTTAAAATGTAAATCCAAATTCTGCCTAAACTTTTTATATGGAAAATTAACCATTTGGTGAGCTATTTTATTTTTATTTTTTATTGTCTATAAAATAGTAAAATATGTTGATATTTTATCAAACTTGAAAAGAAGTGGATTAACATAATTATACAATAGGCCAGGATGTATGAGAGTGTGTTTGAGAGTGCGCATGGGGGACGACGGATGGAAATTAGCCCAAGGCTACAATCCGGTGTGGCTTGTTCATTAACTTGCACTGTCCCTACCAAATAAACCAATAAACAATTATGTGAACAAAGCTTGAAAAAATGTTAATCTACAATATTTTTACAGCTGTCAGAAAAGTGGCATGAAAAGCCACTAACGTGAGATTAGGGTAGTAAATTTGTACAGGCTGCATCAGTGACCAATATAAAATTTTTAAATTGTATTTTGATAATGTTTGTGAAAATACGTTTTGTTACAAAAAATTAGTCAAATATCTCAAATATGGAAAGAGTTACGGCCAAATTAAGGGCAAAAAGTGGCACAGAATGCCCCAATGTAAGAAAAGGGTTAAGCAGAAGACTGAGTGATTACCTCAAGCCTATATAAAATGGAAATGTGTATGTGTATATATCATTCATTATACTGTCTGTAAGTCACCAAATAGTTGATTATTATTTTATTTGATAATGTATATTATTAATGAGATGAGCCGATTCAGTATCAGTTGTGTGGTTTGAACAAGGATAGGCATAAATAAGCATTGCTTCAGCCTATTCCTTTTTTGGTTGAATATGTTTTCTTATTGTTACTGTTTGGAAATTGTATTGATTTGAATGAATGAATAATAATAATAATAATAATAATAATAATAATAATAATAATAATTAAAGCCGCTCGCGGCTATAAAGGCCCTCGCCCCAGGCGCAGTCCCACCCTTGCGACCATCCCTGCTCGCTCTCGCCCAAAGCCGCACTCGCCCCGGCGTCACACCCAACCTGGTCTGTTTTCCGTTTGTTAACTCTTGCCCTGGCCCACTCTCACCTGAGCCTTCATCACACCCCGGCCTCACTCTTGCCGCAGGTAGCTCTGGTGCCGGCCCACTCTTGCCTCAGCCTCAAGGTCCCGGCCTCACGCTCGCTGCAGCGGTGCTTTTCACACGCTGTATAGTTGAAATCCTTTCTATGGCCATTGAACTGCAATACTAGGGAGAAGCCACCAGGCAAAACAGCACCTGGGCAGAGGTGCCAAATTCAACACCCACTCAAATCTGTGGGCACCCAGGCAAATTTGCCTTGATTAAAAAATTATTCAATAAATATCGCTTAACCTGTAGTAAAACAATCTGTATTCATGCATATTTTACATTGGGACTACTGGGAGACAGCGCATGTATCCTGATTGACCTTTGACCGGAACCGCTGCCTATGCGCACTATGAGATTGCGATTTTGCTTATATGTGACCCGCCATGGATTCCAAGGACATAAGTCGGCAGCCCGTGTCTCGAGAAAAACG
Organism: Neogobius melanostomus; assembly: GCA_007210695.1. Lineage (NCBI taxonomy): Eukaryota > Metazoa > Chordata > Actinopteri > Gobiiformes > Gobiidae > Neogobius > Neogobius melanostomus. The sequence goes on from VHKM01001173.1 coordinate 121,609, forward strand.
CAAACAAAGATTTTTTGGGGAAATTGGTGATTTTCACTTTTGTGCAGAATCGTTCAGTTGAAGTCACGAAGTAGCCTCTCCATGTTTAAGCTAGCAGTATTAGTATATTTAAAAGCGTAAACTTTTAGGTTCAAAATGACTAGTTTGAGGTGGGTTTCGGAGCGTGCAGTAGGGGCGTGACTTTGTCTGTGTTTATTTACATACTGAGTAAACACCGCGGAGGAGGAGAAGCAGAGCTGCTTTCAGTTGTGTTGTTGACACATGCTTTAGCAAACAAATGCCACGCCAGAAAGGCTGTTTTATACATAAGCCTATTGTCGATCAGTTTACAGGTTGAAAAAGTCTTGTTTTGTCAGATAAATGGCGCATGCCGTGGGGGCGTGTCATTGTGCGTGTGTGGCTTCATGACTCTAAGCTTCACCTGTGTGGCTCTCATGGATCTACTATAATATCAGAGGCTGGTGCTACTTGCGCTTTAAACTGGATTTACTACGAGATTTTCTGAGCAAAAGGCAAAGGTTACTTCAGACGGGTGAGTGAAAGATTGTTTTTTTTATCGCTGGTGGCCGTGCCCATGTGTGCTGTGTGCTTGGGGGTATTTTCCCTACCCGGAAGACAAGACGCTTCGATTCAGTTAACTCCGCCCCTCTCTCCGCTCATTCCACATTTGCAGTATTATAAATATAAATATTGCTGCAAAAAGTGAAGTTACTTCACATAATGCAGTTATAAGGAGTTGACATGTGCAACACAGTTTCATAAATGGCTAACACACACGCTAACACGCGTTTTGATTGACTCACCGCTCAGCATGGCCTCCCCATCGTCGGGTGTTTACGTTATGGCCCTCGTGTTGGTTATAAAAGTTAATCCACTTTGATTCTGGCCAAGGTTCACCAAGCATCCATCAGGTTGGTTGATATAGTAGCTAGCTTAATCCCGGAAAGAAATTCCAACTTCTGGCGAGTGCACTCTTCTTTAGGAAGGTTGAATAGTCCTGTTCCTCTCGTAGCCAAACGCGCATCCGTGGCATTATCGGTAAGAAAAAGAACAGGCGGTGTCCAGAGTAGGTTAGAAAGAGCTCAGTCTTCAAAAACAACACTTATGCTCGGATCCATGGCTCCTCCAGCCGTGGGTGCGCTTGATTAGCGTCGTGGGACAGCACAGACGCGTCGGAGAGTTTTTTTTTTTTTTTTTTTTTTTTCAAAAAAAAAAAAAAAAAAAAACAATTTTATAAATAAAAATCAGGCCGTAAGGCATTACATTACAGACGTAGAGCACTTCCGTTCCGCTGTGACGACACAACTGAACAGCTCAGTCGTTTTCCAGGAGAGGGTGGAGCAGCTGCTCAGGAGCAGGATTCAGGAGGATTACTTAGAACTGCGTGAATTAAGCCAAAAACCGCTCAGGGGGTGTTTTTGATAAGGAAATAGCATAACAACATGGCTAAAAACTCAAAAAAGTCGATTTTGCATGATATAGGACCTTTAAAAAATTACAAAGAACAATAACAACCTTCTGCTGTGAGGTGAGATCAATACATGAAACCAAAAATGAGACTGATACACATAATTAAACTAGTAACCAATGGTTTGTTGTTTGCTCCCTCCCTGTGCTTTACTGCTTTGAGGGGGAGTTTGACAGGGGGTGTGGCTTATCCCAATGAGATGTAAATGAGCCCTATTGTCACTCCCAACAGCAGAGAGGCGAGAATGGCCCAAAAGTTTGGAGAGGTTTTTCAGGCCTTTGGGCTTTTTGGAGTTGTTAACTTCAAATCACCACTACACCTCCAAATATTATCAGATTTCCATGTGTTACACATCGTTGGAAAGCTTGGAGACTACACTTTAATAATCTGTGAAAATCTCAAAATCCCCAAAATCGACTTGTGTCTTTCATTCCTGTGGCTGGTCACATATGTGCAGCGGCCATGGGAAAAGAAAAAGCATTGGAAAAGTGTTTAAGTAATGTTTGAAGCATCAACCTCCTGCACCAAAGACCAGCGCACTAACGCTGAGCTATAACTCCATGTTATAGTGTGCCTAATGTGGGCTACTATTCTCTAAATCAGTGGTTCCCAAAGTGGGGGTCGGGACCCCTCAGGGGGTCGCGAGGCCATGGGTGGGGGTCCCCAGATGAGTTCAAGATGAAATAAAATGAAAAATGCTACTGGTTTTAGTATATTTTTGAGTGTAAAACAGCCTATAATTATAGGCTGTTTTACACTAATTATAATTAGTGGAATCCATTCAAATAAACTGTTTAAATACATATTCACTTGATTCACTGCCTCAAAGTAGCATAAGAGGCAATAACTTTATACAATGGGGGTCCTGCGTTGTTTACGTGTCAGTTTTTGGGGTCCCAGCCATAAAAGTTTGGGAACCCCTGCTCTAAATGACCGGGCCGAATTTGGTCCCAGCACGCCACTGGAGGAGAGAGGTAATTTCAGGTCATTTCCCCCCACCCCCCTCCATTTTCTCGATTGTTTTCGACACCCTCCCCATACAGCAACCTAAATGGGTGAAACAATATTTTGGTCAGACCCATTGGTCAGATTCACAGTGATGCCATTCCTGGCCTAAAGGTTTTACCTAGGCTGCAGCAGGAGCAGTGTCTGCTGTTCAAGATATGAACTAAGTAACACAATTGTAACTGTCAGGTAAATCTATAAATATTTTTTTAAAAGCATTAGAAAAGTGTCAAAGTCATACTTGAACTGCACCAGAGACCAGCAAATTATCACTGAGCTATAACACCACACTAAGGTTGGCCTAATGTGGGCTACTTTACTCCAAATCCCCGGGTTTGAAAATAGGTCCCAGCAAGGCATTGCAGGAGATAGGTCATTTCAGGTCATTTTGCCCCGCCATTGTTTTAGAGATTTCCCCCAGTTATTGCCTCTATTGTTTCCCTACAAGCACTGAGCTCATGTATTTGCAGAAAACGGAGGGATGACTTTACAGTTCAGCCAAGATTAATTGAATCATTTTATAATTAGAGCAAACTCGCCTGGGAGACAAATATTTGAGAAGATGCTTCAGCCATGCAGCAACCTCGATGGGTGAAACAATATTTTGATCAGGCCCATCTAGGAGGAGGAACGCACAGGGAGACGGACAGGAAACAGCCAAACTGAACTTCCTGTGATTGTACAGTCCAAAAAAGCTGAATTTGAAGCAAAAAAGTTCAAATTAAAGCTTCGTTCTGTGACAGTGGGGTAGTAAAAATATGTATGACTCTAAAACTGTGGCTTTTGTGAATAAAAGAGGAATTTGGGAAAATTGATGAATTTCATGAGAAACTCTGACAGAGGCCAACATGCTGCCAGAAGAAGAACTCTGGCTATTTTCACGGAGGATGGGCGGGCCACTTAAAAGCCATTTTAAGCCAGCCGGTGGCGCTGTTGTGCCATTTTGCTAAGGCATAATAAGTGGAGTGGTTAACTTGACCCCCACATATTATACATTTTCGGAAAGCTCTAACCAAGAGCTATGCGTTTGTCGGGGTCATTGGTCGCTGGCGTGTCTGTTGTGCGCGTGATTGGCCGCAGAGGTCCAGACTGCGTTGCAGAAACAATAGGCCCTTTTGCCATGTATGGCGCTCGGGCCTAATAATGGAATTTGCCATTTTTTGCCATTTTATTTCTCCCAAACTACATTACTCAGAGTGATGTCTCTTTGATGTTGATCCCCATGACAGGGAAGGCCTGTATGATTATTTTCACAACTCCATACCATCCCGATTTTTTATTAGATTTTTTTAAGAAAAAAACCTTTGAGGGGGCGCCAGTGGGTCATTTTTGGCAATAGTGGCTGCGTTTGCACATGGTTAGGTCCAGGTCGGGAATGTGCACGCATGCCGGATTGGGTCCGTTCCAATCTGACAAAGTCTGTGAAAGATATGAGACTGTGAATTTTGTTGAAAATGGCCTCTGAGTTGCAGGCTTGTCATGACCACGCCCAATAATATTTCCAAAATTGAAACAATGATTTTGAAAGCCACAGGGTCTGGGACCTTTTGGCCAAAATTTGAAACTATTATTATTATTAAAATTAGTCATTTTCGCAGATGACACAAACATTTTCTATTCTAATGACAATTATAGTAATTTAGTAACTAATTTAAACTGTGAACTAAGGAAATTAAAAACATGGATGGACATTAACAAATTGTCCCTCAACTTAAATAAAACAAAAGTAATGTTTTTCGGTAATTATAATGGAAAACTAGACCCAGTAATTGTAGACGGTGTAGTCTTAGAGACAGTATCAGAAAATAAATTCTTAGGAGTCACCATTGACAGTAAATTAAGCTGGAAACCACACATAAGACACATACAAGGCAAAGTCTCCAAAAGTATCTCAATCATTAATAAAGCAAAGTTTTTCTTAAATTACAATGCATTATTTTGTTATATAGTTCATTAGTTTTGCCATATCTAAATTACTGTGTAGAAGTTTGGGGCAATAACTATAAAAGTTCATTACACCCCCTTGTTATACTCCAAAAACGGGCTGTAAGAATTATACACAAAGTAGGATATTATGATCACACTAATATATTATTTTTGCAGTCTAAAATGTTAAAAATGCATGATTTAGTCAATTTCTCTACTGCCCAACTTCTGTTTAAAGCCAACAAAAATGTGCTACCTGCAAGGATACAAATGCTTTTTGCACGCTCAGAAGGGGATATAACTTGAGGGGGTGTGATAACTTTAAGGTTCAAGCAGTGTCTTCCACTAGGAAAATTATGTGTGTGTCTGTATGTGGAGTTAAACTCTGGAACAAATTGGGGGCAGAGGACAAACAATGTCCAAATATTCAACAGTTCCAATCAAGATGTAAAAAAATGGTATGGTCAAAGTACCAGAAGGAGGAAATGGGTACTTGATTGCTAATGAGTGTTACAAAGTGATGTATACCTTAAAGGTCAGATCTAGCTAATGATGAAGTCTATTGTTGTTGTTACTATTATACTATTGCAGTTGTTATTATTTTTCAATGAAGGTACTTGAGTCATCTTCTGTACTCGGTAGTTGAGGTCTCCAAACGTTTCGCCTCTCATCCAAAAGTCTTCGTCAGTGGACGAAATTCACGCAGCGTAGATAAAGACCAATTGGGAGGAGTTGGGGTTAGTCCGGCTCCTCCCCTCTAATCACAGCTACTCTCACCTGTGGGTAAACACCTTTGAAGTAGAGTGTCTGTTACGACCTGCTCACCCCAGTATCGGTCAGTCCTGTCCTATTCATAGATGATCACTGCTAATTACCTGCCTATTGTTCTTTTGTTAGCTGAGGTATCGTCTTCTTGGACTGGGCGTGTCCTGTCGGTTTGCCCCGAAGCAGATTGGAGTAAAAGAAGAAAGATTAAATCTCGCCTCATTGATGCGCTCAACCCCATCATGAGTGATATATATTTGAATTGATTAATTTGATCAGAAACAATACAGAGAAAACATTAGTCTAAAAATGGTGAACCCTCTAAAAAGAAGAGAGGTTGACGGTTGATTTTATACATATATGATAAAGAGACTATTGTGTTTCATGTTAATGTTATATATTCATAACATAAAGAGACGGTTGTGTTTCAGTTTGATTTTAGATATTCATAACATAAAGAGACGATTGTGTTTCAAGTTGATTTTTATATTCATAACATAAAGAGACAATTGTGTTTCAAGTTAATTTTATATATTCATAACATTTTTTTTTATTATTCATTTATTTCAGGCAGACAATGGTAACAAAAGAAAAAATATACAATATATAAATAAAATGATCAATTTCTACCTGAAAGGGAGTGGGAAGAAGATAACTTTAATCCCACCCCAGTTCCCCATTCAGAGCTTACTACATTCAGCTTCACTGTTACTTTCAAGGATTATTTTACAAATGAAAGATCATGGTGGCGTTACCACAGGTAACAATAATTATTACATTGCAACAAACTGTATATCAACAATATAAAGAAAATTAACAATACCAACAATGGTAATGGACAATATACCAATAATGGTAAAAGACAAATTAAACCAACAATGGTAAGGAAACATTGAGCACTTATTAACACTATGAGACAACAGCAATTTAAATTAAAGACCCGCATCTCTATATTTTGACCAGACCCGATGTTTATATAACCGTTTGAATCGATGGCCAGTTTGGCATTGCTTGTGTTGTAACTCCAGTTTGTTCCAGAGTTTCACTCCGCATACAGACACACAGAAACGTTACGAGTGTAAACATAAAGAGACAATTGTGTTTCAGGTTGATTTTATATATTCATAAATAAAGAGACGATTGTGTTTCAAGTTAATGTTATATATTCAACATAAAGAGACGGTTGTGTTTCAGGTATTTTACATATTCATAACATAAAGAGACGATTGTGTTTCAAGTTAATGTTATACATTCATAACATAAAGAGACATTGTGTTTCAAGTTGATTTTATATATTCATAACATAAAGAGACGGTTGTGTTTCAAGTTGATTTTATATATTCATAACATAAAGAGACGGTTGTGTTTCAAGTTAATGTTATATATTCATAACATAAAGAGACGGTTGTGTTTCAGGTTGATTTTATATATTCATAACATAAAGAGACGGTTGTGTTTCAAGTTGATTTTATATATTCATAACATAAAGAGACGGTTGTGTTTCAAGTTAATGTTATATATTCATAACATAAAGAGACGATTGTGTTTCAAGTTAATGTTATACATTCATAACATAAAGAGACAATTGTGTTTCAAGTTGATTTTATATATTCATAACATAAAGAGACGGTTGTGTTTCAGGTTGATTTATATATTCATAACATAAAGAGACGGTTGTGTTTCAGTTGATTTTATATATATTCATAACATAAAGAGACGGTTGTGTTTCAAGTTAATGTTATATATTCATAACATAAAGAGACGGTTGTGTTTCAGGTTGATTTATATATTCATAAGAATTGTTTTATTATATTCATAACATAAAGAGACGGTTGTGTTTCAGGTTGATTTATATATTCATAACATAAAGAGACGGTTGTGTTTCAGGTTGATTTTATATATTCATAACATAAAGAGACGGTTGTGTTTCAGGTTGATTGTTATATATTCATAACATAAAGAGACGGTTGTGTTTCAGGTTGATTGTATATATTCATAACATAAAGAGACGGTTGTGTTTCAGGTTGATTGTATATATATTCATAACATAAAGAGACGGTTGTGTTTCAGGTTGATTGTATATATATTCATAACATAAAGAGACGGTTGTGTTTCAGGTTGATTGTATATATATTCATAACATAAAGAGACAGTTGTGTTTCAGGTTGATTTATATATATTCATAACATAAAGAGACGTTGTGTTTCAGGTTGATTTATATATTCATAAAAAAGAGACGTTGTGTTTCAGGTTGATGTATATATATTCATAACATAAAGAGACAGTTGTGTTTCAGGTTGATTTATATATATCATAACATAAAGAACAGTTGTGTTTCAGGTTTTTATTATTATAACATAAAGAGACAATTGTGTTTCAGGTTGATGTTATATATTCATAACATAAAGAGGCAGTTGTGTTTCAGGTTGATGTATATATATTCATAACATAAAGAGACGGTTGTGTTTCAGGTTGATTTTATATATTCATAACAAAGAGACGATTGTGTTTCAAGTTAATGTTATATATTCATAACATAAAGAGACGGTTGTGTTTCAGGTTGATTGTGTATATATATATTCATAACATAAAGAGACAGTTGTGTTTCAGTTTAATTTTATATATATATTCATAACATAAAGAGACGGTTGTGTTTCAGGTTGATTGTATATATATTCATAACATAAAGAGACGATTGTGTTTCAAGTTAATGTTATATATTCATACAAAGAGACGGTTGTGTTTCAGGTTGATTTTATATATATATTCATAACAAAGAGACTATTGTGTTTCAGGTTGATTGTATATATATTCATAACATAAAGAGACAATTGTGTTTCAGGTTGATGTTATATATTCATAACATAAAGAGGCAGTTGTGTTTCAGGTTGATTGTATATATATTCATAACATAAAGAGGCGGTTGTGTTTCAGGTTGATTGTATATATATTCATAACATAAAGAGGCGGTTGTGTTTCAGGTTGATTGTATATATATTCATAACATAAAGAGACGGTTGTGTTTCAGGTTGATGTGATATATTCATATCATAACGAGACTATTGTGTTTCAGGTTGATGTCTGTGTAAGCTCTCAGTCGTACAGGAGTTGTCCATCTTCAATTAAGGTACTTGAGTCATCTTCTGTACCCAGTATTTGAAGTCTTCCAACATTTCGCCTCTCATCCAAAAGGCTGATGCAAAGAAGAATGCAAAGTTATATTGGAGAAACGAAACAAGTTCTACAGAAGAGACTTTATCAACACCGAAAAGAAAGCATAAGCGGCCCTCAGTCGGCTGTGCACCTTCATCTTAAAGCCTCCAACCACTCCTTTGAGGACGGGGAGGTCGAAATTTTAGCTAAAGAAGAACGCTGGTTTGAAAGAGGAGTAAAAGAAGCTATTTTTATCAAGAAAGAAAATCCTCCATGAACCGGAATGGTGGGCTCAGATTTAATCTTCCGTCACTTTACTCCAATCTCCTTCGGGGAAAATCGACAGGGCGCGGCCAGTCCAAGGAGACGACACCTCAGCTAACAAAAGAACAATAGGCAGTTAATCAGCAGTGATCATCCATGAATAGGACAGATAATGGGCAGTGATCATCTATGAATAGGACAGATAATGGGCAGTGATCATCTATGAATAGGACAGATAATGGGCAGTGATCATCAATGAATAGGACAGATAATGGGCAGTGATCATCCATGAATAGGACAGATAATGGGCAGTGATCATCTATGAATAGGACAGATAATGGGCAGTGATCATCTATGAATAGGACAGGACTGACCGATACTGGGGTGAGCAGGTCGTTAGAGACGCTCTACTTTAAAGGTGTTAACCCACAGGTGAGAGTAGCTGTGATTAGAGGGGAGGAGCCGGGCCAACCCCAACTCCTCCCCATGGTCTTTATCTAAGCTGCGGGCTGAGCGGGACTTTAGTCCACTGACGAAGCCTTTTGGATGAAGAGGCGAAACGTTCAAGACTTCAACTACTGAGTACAGAAGATGATTCAAGTACCTTCATTGAAAATTTCAGGTTGATGTTATTTATTCATGCAAACATAAAATGCGCTCAACTCACTAAATGCCCTCTGACTGGGTGCTGATTCCAAAGAACAATATAGAAATAGAAAAAGGACTGCACTCCTAGTCAGAATAAAGTTTTTATTGCCTGTCAGACGTTTCAGGGGTCTCCCTTCTTCAGTGTCAGGCAAACAAACACTCACACACACAGGTGCAAACACTTATACAATCAGGGCAGGGCCACTCATGTGTCCGCCCACTTCTCCACAGATTGACAAGAAAAGATTATTATACAAAATTATAAAAAGCAGTTCGTACAAAATTATAAGAAGCAGTTCAACAAAATTTCCTCATTGAGTCCATTAGGGAACATAGTGTCCAATTGATGTATCCAAAAACATTCCCTTCTCAATAAGAGGTTGTCTCTGTCTCCGCCCCTTTTTGGCATGGCCACTGTTTCTATGCCACAAAACTTCAAGTCACTGACTGTATGATTTAATTCATGAAAATGTCGTGCCACAGATGACTTCTCGTCCTTCTTTCTTATTGCACATTTATGTTCGCAAATTCTTGTTTTCAGTTCTCTTTTTGTTTTCCCGACATAATACAAGTTACAGGGACACTTCAAAAGATACACCACAAATGATGTTCTGCATGTGATTCTGCCTTTAACCCTGAATGCAAATCCTGTGCTGGGATGAGTGATAGATTTTAGTTTTAGCATGCTGTGACACTGTACACAATTATGGCAAGGGAAATTACCATTAGGTGCAAAGGTTAAAAAATGTGACAGACTTGTTGTAGGTAAAACTGCTTTTACTAAAGTGTCCCTGAGAATAGATGACCTCTTGTAAAAATATCTCGGGTGTGTCTGAAACTCAGAAGAGATTTGTGGGTCACTCTGCAAAATGTGCCAATGTTTCTCAATGACTTGTTTAACTGACTGAGAAATAGGACTGTAAGTAGAGACCATAGCCAACCCTCCTGATCTCAGCCTAGTGCTGGGTCTAAACAATTGAGCCCTAGGCAACTTGCGAACATTATCCAACGTTTGCTGCAGCAAAGGTTCCTTAAAACCTCTGGTTTTGAATCTTTCACATAGCGCCTGAGCGTGCGATTCAAAGGTTTCGTCTGTACTACAAATGCGCTTCACTCGCAATAATTGACTATGTGGTAAAGATCTCTTTAGTGCAGGCGAGTGATAACTGTCATACTGCAGAAAGGTGTTCCTATCTGTGTCTTTTCTGTACACTTATGTGTGCAAGACACTGGACAATACGTCTTTCTTTACAAAAACATCAAGAAAGGCAATCTCATTTAAATCATAACACATAGTGAATTTGATAGTGGATACTCTACTGTTCATGAAATCATGGAATTCCTTAAGTGCAGCCTCTGTGCCTCTCCAAACAAAAAATATATCATCAATGTATCTCTAAATAATATTTAATGTACTGACAATAAGGATTGTTGGAATACACAAAATCCATTTCACATTTTCCCATGAATAAGTTGGCGTAATTGGGCGCCACAGGGGAACCCATAGCAGTGCCTCTTGATTGTAGATAATATAGGTCCTGAAATTTGAAATAGTTTTTTGTGAGAACTAGCTCAGTCAAAGTGATAAGGAACTCCGTCGAGGGGTTTAGTTCAGTTTGTGTATCGAGGAAGTGTCTCATAGCCTCCAGGCCCTCCTGATGGAGAATAGAGGGATACAAATTAGAAACGTCCATGGAACACAGAAAATCAGAGCCATTCAACTGACAGTCATTCAGCCTAATGAGAAAGTATGTAGTGTCTTTAAGATGCGATGGTAAGTCGCACACCAGATCTTTGATGTGGTCATCCACGTATTGAGAAAGTGTCTCCGTAAGCGAGCCTATGCCTGCCCCTATTGGTCTTCATGGGGATTTTTTAGATCTTTGTGAATCTTAGGAAGGGTATATATCACAGGTCTTATGGGATTCTCCACTAACAGAAATTTGTATTCCCCGTCATTAATCTCCCCATCTTTAAAGCCTTTTTCAAAACTGATCTGATGTCATTCTTAAAAGACACAGTGGGATCAGTATGTAAAGGACAATAAATGTCCCGATCACTAAGTTGTCGCTCTAATTCAAGTATGTAGGTTGATTTGTCCGATTTTGTACGAACTGCTTTTTATAATTTTGTATAATAATCTTTCTTGTCAATCTGTGGAGAAGTGGGCGGACACATGAGTGGCCCTGCCCTGATTGTATAAGTGTTTGCACCTGTGTGTGTGAGTGTTTGTTTTCCTGACACTGAAGAAGGGAGACCCCCGAAACGTCTGACAGGCAATAAAAACTTTATTCTGACTAGGAGTGCGTTCCTTTTTCTATTTCTATGTATTTATTCATAACATAAAGAGGCGGTTGTGTTTCAGGTTGATTGTATATATATCATAACATAAAGAGACAGTTGTTTCAGGTTGATTTTATATATATTCATAACATAAAGAGACAGTTGTGTTTCAGGTTGATTTTATATATATTCATAACATAAAGAGACGGTTGTGTTTCAGGTTTCAGGTTGATTTTATATATTCATAACATAAAGAGACGTTGTGTTTCAGTTATTTTATATATTCATAACATAAAGAGACGATTGTGTTTCAAGTTAATGTTATATATTCATAACATAAGAGACGGTTGTGTTTCAGGTTGATTGTATATATTCATAACATAAAGAGACGTTGTGTTTCAGTTTAATTTATATATATTCATAACATAAGAGACGGTTGTGTTTCAGGTTGATGTTATATATTCATAACATAAAGAGGCGGTTGTGTTTCAGGTTGATTTATATATTCATAACATAAAGAGACGATTGTGTTTCAAGTTATGTTATATATTCATAACATAAAGAGACGGTTGTGTTTCAGGTGATTTATATATTCATAACATAAAGAGACGATTGTGTTTCAAGTTAATGTTTATATTCATAACATAAAGAGACGGTTGTGTTTCAGGTTGATTTTATATATTCATAACATAAAGAGACGATTGTGTTTCAAGTTAATGTTATATATTCATAACATAAGAGAGGTTGTGTTCAGGTGATTTATATACATAAGAGACGATTGGTTTCAAGTTAATGTTATATATTCATAACATAAAGAGCGGTTGTGTTTCAGGTTGATTTATATATTCATAAAGAGACGTTGTTCAATTTTATATTCATACAAGAGACGTTGTGTTTCAGTTGATATATATAAGGACGTGTTCAGTTATTTATAATCATAAAAAGAGACGGTTGTGTTTCAGGTTGATTTTATATATTCATAACATAAAGAGACGATTGTGTTTCAAGTTAATGTTATATATTCATAACATAAAGAGACGGTTGTGTTTCAGGTTGATTTTATATATTCATAACAAAGAGACGATTGTGTTTCAGTTAATGTTATATATTCATAACATAAAGAGACGTTGTGTTTCAGGTTGATTGTGTATATATTATTCATAACATAAAGAGACAGTTGTGTTTCAGTTTAATTTTATATATATATTCATAACATAAAGAGACGGTTGTGTTTCAGGTTGATTGTATATATTTCATAACATAAGAGACGATTGTGTTTCAAGTTAATGTTATATATCATACAAAGAGACGGTTGTGTTTCAGGTTGATTTTATATATATATTCATAACAAAGAGACTATTGTGTTTCAGGTTGATTGTATATATATTCATAACATAAAGAGACATTGTGTTTCAGGTTGATGTATATATTCATAACATAAAGAGGCAGTTGTGTTTCAGGTTGATTGTATATATATTCATAACATAAAGAGACGTTGTGTTTCAGGTGATTTTATATATTCATAACAAAGAGACGATTGTGTTTCAAGTTAATGTATAAATATATTCATACATAAAGAGACGGTTGTGTTTCAGGTTGATTGTGTATATATATATTCATAACATAAAGAGACAGTTGTGTTTCAGTTAATTTTATATATTCATAACATAAAGAGACGGTTGTGTTTCAGGTTGATTGTATATATATTCATAACATAAAGAGACGATTGTGTTTCAAGTTAATGTTATATATTCATACAAAGAGACGTTGTGTTTCAGGTTGATTTATATATATTCATAACAAGAGACTATTGTTTTCAGGTTGAGTATATATTTCATAAATAAGGACAATTGTGTTTCAGGTTGATGTTATATATTCATACATAAAGAGGCAGTTGTGTTTCAGGTTGATTGTATATATATTCATAACATAAAGAGGCGGTTGTGTTTCAGGTTGATTGTATATATATTCATAACATAAAGAGCGGTTGTGTTTAGGTTGATGTATATATTCTACTAAGAGGCGGTTGTGTTTCAGGTTGATTGTATATTATTCATAACATAAAGAGACGGTTGTGTTTCAGGTTGATGTGATATATTCATATCATAACGAGACTATTGTGTTTCAGGTTGATGTCTGTGTAAGCTCTCAGTCGTACAGGAGTTGTCCATCTTCAATTAAGGTACTTGAGTCATCTTCTGTACCCAGTATTTGAGTCTTCCAACATTTCGCCTCTCATCCAAAAGGCTGATGCAAAGAAGAATGCAAAGTTATATTGGAGAAACGAAACAAGTTCTACAGAAGAGACTTTATCAACACCGAAAAGAAAGCATAAGCGGCCCTCAGTCGGCTGTGCACCTTCATCTTAAAGCCTCCACCACTCCTTTGAGGACGGGGAGGTCGAAATTTTAGCTAAAGAAGAACGCTGGTTTGAAAGAGGAGTAAAAGAAGCTATTTTTATCAAGAAAGAAATCCCTCCATGAACCGGAATGGTGGGCTCAGATTTAATCTTCCGTCACTTTACTCCAATCTCCTTCGGGGAAATCGACAGGGCGCGGCCAGTCCAAGGAGACGACACCTCAGCTAACAAAAGAACAATAGGCAGTTAATCAGCAGTGATCATCCATGAATAGGACAGATAATGGGCAGTGATCATCTATGAATAGGACAGATAATGGGCAGTGATCATCTATGAATAGGACAGATAATGGGCAGTGATCATCCATGAATAGGACAGATAATGGCAGTGATCATCATGAATAGGAAGATAATGGGCAGTGATCATCCATGAATAGGACAGATAATGGGCAGTGATCATCATAATTGAATAGGACGATAATGGGCAGTGACATCTATGAATACGGACAGGACTGACGATACTGGGGTGAGCAGGTCGTTAGAGACGCTCTACTTTAAAGGTGTTAACCACAGGTGAGAGTAGCTGTGATTAGAGGGGAGGAGCGGGCCAACCCCAACTCCTCCCCATGGTCTTTATCTAAGCTGCGGGCTGAGCGGGACTTTAGTCCACTGACGAAGCCTTTTGGATGAAGAGGCGAAACGTTCAAGACTTCAACTACTGAGTACAGAAGATGATTCAAGTACCTTCATTGAAAATTTCAGGTTGATGTTATTTATTCATGCAACATAAATGCGCTCAACTCATAAATGCCCTCTGACTGGGTTGCTGATTCCAAAGAACAATATAGAAATAGAAAAAGGACTGCACTCCTAGTCAGAATAAAGTTTTTATTGCCTGTCAGACGTTTCAGGGGTCTCCCTTCTTCAGTGTCAGGCAAACAAACACTCACACACACAGGTGCAAACACTTATACAATCAGGGCAGGGCCACTCATGTGTCCGCCCACTTCTCCACAGAATGACAAGAAAGATTATTATACAAATTATAAAAAGCAGTTCGTACAAAATTATAAGAAGCAGTTCAACAAATTTCCTCATTGAGTCCATTAGGGAACATAGTGTCCAATTGATGTATCCAAAAACATTCCCTTCTCAATAAGAGGTTGTCTCTGTCTCCGCCCCTTTTTGGCATGGCCACTGTTTCTATGCCACAAAACTTCAAGTCACTGACTGTATGATTTAATTCATGAAAATGTCGTGCCACAGATGACTTCTCGTCCTTCTTTCTTATTGCACATTTATGTTCGCAAATTCTTGTTTTCAGTTCTCTTTTTGTTTTCCCGACATAATACAAGTTACAGGGACACTTCAAAGATACACCACAAATGATGTTCTGCATGTGATTCTGCCTTTAACCCTGAATGCAAATCCTGTGCTGGGATGAGTGATAGATTTTAGTTTTAGCATGCTGTGACACTGTACACAATTATGGCAAGGGAAATTACCATTAGGTGCAAAGGTTAAAAAATGTGACAGACTTGTTGTAGGTAAAACTGCTTTTACTAAAGTGTCCCTGAGAATAGATGACCTCTTGTAAAATATCTCGGGTGTGTCTGAAACTCAGAAGAGATTTGTGGGTCACTATGCAAAATGTGCCAATGTTTCTCAATGACTTGTTTAACTGACTGAGAATAGGACTGTAAGTAGAGACCATAGCCACCCTCCTGATCTCAGCCTAGTGCTGGGTCTAAACATTGAGCCCTAGGCAACTTGCGAACATTATCCACGTTTGCTGCAGCAAAGGTTCCTTAAAACCTCTGGTTTTGAATCTTTCACATAGCGCCTGAGCGTGCGATTCAAAGGTTTCGTCTGTACTACAAATGCGCTTCACTCGCAATAATTGACTATGTGGTAAAGATCTCTTTAGTGCAGCGAGTGATAACTGTCATACTGCAGAAGGTGTTCCTATCTGTGTCTTTTCTGTACACTTATGTGTGCAAGACACTGGACAATACGTCTTTCTTTACAAAAACATCAAGAAAGGCAATCTCATTTAAATCATAACACATAGTGAATTTGATAGTGGATACTCTACTGTTCATGAATCATGGAATTCCTTAAGTGCAGCCTCTGTGCCTCTCCAAACAAAAATATATCATCAATGTATCTCTAAATAATATTTAATGTACTGACAATAAGGATTGTTGGAATACACAAATCCATTTCACATTTTCCCATGAATAAGTTGGCGTAATTGGGCGCCACAGGGGAACCCATAGCAGTGCCTCTTGATTGTAGATAATATAGGTCCTGAAATTTGAAATAGTTTTTTGTGAGACTAGCTCAGTCAAAGTGATAAGGAACTCCGTCGAGGGGTTTAGTTCAGTTTGTGTATCGAGGAAGTGTCTCATAGCCTCCAGGCCCTCCTGATGGAGAATAGAGGGATACAATTAGAAACGTCCATGGAACACAGAAAATCAGAGCCATTCAACTGACAGTCATTCAGCCTAATGAGAAAGTATGTAGTGTCTTTAAGATGCGATGGTAAGTCGCACACCAGATCTTTGATGTGGTCATCCACGTATTGAGAAAGTGTCTCCGTAAGCGAGCCTATGCCTGCCCCTATTGGTCTTCATGGGGGATTTTTTAGATCTTTGTGAATCTTAGGAAGGGTATATATCACAGGTCTTATGGGATTCTCCACTAACAGAATTTGTATTCCCGTCATTAATCTCCCCATCTTGTAAAGCCTTTTCAAAACTGATCTGATGTCATTCTTAAAGACACAGTGGGATCAGTATGTAAAGGACAATAAATGTCCCGATCACTAAGTTGTCGCTCTAATTCAAGTATGTAGGTTGATTTGTCCGATTTTGTACGAATGCTTTTTATAATTTGTATAATAATCTTTCTTGTCAATCTGTGGAGAAGTGGGCGGACACATGAGTGGCCCTGCCTGATTGTATAAGTGTTTGCACCTGTGTGTGTGGTGTTTGTTTTCCTGGCACTAGAGGGCCCCGAGTCTACAGCATAACTTTGTATTTGATGAGAGTGGTTCCTTTTTCATTTCTATTTATTTTTCATAACTAAAGACTTTGTGGTGTCTTCGGTTGATTTATTCTAAATAAAGAGATGGTGTGTTTCGGTTGATGTTATTTATTCATACATCCAGGATGTTGTGTTTCAGGTTGATTTTATCTACCTAAAGAGTGGTGTGTTCAGGGTTGATATTTATCTACAAGGATGTGTGTTTCAGGTTGATTTTATTTTATTATAACTAAAGAGATATTTGAGTTTCAGGTTGATATTTATTAACATAAAATGATATTGTGTTTTTCAGACGTTGATTGTATTTATTATACTAAAGAGATAATTGTCGTTTCAGGTTGCGTTATTTATTATACATAAAAGACTATTTGGTTTTCAGTTGTTTATTTTTCATAACAATAATAGACCTATTGTGTTTCAGCTTGATGTTTATTATAACATAAGGATATGTTGTTTTCAGGTTGATATTTATTCTTAACCTAAATAGGACTATTGTGTTTCAGTTGATGGGGGTTTTTATATTCATACATAAAGGACTATTGGTTTAGTTGATATTTATTATAATAAAGAGATGGTTGTGTTCAGGTTGATATTTTCATAACATAAAGAGCTGTGTGTTTCAGTTGAATTTATTCTAACCTAAAGAGGACTATTGTGTTTCAGGTTGATATTTATTCAGACAATAAGAGACTATTGTGTTTTCAGGTGATGTTATTTTTCCATAACCTAAAGAGATGGTTGCTGTTCTGTTTTATTAATAATAAAAAAGACATTTGTGTTTCCAGGTTGTATTATTTTTCTAACATAAGAATGGTTGTGTTTCAGGTGATATTTATTCATAACTAAAGACTATTGTGGTTCAGTTGTGTTATTTATTTCATAACTAAAGAGCTTTGTGTTTCAGGTTGATTTTTATCATACATAAGAGGACTTTGGTTTTCAGGTTATGTTATTATTCCTAACATAAAAGGACTATTTTGTTTCAGGTTGATGTTCTATTTATTCATAAACTAAGAGACTATTGTGTTTCAGGTTGATATTTATTCATAACATAAAGAGACTATTGTTTTCAGGTTGATTGTTTTTCATTAAACATAAGAGGATATTGTAGGTTTCAGGTTGTATTTTTTCATAACATAAAGAGATGGTTGTGTTTCAGGTTTGATATTTATTTCTAACATAAAGAGATATTGTGTTCAGGTCAGTTTAATTATTCATACTAAAAAGATGGTTGTGTTCGTTTGATTTTATTATAACTAAGAGAACTATTGTGTTTCAGTGTGTATTTATTCATACATGAAGAGGACTATTGTGTTCCGGGTTGTTATTTATTCATAACATAAACTCTTGTGTTCGGTTGTGTTATTATTATATAAGGGATATTGTGTTCAGTTGTGTTATTATTATAACATAAGAGCTGTTTGTTTCAGGTTGGATGTTATTATTTCTTAACATAAGAGGGACTATTGTGTTTCAGGTTGATATTTTCATAAATTTAGAGACGTTGTGTTTCAGGTGCATATTTACTTCATAACATAAAGATGGTTGTGTTTTCAAGGTTGATATTTATTCATAACATAGAGAGTATTGTGTTTCAGGTTGATGTTATTTTTCTTACATAAGGACTATTGTGTTTCGGTTGATGGTATTTATTCATAACATAAAGAGAACTATTTGTGTTTCAAGGTGAGATTTATTCATAACATACAGAGATGGTTGTGTTCAGGTTGAATTTATTCTACTTAAGAGACTGTTGTGTTTCAGGTTATCCTTTATTCATAAATTAATTGACTGTTGTGTGTCAGGTTGATGTTATTTTTCATATAAGAGCTATTGGTTTCAGGTGATGTTATTGTATTCATAAATAAAGAGCTATTTTTTCAGGTTGATATTTATTCATAATAAAGGATGTTGTGTTCAGGGTTGATATTATTGTCATAACTAAAAGGACTTTGGTTTCCGGTATATTATTATAAATAAGAGATGGTGTGTTTCAGGTTGATTTTTTATTCATTACATAAATAGACTATTGAGTTTCAGGTTTGTGTTATTTTTCTTAGACATAAAAGAGTGTTGCTGTTGTCAGGTTGTAATTTTTCTTAACATAAAGGAGTGTTTGTTCAGGTTGATA
Source organism: Neogobius melanostomus (assembly GCA_007210695.1). Lineage (NCBI taxonomy): Eukaryota > Metazoa > Chordata > Actinopteri > Gobiiformes > Gobiidae > Neogobius > Neogobius melanostomus. Next base: position 140,658 of record VHKM01001173.1, read on the forward strand.
TTTATTCATACATAAAGAGCTTATTGTTTTCAGGTTGGATATTTCTTCATAATAAAAGATGTTGTGTTGCAGGTTATATTTTTCATCCATAAATAGACTACTGGTTTCAGTTTGCATATTTTATCATTACATAAATAGCTTTGGTTTAGTTGAGTTATTTATTCATAACTAAAGAAGATGGTTGTGTTCAGGTTTGATATTTTCATAACATAAAAGTGTTATGTGTTCAGTGTTGATGTTATTTATGTCATAATAAAGAGACTGTTGTGTTGCAGGTGGTTCTTTATTCTGACCATAAAAAGACTGTTGTTGGTTCTGTATTTATCATAACATAAGAGAATGGTTGTGTTTCAAGGTTGATTAATTATCATAAACATAAAAAGATGGTTGTGTTCAGTTGATGTTATTTATTATAACTAGGACTATGTATGTTTCAGGTTGATGTTAATTTATCTAATAAAGGACTATTGTGTTTCAGGATTGATATTTATTCATAACAAGAGGCTTGTGTTTTCAGTTGATGTTTTTCATATAAAGGATATTGTGTTCAGGTTGATGTTATTTATCTCCTAACATTAAGACCTGTTTTGTTTCAGGTTGATATTTATTTCATAACATAAAGCTTTGTGTTTAAGTTGTTTATTTCATACATAGAGACTATTGTGTTGGTGATTTATTTATTATACATTAAAGAGGACTTGTTGTGTTTCAGGTTGATATCTAATTCTACATCAAAGAGACATGTGTTTAAGGTTGATGTTTTATTCATAACATTAAAGACTATTGTGTTTTCAGGTTGATGTTTCTTTATTTTCATAACATAAAGAGGACTTTTGTTTCAGGTTTGATGGTATTTCTTCAGTAACATAAAGAAGATATTGGTTGGTTCAGGTTGATGTTTATTCATAACATACAGAGACTATTGTGTTTCAGGTGATATTTATTTCATACATAAGGCTATTGTTGTTTCAGGTTTTGATGTGTGTTCATAACCATAAGAGACTATTGTGTTTCAGGTTGTTTATTTATTATAACATAAGAGGGACTTTGGTTTCAGTTGAGGTTATTTATTATACATAAAGGACTTATTGTGTTTCAGGTTGATGTTTATTCATACATAAGAGACTTTGTGTTTCAGGTTGATGTTATTTATTTCTAACATAAAGAGACTATTGGTGTCAGCGTTGATGTTATTTATTCATAACTCAAAGAACTATTTGTGTTTCAGGTTCATGTCTATTTATTTACATCAAGGACTATGTTGTTTCAGGTTGATAATTATTCATACTAAGAGATGCTGTGTTCAGGTTGAATTTATTCTAACATAAAGGACTATTGTGTTTCAGGTTGATGTTATTATTCCATAAGAGTGTTGTGTTATCAGGTTGATATTGTATTCATAATAAGAGATGTGTGTTTTCAGCTTGATGTTATTTTTCTAACTAAAGAGATGGTTGTGTTTCAAGTTGATATTTATCTAAATAAGAGATGGCTGTTGTTTTCGGTTTATTTATTCATAACAAAGAGCTGGCTGTTGTTTCCAGGACTTGATATTATTCTAAACATAAGAGACTATTGTGTTTCCGGTTATATTATCTGATAAGAGACTATTGGGTTTCAGTTGGATAAATTATGCTAACATCAAGATGCTGTTTGCAGAGATTGATATTTATCTAGATAAGCTTTTTGTGTTTCAGGTTGATGTGTATTTTCTAACTAAAGAGTGGTTGTGTTCAGGTTGTATTTATTCTCACATAAAAGATGGTTTGTTTTCCAGGTGATTATTGATTCATACACTAGAGAATGGTTGGTTTCAGTTGTATTTTTTCATAACTAAACAAGATGTGAATGTTATCAGTTGATATTTAATTCATAACATAAAGAGATGGCTGTGTTTCAGGTTGATATTTATTCATACATAAGGATGGCTGTGTTTCAGGTTGATATTTATTCATTAAATAAGAGACTATTGTGTTTCAGCGTTGATATTTATCAACTAAAGAGACTTTGTGTTCAGGTTGATGTTATCTATTCTACATAAAGAACTATTGTGTTTCAGGTTGATATTTATCGGTAGCTAACAGGAGCTGTTGTTGTTTCAGTATATTTATTATACTAGCGATGGTTGTGTTCAGGTTGATATGTATTATAACTAAAGAGGGTTCTGTGTTTCAGTTGATAATTTATTCTAACATAAAGAAGGTGTTGTTTCGGTTGGATATTATTCATAAATAAAGAGAGGTGATGTTAGGTTGATATTTATTCAACATAAAGAGGATGGCTGTGTTTCAGTTTGTATTTTATTCATAACATAAAGAGATCGGTTTGTGTTTCAGGTTTGTATTTATGTCATAAACATAAAGCAGATGGCTGTGTTCAGGTTGATATCTTATTCATAACATAAGAGTGGCTGATGTTTAGGTTCCTTCAGTGACTGACCTGTCGGAGGAATCCGAGGTTAAGCGTCATGTCTGCGCCAGCGCCCGCCACACGCCGCTCCGGCCACAGACGGTGAGTACGGCGGCTTTTTGTTGAATTAACAATTAGTGAAGTGTTAGTTACTCATGAATGATGTTTTTGAACCTTAAATCAGGTGTTTGAGTGAGGTCATATCAGACTTTACTCATGAACTTTGAAAAACGAGTTATTCTGGAAGAACGAGGGCAGTACTATAATACTGCGGCTTTAGAATACTTTAGAAATGTGTATTCATTTGTCACTGGCAAAATCATAAACCTATCTTTTCTATCGTTTACAATCGAATTCATTTGAGAGAATACAATTTCAGTGTTTCTTGGTGACTCTATGTCAACCACCATGGCTTCCTCTGCTCTTTGTCCACCACCATAATGTCTGGTTGGTTCGCCCCGTTCCTGACTCAGTATCCATAGCCAGTCTTGTTGATTATTTGGCTGAGTGGTTCAGACCTATGCAGAACAGCAGTGGGGACAGGGCGTCTCCTTGGTATATGCCACATTTGATGGAGACTTGGTAGTGGTTTGCCATTGGCTTCAAGGGGGTTTTCCACAACCTTATTAGCCGATAGTTGGATGGGACTGTACCTTTGAGGGATCCTTCAGGATCAGGATAGTGCGCCATTCGGTTAGCCATTCAGGGTGATTCCCATGTCTCAGCAGCTGGTTCATTTGTGCTGCCAAGCGCTTATGGAGTGCTGGGAGACCTGAGACTCTTTCTTGGATATCTATTGATCGATAGATATGTATCGAGAGAGAGATGCTTGGGGCTTGAGGCTCGTGGACCGACCGAGGCTCGCAGCTTGTCTCTTGGTGCCGTCTGTGAAGTTTCTCGTCTCCTCAGGTTCAACCCTCTGCGTGTCCTGCAGCCCAAACGTCGCCCGCTGCAGGCTCCGCTCGAGCCCCACCCCCCGTGGTCACCAAGGCAACAGAAGCTGGGGCGGAGCCCCAGAGAGAGGCCCACGGCTCCTGTGCCCATCCCGGTGCACGAGGCGCCAGCGTGAGAACAAACTGCCCCGGGGCATGTGCTGTAGCCACGCCCACTCCCTAAAGCCACACCCACTCCTTAAAGCCACACCAACCAGCCACGCCCGCTCCTTAATAGCCACTTTATGGATCACAGCAGTGAATTCTCACCTTCACGCTCAGAGGTGTTAGGGTTAGTGACACAGTGAGGCTTTAAGCTCAGAGGTGTCCGGCTCCTGATTGGTTGTGTGTTCAGTGTGGCTTTAAGGATCACAGCTCAAAGGGCCAATGAACATGTTTCCTTCATGCTCGATCACATGATCATTGCAAACTCGCAGTCCCTGATGAACTGGATTGCATGTTGCTTTCAAGGCTTTAACGACTCACTCTTACACTCACGTGCACACTCACGTGCACACACACACGTGCACACTCACATGTGCACACTCACATGCATGTGCACTGCTGCCTGTGTGACCACGTGCACACTCATGTGCACTGCTGCCTGTGTGACCACGTGCACACTCATGTGCACTGCTGCCTGTTAAACTGCTGTCACATATCGAGCTCATGGATATGTGGCTCGTGCTGCACTAATAATCCACACTGTGGCTTTACCCCAAACCCCTGTGGTTCCCAACCAGGGGTCCCGTACCCTGTGGTTCCCAACCAGGGGTCCTGTACCCTGTGGTTCCCAACCAGGGGTCCCGTACCCTGTGGTTCCCAACCAGGGGTCCCGTACCCTGTGGTTCCTTGAAGTACACACTGTGGTGGTGGTTTTGGTTTAATGCAGAATAAATGTAACCTGAAGCGTAAAAATAACTGTATAGCTTATGTTATCTTAACATATCCCACAATAAACAGAGACACAACCGACTGTGGGTAAAAAAATAAAGTATTATGTGAGAACATGGGGACAAATGAATGAAGAGACGATAAATACTAAGGCCTAAATGTGTTGTTCATCTGTCATTTATTGAACGATAAGTCGATATAGTTCTTGACAGCACTAGTTCTCGTCTCACGATCATGAAATCGTCCTACAGGGGCGTCAATCAATGTTTGTTTTATGTTTTTTATAGCCCAATATCACAACAGGTGTTGCCTCACAGGGCTGCACAAACATTAACGCAATAAAACAAAACATGTGAAGTTTGGGCGAGTGAAGTTTCCAGGCAAACATAATGTCCAAATAAACATCAGCAGCAGGTGGTGATGAGCCGCGTCAAAGCGTTAGGCTGGTGAGAGACACTTGGCACATGACGAGTGCGAAATAGGAGGGAAACGGATAAGGTTAAAGAGATCTTTATTGTCCCCGTCGGGAAATGTGTCCTCTGTTTTGAGCCATTATTCGATGCCGCTGGGGCATCAGGAGCTGAGGGCGACCGCAGTGCAGCACCGGGGGACCCATCTCCAGATTCACCTATTGTATATATTTTTAGTGGTAGGAGAAACCAGAGGAACCAGAGTGCTGCCCAGATAAGTGTCTGTCAGGTTCAAACAGTGCTGTAACACGACACCGAGCACAAATGGAGTTATTAATAAGGAATGTCAACAATGGGCAGGACGAGAGTGGTTTATATGTTTCCTGTGATAATGGACTGAGCGGCTCTTTCACTCAGAGACATTTCCATCATTGAGGACATTGAGGTGGTGGACAGTTTCAAGTACCTGGGTGTTTATCTCAACAATAAACTGGACCAACGCACTGTACAAGAAGGGCCAAAGTCGCCTCCACCTTCTGAGGAGACTGAGGTCCTTCAGAGGAGACTGAGGTCCTTCTGAGAGACTGAGGTCCTTCAGAGGAGACTGAGGTCCTTCAGAGGAGACTGAGGTCCTTCAGAGGAGACGAGTCCTTCAGGGAGACGGGAGGTTCCTTCAGAGGAGACTGAGGGTCCTTCAGAGGAGACTGAGGTCCTTCAGAGGAGACTGAGGTTCCTTTCAGAGGAGACTGAGGTCCTTCAGAGGAGACTGAGGTCCTTCAGAGGAGACTGAGGTTCCTTTTGAGGAGACTGAGGTCCTTCAGAGGAGACGGAGGTCCTTCAGAGGAGACGGAGGTCCTTCTGAGGAGACTGAGGTCCTTCAGAGGAGACTGAGGTCCTTCAAAGGAGACTGAGGTCCTTTGAGGAGACGGAGGTCCTTTTGAGGAGACTGAGGTCCTTCAGAGGAGACTGAGGTCCTTTTGAGGAGACGGAGGTCCTTTTGAGGAGACTGAGGTCCTTCAGAGGAGACTGAGGTCCTTCAGAGGAGACTGAGGTCCTTCAGAGGAGACTGAGGTCCTTCAGAGGAGACTGAGGTCCTTCAGAGGAGACTGAGGTCCTTTTGAGGAGACGGAGGTCCTTTGAGGAGACGAGGTCCTTTTGAGGAGACTGAGGTCCTTTTGAGGAGACGAGGTCCTTTTGAGGAGACTGAGGTCCTTTTGAGGAGACTGAGGTCCTTTTGAGGAGACTGAGGTCCTTTTGAGGAGACGGAGGTCCTTTTGAGGAGACTGAGGTCCTTTTGAGGAGACTGAGGTCCTTTTGAGGAGGACTGAGGTCCTTTTGAGGAGACGGAGGTCCTTTGAGGAGACTGAGGTCCTTTGAGGAGACTGAGGTCCTTCAGAGGAGACTGAGGTCCTTTTGAGGAGACTGAGGTCCTTTTGAGGAGACGGAGGTCCTTTTGAGGAGACTGAGGTCCTTTGAGGAGACGGAGGTCCTTTTGAGGAGACTGAGGTCCTTTTGAGGAGACGGAGGTCCTTTTGAGGAGACTGAGGTCCTTTTGAGGAGACTGAGGTCCTTTTGAGGAGACTGAGGTCCTTTTGAGGAGACGGAGGTCCTTTTGAGGAGACTGAGGTCCTTTTGAGGAGACTGAGGTCCTTCAGAGGAGACTGAGGTCCTTTGAGGAGACGGAGGTCCTTCAGAGGAGACTGAGGTCCTTTTGAGGAGACTGAGGTCCTTTGAGGAGACTGAGGTCCTTCAGAGGAGACTGAGGTCCTTCAGAGGAGACTGAGGTCCTTCAGAGGAGACTGAGGTCCTTCAGAGGAGACTGAGGTCCTTTTGAGGAGACGGAGGTCCTTTTGAGGAGACTGAGGTCCTTTTGAGGAGACTGAGGTCCTTTGAGGGACGAGGTCCTTAGAGGAGATGAGGTCCTTTGAGGAGACTGAGGTCCTTTGAGGAACTGAGGTCCTTTTGAGGAGACTGAGGTCCTTTGAGAGACGAGGTCCTTTGAGGAGACTGAGGTCCTTTTGAGGAGACTGAGGTCCTTTGAGGAGACTGAGGTCCTTGAGGAGACTGAGGTCCTTCAGAGGAGACTGAGGTCCTTCAGAGGAGACTGAGGTCCTTCTGAGGAGACTGAGGTCCTTCAGAGGAGACTGAGGTCCTTCAGAGGAGACTGAGGTCCTTCAGAGGAGACTGAGGTCCTTTTGAGGAGACTGAGGTCCTTCAGAGGAGACTGAGGTCCTTCAGAGGAGACTGAGGTCCTTCTGAGGAGACGGAGGTCCTTTTGAGGAGACGGAGGTCCTTCAGAGGAGACTGAGGTCCTTCAGAGGAGACTGAGGTCCTTTTGAGGAGACTGAGGTCCTTCAGAGGAGACTGAGGTCCTTCAGAGGAGACTGAGGTCCTTCTGAGGAGACTGAGGTCCTTCGGAGTGAGCAGGCCTCTGCTCTCCACTACGCTGCCGTGTGCTGGGCCCTGGGCAGCACAGAGCGGGACAAGAACAGACTGAACAAGCTGGTCAGGAGTCCTGGGCTGCCCCCTGGGGACAGGAGGGTGTTAGCCAAGCTCACCTCCATAATGGACAACACCTCCCACCCACTGCACGGGACTGAAGAGGAGCTGAGCAGCTCTTTCATTGGAAGACTGAGGCATCCTCAGTGCAAGAAGGTCCTTCATCCCCACTGCTGTCAGACTGTACAACAAGACTGTAAAGTAACATGTGCAATAATCCCTTTGCAGAACACATGTAATAATTCCTGTATTAACATCACTTACCTGGGTCACTTTATCATTCACTTGCACTATGACGTAAACCTGCACTGCTGATACTGACACTTTTTGTTATAGTCTGTTTACTTTATTATTTACTGTTTATACTTTTTTTATCCCCACAAAGTTCTTGGTAGGCATTGTTTATAAGATACCACTATTTACTATTTCATTGTTTGTTTGTTTTTGTTTTCACATGTCATGCCTATTTGCACACCCTGAGTGTTTCTGAGAGCTGAATGTAAAAAGTAATATCTTATCTTTTAACATATCTTTTATCTTATCTTTTATATTATCGCTTATCTTATCTGTAGTCTGTAGACTCCTCCCCCTGAGGTCTGTAGACTCGTCCCCTGGTAACTGTAGACTCCTCCCCCTGAGGTCTGTAGACTCCTCCCCTGAGGTCTGTAGACTCCTCCCCCGAGGTCCATAATGTGAGGTCGGTGATGTGAGGTCCAACAGTGTGAGGTAAGTAGTTTGACTCCCGTATTTGTGTCGTAGGTTCGATTACTGCCGCTTCATCGAGCTGGATTACGTCCCGATGGAGAGCGGCCTCATGTCGTCGATGCGTCCGACCAAGAATCTCCCAACTCCTACAAAAACTCACCAAAGCTCCAGATCTCCGACCAAAGATCTCCGGCAGGCCAGCGCCCCGCCCACACCGCGCCACAGGTACCACACACACAGGTACCACACCTATGAGCCGTTCTTGCTAACAAAGTTGTGATTGGTGTGAACAGGAGGACAGCGCCCCCTGGCGCCAGAGAGTCCCATGGAAACCCCTCCCTCCACAGCAGCTCCTCAGGCTCCTGTAAAGGCAGTGACTGCAGCCCCACCCACAAAGGGTGAGTCAGGGGGAGTCCCGCCCACTTCTGATCCTTTGGCGCCAGATGTAAAAATCCCATTCATTTTATGCATTGAGAAAAATTAAAATATAAAGGGTTAGTGTAAAAGGACGATCTGTTCAAACCAGTGTTGTTTTTGGCAGCCCTTTTAGCTTTAGTCTTTGGGACGAAAATGCTTTTAGTTTTAGTCACATTAACTAAACCCTAAACCTAACTCTCACAAATAACAAGCTAGTTCTAAATATTGGCAAAACAAAGAGTATTGTTTTTGGAACAAAACACATGCTGCGGGATGAACCCAACTTGAGTCTTGTTGTCAAAGATGTAACTGTTGAGCAGGTGCGACAGACCAGACTGCTTGGTATTGAAATTGACAATGAACAATCTTGGTCTAAACATATTAGTATGGTGGCCAGTAGAATGGGAAAGTGCCTCTCAATGGTGAAAAGATGTCGTTATATGTTATCTTCCAGTATAACTACAGATGTTATAAAAACACTTGTATTGTCGCAGTTAGACTACTGCTCAGAGATTTGGTCTGATACAAATACAAATAAGTTAATGGAACTCATAGAGGAAATCACAAATAATATCGACAAGGAAAAGTATTCAATAGGTATTTTCATCGATCTTAAAAAGGCTTTCGACACTATGGATCACAATATACTCCTGAACAAACTACAAACATATGGGATAAGAGGTATTGCTTTCAACTGGATTGAATCCTATTTAACAAACCGTAAACAGTATGATCAAATGGGGCAGTGCAGATCCATGTGTGATACCCTCGTGTGTGGTGTCCCCCAGGGATCGGTGCTGGGACCTAAACTATTTTTCAATGATTTGTACTTGGTTTCCAAGAAGCTTAAACTGGTCCTTTTTGCAGATGATACAACAATCATACTCTCAGGTACAGACTTACAGCAAATGGTGATCGAGATTACAGAAGAAATGGATACATTGAAAGATTGGTTCTGCGTAAACAAACTGTCTCTAAACATTACGAAAACCAAAACAATGTTCTTTGGAAATCGTGTAATGAATGTACAATTACCAGTTAAAATTGGCAACGAAACTATTGAAAGAGTCTATGAACATACATTTCTTGGTGTAACACTCGATCATAAAATCAGCTGAAAACCTCACATCATAAAAATTAAAACTTTACAAAGAATTTAGCCACTTATCGTAAACAACAAAATGCTCCCATTCGCACAAACAAACTCCGATTAAAAATCGGACATATACATTTTATTGACCTTTCACCCCCGGACACAAATGTGACAAAGTGACATTGGGCGCAACAGCTCCCCCTCTAGGCAGAGAAGAAAAATGCATTATGGGAAAACAATTAGTCTATGAAATTCGGAACAGAAATTGTTGATGGGATCCCGATCAAAAAACCCAATGGAACCCATATAGTATCTTGTATGGTGTTGCCATGGTGACGCCCGGGGCCCCCATGTTATGCTAATGGAACGGACACATAAAGCTCACATTATATGAAATCACAGCGCGTTAGCGCCCTAATGAGCATGTGGACAGTGGTCATGTAAGTACGGCCTGTTAGGGCCGTCCGATGCTGCTTGTGAAATAAAAAAAGATTATGATTGGAGCTATTATTCACAAGGAGAGGCTAAAATGTAACTTTTAATCTGTTACTGACACAGACTAATGGTACATCAGGGCAATAAAATGTAGTGGGCGCGTTAGTGCCCTCGGTAGGGTTGCAGAGGCATGGCAATGGAGGGCCGTTCGATGTCGCTTGCGGCTTTAATTTTGTATTGCTTTTTTAATTGTTCTTCATTATTTGTTGTTACTTTGCCCTATGTTCCTTTGTTTATGATTTGCTACCCTGTAAATGTTAAATGTAAATGCTATTGTTTTTATTTTTGGGGTGGGCGCTTATAAGCCTTTGGCTTTGGCCCACTCCCTTTGAGCAGGTCAACTGCTCAAACAAATAAACTAAACTAAACATTTTAGTCATTTCTAAATGTGATAGTTTTTGTCACGTTTTAGTCAGACATAAATTTAAAAAGGTTTTAGTCAAGTTTTTGTCAGTTTCATTATAAAAAGTTAAAATTAATTTAGATAAGTATTGGAAATTTGGATAAATAATAGTTATCTATTGGCTTTATAGCTTTTGACAAACAGATTACACCACAATAGGCACTAGCAGAAGTGTCATTGTGAAAAGGACTTTTCCCAAAAGCGCCCGCTCTCCTCGTCCTCTGATCACTGCTTCCAGACTTTTTTTTTTTTTATCAACAGCGCTGTCTGCACATACAGTGCCTTGCCTAGCACCACTGCGAACTTACCAAGACACGGCCGTCCACCTAAACTAACAGACCGAACAAGGAGAGCACTGGTCAGAAATGTATCCAAGTGCCCTAAGATAACTCTGGAGGAGCTGCGACGTACTGCCGCTGAGCTGGGGGAATCTGTACATGGGACAACTAAGTCATACTCTACACAAATCTGGCCTTCATGGACGAGTGGCAAGAAGAAAGCCATTATTGAAAGGAGGCCATAACAAATCCCGTTTGAAGTTTGCTAGAAGTCATATGGAGGACACAGCTACCATGTGGAAGAAGGTGCTTTGGTCAGATGAGCCAAAAATTGAACTTTTTGGCTCAAATGCAAAACGTTATGTATGGAGCAAACCTAACACTGCTCATCGTCCTGAGTGCACCATCCCCAGTGTCAAATATGGTGGGGGGAGCACAGTGTTTCCCACAGATTTCAAGGAGACTGTGGTGGGAGAGAGTGCCACCTTGGAGGGGTCCGGAGGCCTTCCCCCGGGAGATTTCTTTTAAATTTAGATATCAAGCAAAGGTATGGAACATAATTTACCGTAATAATAATTTGTGTGCTTTGAAAACAGTGCAACAATTCATTATAGTTTTGTTTTTATTCTAAAATTACATTTTGGGTTTCTAAATAACAGAATATATACACAATGTGCCCATGCAGTGCTGTGTTTCTCCTCTTTGATCAGATCAACAATGAGCCCTGTTTAGTCCGAGTTTAATCCTGGTTTAATCCTGGTTTAGTCCTGGTTTAGTCCAGGTTTAGTCCTGCTCGCTGCTCTTTTGTTTTAAACGATCGAGAAACAGCCGTGCTGTTTGTGCGTAACTATCGCACTATTTAGTTAGATGACTAGCGTCTTCTCGGTTTTATTTATTTATTTATTAAATCAACAACTCCTCTGTCCTTCCCTCCTCTCAGGTTAAGAGTCTGGGTGTCATCCTCGATAGTACACTCTCCTTCCAGTCTCACATCAATAGCATCTCCCGGTCTGCATATTTCCACCTACGTAACATCTCCCGTCTCTGCCCCTCTCTCTCCCCCCACACCACTGCCATCCTCGTCCACAGCCTCGTTACCTCCCGCATTGATTACTGCAACTCACTTCTGTTCGGTCTTCCCAACAAATCCCTCCAGAAACTGCAGCTCCTTCAAAACGCTGCAGCACGAATCATCACACGGACCCCTACCTCTCACCACATCACCCCTGTCCTACAACAACTCCACTGGCTTCCCATAAAACATAGAATCAACTTCAAAATCCTCCTCATCACATTCAAAGCACTTCATAACCTGGCCCCTCCGTACATATCTGACCTCCTCCACATCGCAATTCCTGCCCGCGCACTCCGCTCCTCCTCCACTCTCAAACTCTCCGTCCCACCGGCCAAACTCGTCACCATGGGGCACAGAGCATTCAGTCGCTCTGCTCCCCAGCTCTGGAACTCTCTCCCCTCCGACCTCCGTAACATAGACTCCCTGTCACTCTTCAAATCCAGACTCAAAACTCACCTGTTCAGACAGTCCTATAACACCTAGTTATGCGCGCACCCTCTCAATATTGTACTCTGTTTTATTCTGTCGCTCTTGTTTTTATTGTTTTTAATGTGTCCATTGTACAGTGTCCTTGGGTGTTCTGAAAGGCGCTTTCAAATAAAATGTATTATTATTAGTTTATTTGACAGGGACAGTTCACATTAATGAACATTTCTGTAAATGTGTCAGTATTAGCTGCAAAGCTAGTTTTCAACTGTTGTCCCTGGGCAAAGTGTATAATGCCAACAACAATTATAAAACATAAAACAATTTAAAAGTTGAGGCTACACTTACATAACAAATGTTGATACAATTCATACATTAATAACATCTGAATGTTCGTTCTGTGACTTGCACAATAGAATGGAGATTTTAGTGCAAGGGCAGGTCATACAGTTCAAACAAACATAAGGATAAATATGTACAATTATTATTTACAAAGCAACATCTGTGCAGAGGATCCTGACACTTGGCTCAGTCCTGCACCAGGAGGTCTAATGAGCACATCGTTGATTGGATTTCAACCAATTTTTTAATTGAGTCCTAAATGTGTTAAACGTGGGGCATTCTCTTATAGTGAGAGGGATGCTGTTCCAGATGTTACAGCCCCTGACTGAAAGAACAGTCTGGCCAAAGGTGGTATGTCTGAAGGCCCTTCACAGTCTCCTCGAACCATAGACCGAGTGGCTCTGCCAGATGAGGATTTAAATTTTACAAATTCCCTTAATGGTGGTGGTGCAAGTCCATTGAGTATTTTGTAGACCATACAAGCAAATTTAAAGTATTTAAAATTTTCGAAGTTTAGAAGGTTGTACGTCTCAAGAATGCGGCAGTGGTGGTACGAAACAGGTTTTCTAGCAAAAACTTTTAAAGCTTTTTTATATAAGGATTCTATTTGTCTAAAAGTGGTTTCGTTTGTAAGAGACCAGTTTGTAAAACAATATTCAATGTGCGAGAAAACAAGCATGCAGAAACATCCTAGCACCTGAAGTGTCATTGATGAGCGAATATATCTGAAGTTATGAAGACTGAATTTAATAGTTTTACAAATTTTTGTGACGTGACTTTTGAACGTGAGAGTAGAGTCAAGAACTACTCCAAGGTATTTAAACTCTTGTACCAGTTCAAGCTCCACATCTCTGAGAAATACATGTGAATTAGTAGTTTTTTTGTTTTGTTTGGAAAACATCATACATCATGCGGTTTTCGTCCCGGTCGTGGCACACTGGACCAGCTCTATACCCTTCATCGGGTGCTCGAGGGTTCGTGGGAGTTCGCCCAACCAGTCCACATGTGCTTTGTGGATTTGGAGAAAGCGTTCGACCGTGTCCCTCGTGGTGCCCTGTGGGGGCTGCTCCGGGAGTATGGGGTCCGGGGCCCTCTGCTAAGGGCTGTCCGTTCCCTGTATGACCGCAGCAGGAGCTTGGTTCGCATTGCCGGCAGTAAGTCAGACTTGTTTCCGGTGCGTGTTGGTCTCCGCCAGGGCTGCCCTATGTCACCGGTTCTGTTCATTACCTTTATGGACAGAATTTCTAGGCGTAGCCAGGGGCCGGAGGGTGTCCGGTTTGGGAACCTCAGGATCTCATCTCTGCTGTTTGCAGATGATGTTGTTCTGTTGGCTTCATCAAATCAGGACCTCCAGCGCGCACTGGGGCGGTTTGCAGCCGAGTGTGAAGCGGCCGGGATGAGGATCAGCACCTCCAAATCTGAGGCCATGGTTCTCCACCGGAAAAAGGTGGCTTCCCCGCTTCAGGTCGGTGGTTCACGAGTGAGGGACGGATGGAGCGTGAGATCGATAGACTGATCGGTGCAGCGTCAGCAGTGATGCGGTCGCTGTATCGGACTGTTGTGGTGAAGAGGGAGCTGAGTCAGGGGGCAAAGCTCTCGATTTACTGATCGATCTACGTTCCCACCCTCACCTATGGTCATGAGATCTGGGTAATGACCGAAAGGACAAGATCGCGAATACAAGCGGCCGAAATGAGTTTCCTTCGCAGGGTGGCTGGGCGCACCCTCCGAGATCGGGTGAGGAGCTCAGTTACCCGGGAGGAGCTCGGGGTAGAGTCGCTGCTCCTCCACGTCGAAAGGAGCCAGCTGAGGTGGCTAGGGCATCTGTTCCGGATGCCTCCTGGTCGCCTCCCTCGGGAGGTGTTCCAGGCATGTCCTATTGGGAGGAGGCCTCGTGGAAGGCCCAGGACACGCTGGTGGGACTGTCTCCGAGCTGGCCTGGTGTTGCCTCGGGGTCCCCCCAGAACAGCTGGAGGAGGTGTGCGTGGATCGGGAAGTCTGGGCATCTCTGCTGAGACTGCTGCCTCCGCGACCCGGCCCCGGATAAAGCGGAAGAAAATGGATGGATGGATGGAACATCATACATACAGTCTTTTTAGTGTTTAAAAGGAGACACGATTTTGAGAGCCAATTTTGGACTTGGGCCATTTCAGAAGTAAGAATACGACCAGCTTCCTGTATATTTTTTGCTGGAGTGTATATTACAGCATCGTCTGCATACATTTGTATCTGGGTGTTTCTGCATGCGTCTGGAAGATCATTTATATATAGAGAAAAAAGAACCGGTCCTAGAATGGAGCCTGTGGTACTCCCACTGTGCACTCTCGATAGGGCGATTTGACACCGTTGACCACAACACACTGCATTCTATTGGTAAGATATGATTTCATCCAGTTTATGGCTTTCTCTGAAAAATTAAAATGAGATATTTTGGTTAGTAGGATTTTGTGATCAACGGTGTCAAATGCCTTCTTTAAGTCCAGGAATACGGCACCTACACAACTGTTCTTATCTAAAAACCTTTTTGTTTTTTCTAAAAACACACTTATAGCGCCCTCTGTTGAGTGATGGGTGCGAAATCCAAACTGCATTGGATGTAGAGGATTATGACTCCTATTAAGATGTTCGGTTAATAGTTTCACAACCCATTTCTCTATAATTTTTGAGACTACGGGTAAGATGTTAATTGGTCTATAGTTATGCTTGTCTGTTTTGTCCCCAGTTTTGAAAATTGGACTAACCACACCCACTTTCCATGTGTCTGGGACCACGGAGTGCTTAATTGATAAATTTACCATGTGGGTGATGGGTGGTATCAGTGTGTCTTTATGCTCTTTTATAAAACTGACATCAAGATCAAAGTCATCCTTAGCTTTGGAGCTGTTCAGTAAACTAATAATGTTGGCTACTTCTCTCTCTGTTATCTCATCTATATTAAAGATAGGTTGTGCATTGCTTATTGGAATAGTGTCATAATCAGGAGGATTGAACAACTGAGAGATTTCTTGAACTGAGTTTATGAAGAAATTATTGAACTCTGCAGCAATTATATTTGGATCTTTTGACAATTCTCCGTTGATGCTTATTTCGATCTCATTTTTATCTTTTTGTTCTTTTTTCCAGTAAGTTTGTTTATACTGTTCCAGATTTTTTTGCTATTCCCTTTCGCATTCTCAATAATGTTTACAAAAAAATTTGCCTTGGCCCTGCGTATTGTCCGGGTGACTTTGTTTCTCACTGATGCAAAATTTTGTTTATCAACAGTCAAACCTGATTTTAATGCAACTTTAAGAAGATTATCTCTTTTTTTCATTAGCTGAATACACTCCAAGGTCAACCATGGAAGATTGTTTTTATTTTCTTTGGTCTCCCCCTTCTGGAAAATCTTGCCATTAGGCCCATAATTTTTGCTGAAAAATCCCGAGTACAAAAATCTAAGTCTTCCGAAGAAAATATTGCATTCCAATCAAGATCATTTAAGGCCACTTTAAAATTTTGTTGTTGGTTTTTTGGAATTACAGTATTGTTTTTTGATCTTTTATATGATGTAGTTGAAAATAAATTATGTAGTCGATGTTTAGAGAGTTTTCTACAAAAAAAAATTGCATTATGATCAGATATTCCAGTTAAAAAATTGTAAGTATGGGTGATTCTTTCGGGTTTGTTTGTAAACACAAGATCA
The DNA here is from genome assembly GCA_007210695.1 of Neogobius melanostomus. Taxonomy (NCBI): domain Eukaryota; kingdom Metazoa; phylum Chordata; class Actinopteri; order Gobiiformes; family Gobiidae; genus Neogobius; species Neogobius melanostomus. The sequence continues at coordinate 156,718 of VHKM01001173.1, forward strand.
ATTTTAGTTTGTGAGTGACTGGTCATTCTGGTAGGTTTATCTATAAGCTGGGTTAGGCTGCAGTAATCAGTAATCGTTTTAAGATTTTTTCTGTCTTCTTTTTTGTCCCAGTTTATGTTAAAGTCGCCGACTATAATTATTTCTTTTTTGTGATCACATGAATTAAGAAGCTTTTTGAATTGATCATAAAAATCTGCTTTTCTTGTTGGTTTTCGATATATACAAAGAACAGTAAAGGTCATGCTTGTAGAAAGTGTAATATTTACACCAATACATTCCAATTGAGTGTCTGTTGGTAGTTCAAGTTGATGACATTTTAGATGACTTTTAACATATAAGAGAACACCTTTCCCCATGAGTCTGTCTTTCCTAAAAACATTATAACCAGGCATTGTAATGATGGCTTCAGGAGATGAGGGTGACAACCATGTTTCAGACAAACCCATAAAATCAATATTAGAGTTGATTAGTAAGTGTTCCATTTGTTCCCTTTTGGAGGCCAGACTCCGAACATTTAAGTGACCTCCAAGTAATCCTTTGCTACAGCGAGGATCCCATATTCTCTTAGCCTGATTTAAAGTTTGAAATAATTTTAAGGATTGACATTTCTTAATAGCTGGATTTCGTTTATAAATTTTGCATTTGTAATTTTTTTTGTGGGTTGTAGTAGGTTGTGTAGGTATTGCCGTAATAGTTGTCAACTGAGATGGTGACCCCATCTGTGGTCCGGTCAGCTGAGGTGGAGGCCGGGTCCTTGTTCCGGTAAGCTGAGGTGGAGGTCCGGACCTTGGTCCGGTCAGCTGAGGTGGAGGCCCGGTCCTTGGTCCGGTCAGCTGAGGTGGAGGTCCGGTCCATGGTCCGGTCAGCTGAGGTGGAGGTCCGGTCAGCTGAGGTGGAGGTCCGGTCCTTGGTCCGGTCAGCTGAGGTGGAGGTCCGGTCCATGGTCCGGTCAGCTGAGGTGGAGGTCCGGTCCTTGGTCCGGTCAGCTGAGGTAGAGGTCCGGTCAGCTGAGGTGGAGGTCCGGTCCTTGGTCCGGTCAGCTGAGGTGGAGGCCCGGTCCTTGGTCCGGTCAGCTGAGGTGGAGGTCCGGTCCTTGTTTAAATCTTTAGCGAGCCGTATATTCAATCATTCTGCAGCCGTTTCTAAAAGTTTAAAATGAGCTCAGAAGCTGCAGTTTCTCTTTCTGTTCAGTTGGGTTAGCATAGTGTGAGGGGGAGAGAGAGGGAGACGGAGTGAGGGGGAGACAGCGCAGAAGCAGCTGCAGGACTGTCACGTCGGGTCTAAAGTTTGGATCCACGCGCCAACGGGTTGGCCCGTGGGTCCGGAACCAGACTGAGGTCCACCATTTCATGACCTCTGGTGTAATTCACTATAGTGACAGCTGCATTAGCAGTGCAGTAAAGAAGTGTACTATGCAAATTAGCCATGTGGTCTTTTAGTTTATAAGCGAAAAGAAAACTACCCAAAGGTGCCTTCATTTTTTGTAATAATAATAGGCTACTTAAACAGTGAGACATTGTTCACTGCTCCTTATTTGTCCTGTTAAACCTGTGCCACTGCTGCAGATGTTGGTGTTGGGTGAGAAACAGAAAAAGAGAGGGGAGATCGAGACTGTGGCGGATAAAAATAGACTATGACTATGACTATGACACAGACTAATGTATGAGTGGGAAACCCTGGGAGCATCATGCTATGGGGCTGCTTTTCCTCAGTGGGGACTGGGAAGATTGTAAGAATAGTTGGGAAGATGGATGGTGCCAAATACAGAGACATTTTGGAGGAAAACCTGCTGGAGTCAGCAAGAGAATTGAGGCTGGAGCGGAGATTCACCTTCCAGCAGGACAATGACCCTAAACACAAAGCTAAATCTACAATGGAATGGTTTAAAAACAAACATATTAATGTGTTAGAATGGCCCAGTCAAAGTCCTGACCTAAATCCTATTGAAAATCTGTGGAAAGACCTGAAAACTGCTGTTCACAAACGCTCTCCTTCTAATTTCACAGAGCTTGAGTTGTTTTGTAAAGAGGAATGGGCTAAAATGTCAGTCTCTAGATGTGCAAACCTTGTAGTCAAACCCCAGAAGACTTGCTGCTGGTATTGCAGCAAAAGGAGGTTCCACAAAGTATTAAGTCATGCTGTATGAATACTTATGCACGCCCCACTTTTCACTTTTCTATTTTTTGAAAAATAACAGAATCATGTATCATTTTGCTTTCACTTCACAGTTGTCCGTTACTTGTGTGTGAACTTTCAGTAAAAAAAAATAAAAAATATATATTTATGTTTATGGTTGTAAACATGACAAAACGTGCAAAAGTTCAAGGTGTATTAGTACTTTCACAAGGCACTGTACATAGCTTACCTCAACATGCTTTCTGCGTTCATACGCTACGGTATTTAAAACTGTCCTGAGTTTGATGTCCCTGTGACATCGATGTCAGACGCGCTCCGTGGTGGATGTACGCCAGCAGCGCACTGCACGCCATGGGGAGAGAGGGATAGAGAGAGAGAGAGAGAAAGAGGGATAGAGAGAGAGGGATAGAGAGGGCGATAGAGAAAGGGTGTCAACAAAATGATATTGTTGTCATCTTCGTTGATGAAAACAACACTGGTTCAAACATAAAACAAAATTTTAAACCGTATGGATGGAAACGCGTATTTAGTGTTTCCATCCATCCATTTTCCTCCGCTTTATCCGGGGCCGGGTCGCGGAGGCAGCAGTCTCAGCAGAGATGCCCAGACTTCCCGATCCACACACACCTCCTCCAGCTGTTCTGGGGGACCCCGAGGCGACACCAGGCCAGCTCGGAGACATAGTCCCATCAGCGTGTCCTGGGCCTTCCACGAGGCCTTCTCCCAATAGGACATGCCTTGAGCACCTCCCGAGGGAGGCGGCCAGGAGGCATCCGGAACAGATGCCCTAGCCACCTCAGCTGGCTCCTTTCGACGTGAAGGAGCAGCGACTCTACCCCGAGCTCCTCCCGGGTAAATGAGCTCCTCACCCGATCTCGGAGGGTGCGCCCAGCCACCCTGTGAAGGAAACTCATTTTGGCCGCTTGTATTCGCGATCTTGTCCTTTCGGTCATTACCCAGATCTCATGACCATAGGTGAGGGTGGGAACGTAGATCGATCGGTAAATCGAGAGCTTTGCCCCCTGACTCAGCTCTCTCTTCACCACAACAGTCCGATACAGCGACCGCATCACTGCTGACGCCGCACCGACCTGTCTATCGATCTCACGCTCCATCCGTCCCTCACTCGTGAACAAGACCCCGAGATACTTGAATTTGATTTGGAGGTGCTGAACCTCATCCCGGCCGCTTCACACTCGGCTGCAAACCGCCCCAGTGCGCGTTGAAGGTCCTGATTTGATGAAGCCAACAGAACAACATCGTCTGCAAACAGCAGAGATGAGATCCTGAGGTTCCCAAACCGGACACCCTCCGGCCCCTGGCTGCGCCTATTTAGTGTTTTCTTTTTGTAAAATATCTGTACTGAGGTCTTAAATTAGCACCTAGCTGATTAGCATCAAATTCAAATTCACTTTATTTATCCGTTAGGAACTTCATTTCATTTAAGTGCCAGTACGGGCCCGATAAAAACAGCACATCCACAGACATACAACACAATCAACATGTGCAATAATAAATACATAAAAACAATATAGTGGGCCTGTGATAGACCAGGTCCACACAGTCATTTATTCAGCAGACTGATGGAGTCATAGATGCTACTGAGTGAGTCCTGCTCCTGACCGATGATTTTATTGCTGATTTTGATCATTTTATTGAGCATGTTGCAGTGGGTGAGAGTGAGTGAACCAAACCAGGCAGTGATGTTGAATGTGAGGATGGATTCAATCAAACATTTGTAGAAAGACGCAAGAATGGATTGGCGAACTTGGAGTTTGCGGAGCTTACAGAGAAAAAAGAGGCATTGTTGACATTTCATCCTTTTAAAGTCTTGATATTTTTTAATTTTCTAAAAGTCAATGCATAAAGTGAATGGAATGGCACCAAAGGACTGGAAGTGAGCGGGACTGTCAAGCTCTTTAATAACGGCGAGTGGCGGTCCGGGACGATAAACTCCGCCTTAACAGTCTCTTCTCAGTTTGAGCAGTCACTAATGTCACCGGTTTAAACTGAGTTCCATCCGTCTTGTTGCAGGCGTCAGAAGCTGAAGTCGTGCACCGAGAACCATGGGATCCGCCCCCCGCCGCCAGAGCAGTACCTCACGCCGCTGCAGCAGAAAGAGGTCTGCATCCGCCACCTGAAGTCCAAGCTCCGGGAGACCATCGACACTCTGCAGAACAGGTGAGAAGAGAGACACTCTGCAGAACAGCCGTAACCCTGAGGTCCTAGCTCCAGGAGACCATCGACGCTGAATGGGTGTTGTAAAAGTCTCTTGTTCTCAGGGACGTGGAGGTGGACGAGCTCCGCGAGCGCTTGTTAGGTTGGGTTATAATAGTCTCTCTGTAGGGAGGTTATAATAGTCCCTGTGAGGGTTATAATGGTCCCTGTATAGGTGTTGTTATAGTCTCTTGTACTTAAGGACGTGGAGGTGGACGAGCTCCACGAGCGCTTGTTAGGTTGGGTTATAATAGTCTCTCTGTAGGGAGGTTATAATGGTCCCTGTATAGGTGTTGTTATAGTCTCTTGTACTTAAGGACGTGGAGGTGGACGAGCTCCGCGAGCGCTTGTTAGGTTGGGTTATAATAGCCTCTCTGTAGGGAGGTTATAATGGTCCCTGTATAGGTGTTGTTATAGTCTCTTGTTCACAGGGACGTGGAGTTGGATGAGCTCCACGAGCGCTTGTTAGGTTGGGTTATAATAGTCTCTCTGTAGGGAGGTTATAATGGTCCCTGTATAGGTGTTGTTATAGTCTCTTGTACTTAAGGACGTGGAGGTGGACGAGCTCCGCGAGCGCTTGTTAGGTTGGGTTATAATAGCCTCTCTGTAGGGAGGTTATAATGGTCCCTGTATAGGTGTTGTTATAGTCTCTTGTTCACAGGGACGTGGAGTTGGATGAGCTCCACGAGCGCTTGTTAGGTTGGGTTATAATAGTCTCTCTGTAGGGAGGTTATAATGGTCCCTGTATACGTGTTGTTATAGTCTCTTGTTCACAGGGACGTGGAGGTGGACGAGCTCCGCGAGCGCTTGTTAGGTTGGGTTATAATAGTCCCTGTGAGGGTTATAATGGTCCCTGTATACGTGTTGTTATAGTCTCTTGTTCACAGGGACGTGGAGGTGGACGAGCTCCGCGAGCGCTTGTTAGGTTGGTTATAATAGTCTCTCTGTAGGGAGGTTATAATGGTCCCTGTATACGTGTTGTTATAGTCTCTTGTTCACAGGGACGTGGAGGTGGACGAGCTCCGCGAGCGCTTGTTAGGTTAGGTTATAATAGTCTCTCTGTAGGGAGGTTATAATAGTCCCTGTGAGGGTTATAATGGTCCTTGTATAGGTGTTGTTATAGTCTCTTGTTCACAGGGACGTGGAGGTGGACGAGCTCCGCGAGCGCTTGTTCCGGATGCAGGAGGACTGGGTGGAGGAGGAGTGCCATCGCGTGGAGGCGCAGCTGGCGCTGAAGGAGGCGCGGACGGAGATCCAGGCACTTAAGGCGGCGGTGGAGGGCGTTCGGGCACGGCTTGGCGACACCGGAGACTTCCAGGTACGAGCTGATACCAGGCAGAAGACTCTCATCGATATCATTATTATTGAGTGGATTCTGTGGACGACTGAGAGCAGGCGGCTCAGTCCAGTTATAAAGCCAGAGTAAAAACAGACAAAACTCTTTTGTCTGTTAAAACTCCAAAATGACCTCTTTGTTTCCTGCACTTATTTATTCACAAATACTGATGGGTTTGGTATACATGCGTAGCACGGAATCCACCCAACATCTCTACTTTAGTAGCTCCCACAGACTCCAAACTTTGTTCCTCTGTTTCAGGATGTGAACTTCCAGAACCACCGCCTGGAGGCGCTGCTGCTGAACATGGAGGCGGCCCAGGGGTCGGTGAAGGAGGCGGAGGAGAGGGCGGAGTTTCGGACACGTGTCAGCGGCTCCGCCCCCGCCTCAGTGTCGGGGGAGAGTCCGGGAGCAGCAGTGCCTAGGGTGGTGCCCAGCGCTTGCGCCGGCTCCTGCTCCTCATCTCCGGCGCGATCCATCGGCCGCAGCTCCACCTACACCAAACTGACGGAGGCAGACCGCGGCGGCCACGAGTTTGGCTCCATGTCCGCCGACGGCACCCGAGACAGTGGCTTTGTGTGCGGCGGCGAGAGCGGCGTGCCCAGCCGCGCCGACCTGCTGCTGGAGGCGGCGTATCTGTCCGAGGAAACGGCGTCGCTGCTGAGTGCCTACACGCAGACCTTCGCCGCGCTGCCGACCTCGCTCCAGACCGCTCCTCCGGCCACGCCCCCAAACACACAGACCCCCGTCCCTCACCCCAGCGCTCCGCCGCATGTGTGGCCTCACGCCTACTCCCAGACGCTACCTCACTCTTTCCCTCGCCACCAGCCTGGCCACGCCCCCCAGCTCCTCCTCCCGCACTCCTGCACCTACGAGGGCCTCCTACAGGGGGAGCGCCTGTGCTGCCGCGGTGCCGTGACCTGCGTGAGTCACCCGTGTCTGTCACACCACCTGTACCTCCAGCCGCTGCGCGAGACGGGGATCCAGACAGAGAGCTGTCCGTTGCCTGCCGCGGGGGCGGGGCCTCGGACCTGGACACCATCGCCGAGCGCACCTTCCGCTCGCAGGCCTGTAGCCCCACCTCTACCTGGGCGTCCGACGAGGGGGAGGAGCTCGACTCCACCTCGCTTACCACCGCCACCGTGATGAGCGCCGCCACTGAGCCCGCTCCGTCACTCACACGCCCTGAACACGCCCTACCCAGGTCTGCTACCGTGGGAGAGGGGCCTCTGTGTGGCGAGGAGACACAGGGGGAGGGGCCTCCGGAGAGACAGGGGGAGGAGCTTCTGGAGACACCAGGGGAGGGGCCTCCAGAGAGACAGGGGGAGAAGCCTCCAGATACACAAGGGGAGGGGCCTCCAGATACACAGGGGAGGGGCCTCCGGAGAGACAGGGGGAGGAGCTTCTGGAGACACCAGGGGAGGGGCCTCCAGACACACAAGGGGAGGGGCCTCCAGATAAGCAGGGGAGGGGCCTCCAGATTCACAGGGGAAGTGGCCTCCAGATTCACAGGGGGAGGGGCCTCCAGAGAGACAAGGGGAGTGGCTTCCAGAGATACAAGGGGAGGGGCCTCTGGAAACTAGTGGGCAGGATGAAGGATGTGAATCTGAGGCGACGCTGAGCAGCAGAAATTGCGAAAGTCCGAACCCCACAAAATGCAACGCCATCCGAGCGAGCGCCGTGATTGCATTGAGCGTCTGTGGCAACGACGTGACCACTTGCACTGAGGCGGAGTTAGAGGCGGAGTCAGAGGCGGAGGTTCCCCCGCTGTCTCTGGATGAACCTCAGACTTCACAGCCAAAACGCTGCCCGTCGCCAGAGCAGGCTGTGGAAGGAGCACAGGGTGGATCGGCGGCATCAGAGGGTGGAGCAGAGGGCAGGGCTGTGGGTGGAGCAGAAGACCCTGCCCCAGTGCAGAAGAGTTATTGGAGCCGTCATTTCCTGGTGGACCTTCTGGCCGTGGCAATCCCGGTGGTGCCCACGGTGGCGTGGCTCTGCCGCGGCCCGACAAGGAACGCCCAACCAATGTACCACTTCGGCTCACTGCTGCGCGGCTGCTGCACCGTCGCCCTGACCTCGCTGCGGAGGAGCGGTGGCCTGCGGCACTATCCAGCAGGTGGAGGGGCACACATCTGAGAGGGCAGGACCCGGCGAGTGGAGGGGCACACATCTGAGAGGGCAGGACCCGGCGGGTGGGGGGGCACACATCTGAGAGGGCAGGACCCGGCGAGTGGAGGGGCACACATCTGAGAGGGCAGGACCCGGCGAGTGGAGGGGCACACATCTGAGAGGGCAGGACCCGGCGGGTGGGGGGGGCACACATCTGAGAGGGCAGGACCCGGCGAGTGGAGGGGCACATATCTGAGAGGGCAGGACCCGGCGAGTGGAGGGGCACACATCTGAGAGGGCAGGACCCGGCGGGTGGGGGGGCACACATCTGAGAGGGCAGGACCCGGCGAGTGGAGGGGCACACATCTGAGACGGCAGGACCCGGCGGGTGGGGGGGCACACATCTGAGAGGGCAGGACCCGGCGAGTGGAGGGGCACACATCTGAGACGGCAGGACCCGGCGAGTGCAGGGGCACACATCTGAGAGGGCAGGACCCGGCGGGTGGATTATTATTAATTCGATAAAATATGCTTGTGTGATAAAAGCTCCCAAATGTAGTTGAGTCCGAGCCTGTAAAGTCTGGAGTCTGTAGAAGTGACTAAAGTGGAAATGTTGTTGCCACAATGAGAGAAAAATGCTTTTGGCGAAAATGGCCTGAAACGACAATTTCCCAAATAAATCTGAGAAACATTGAATCAGTGAATAATTAAACATGTTGTTATGACAATTAAGGATATTTTTGGTTCCAGGTGAAAGTGTATATGTAATGGGTTAGGGTTACATTGAGTTTTTGCTGTGGTGTCTCAATGAAACAGCTTTAGGCACTGTCAACAAATGATTAGTTTGATTTATTTATGGACACAACAAAGTAATGACCCTCTGCATCAGACATTTATATCAGTGTTTCCCAAACAGGCGTATGGGGACCCCTGCGGGTACTCGAGAATGTAGCGGGGTACTTGGAGCTATGTCAGATTGAAAAAGAACTGAATATTATTTTGAAAGTGAAAACTATATTTTTACAATTGAATGTACAGGTTTGGTAGTATTTTATTTTATTTATGTCTGTGTAAGTTCTCAGTCGTACAGGAGTTGTCCATCTTCAAAGAAGGTACTTGAGTCATCTTCTGTACTTGGTAGTTGAGGTCTCCAAACGTTTCGCCTCTCATCCAAAAGGCTTCGTCAGTGAACAAGATTACACTCAGCACACAGCGTAGATAAAGACCAGTTGGGAGGAGTTGGGGTTGGCCCGGCTCCTCCCCTCTAATCACAGCTACTCTCCCCTGTGGGTAAACACCTTTGTAGTAGAGCGTCTGTAACGACCTGCTCCCCCCAGTATCGGTCAGTCCTGTCCTATTCATGGCTGATCACTGCTAATTACCTGCCTATTGTTCTTTTGTTAGCTGAGGTATCGTCTTCTTGGACTGGCCGTGCTCTGTCGGTTTAACCCGGAGCAGATTGGAGTAAAAAGCAGAAAGATTAAATCTGAGCCCACCATTTCGGTTCATGGAGGGATTTTCTTTTCTGACAAAAATAGCTTCTTTTACTCCTCTTTCAAACCAACGTTCTTCTTAAGCTAAAATTTTGACCTCCCCGTCCTCAAAGGAGTGGTTGGAGGCTTTAAGATGAAGGTGCACAGCCGACTGAGGGCCGCTTGTGCTTTCTCTTCGGTGTTGATAAAGTCTCTTCTGTAAGACTTGTTTGGTTTCTCCAATATAATGTTCTTTGCATTCTTCTTCTTTGCATCGAATAGAATAAACCAAATTGCTTTGTTTGTGGCTAGGAGTTTTGTCTTTGGGATGAACTAATTTTTGTCTCAGTGTCACAGGTTTGTGGTACACTGGAATCCTGTGCTGTTTAAAGATTCTCTGAAGTTTCTCTGATACCCCGGCTACATACGGCACCGCAACTCCCTTTCTTCCGGGGTCTGTAGTCTGTCTGTCCTGCTCTTTGGGTCTTCCTGCCCTTTGTGCTTTAGTGAAGGACCAGTTAGGATAGCCACAGTCTGAGAGGGCTCTCTGGACATGTTGCTCCTCTTTGGTCTTTCCTTCTGCACTGGTAGGCACCTCTTTAGCTCTATGTCTGAGTGTCCTAATGACCCCTATTTTGTGTTGGAGTGGATGGTTAGAGTCAAACATCAAATACTGGTCAGTATGAGTTGCCTTCCTGTAAACCTCTGTCTGAAGTTGTCCGTTTTCCCCTATGATAACTTTACAATCTAAAAAGGCAAGTTGTTTCTCCTTAGCGTCCTCCCGAGTAAATTTAATGTTAGGGTCCACAGCATTGATGTGATCTGTAAATGGTGCCACTTCCCTCTCTTTAATTTTGATCCACGTGTCATCTACATATCTGAGCCAGTGGCTGGGTTTGTTACCTGGGTATGAGGCCAAGGTATTCTTCTCCATTTCCTCTATGTAGAGGTTAGCCACTATGGGTGAAACTGGAGAACCCATAGCACAGCCGTGAATCTGTCTGTAGAAGTTGCCCCTGAACTGGAAATATGTGGTGCTAAGGCAGATCTCCAGTAGTTGGCAAATGTGGTCAGGAGTGAGTTGTGTCCTATCCGCTAAAGTGCTGTCCTCAGTCAGTCTCTTCCTCACCGCTGTGACTGCTGCTGAGGTTGGAACCGATGTGAACAGTGCTGTCACATCGTAAGAAACCATAGTTTCATCTGTTTCCAGCTGCAGGTGTTTGATCTTCTCCACAAATTCCTTGGTGTTTTCCACATGGTGTTCTGTGTTGCCGACTAAAGGGTATAAAATAAACTTGAGGTGTTTCGCCAGATTTTAGGTGATGGAGTTAATGCCACTCACAATGGGTCTGAGAGGAAAACCTTCCTTGTGTATTTTTGGCAGACCATAAATACACGGAATAGCCTCTCCCGGGTAAAGCTTGTAATATAACTTTTTGTCAATTATTTCTTCCTTTTCTAGTTTCTGAAGCTGCTCTATAATTTCTTCCTGTACCCGCTGGTGGGGTCTCTTCTCAGTCGCTCATACGTGTTTTGATCACTGAGCAGGTGCTTGACCTTGGTCTCGTAGTCAGCTGTGTTGAGGACAACAGTGCACCTGCCTTTATCCGCTGGAAGGATGGTGATGCTCTCGTCCTTCTTCAAGGCTGCCAAAGCTCTTCTTTCCTTTCCAGTGATGTTGGAGGGAGGAGGTCTGGAGTTCTTGATGGCTGCTGAGATTTTCAGTCGAAGATCCTGTGCTTCAGACTCAGTCATCCTGTTGTTCCTGATGGCTGACTCTGTTGCAGTGATTACATCCACTGTAGGAATGGATTTGGGTGTGATGGAGAAGTTGAGCCCCTTGGAGAGCACGCTGTTCTCCGCCTGGGAGAGTTCTCTGTCTGAGAGGTTTTTAACCCAATTGGCTGTAGTTTTAGGATTTCTATCTATTTCTTCATTCCCACGCCACTGCCTGCTGTATCTTGGCTGGTTTTGCCCTAAGAGTTTTAGAAACTTACCTTTCTGTCTCTCTTTGGACCTTCTGTGTTGGTCCATCTGCGCTACTTGTGTGAAATTACAAATTTTGAGGAACGCCTCTTCGGTCAAGCAGGATTCTAATCTCTGTTGGATCGCTAAGGCTTCAGAATTTAGCTTGTAGATTCCTTGATTGAGTCGTCTAATCCTTAAATTAAGAACCTTCATAACGTAGTTGTGTTGCAATTTCTCTGCTGTATATCCTGCTTCCAGAGCCTTCTGCTTAAAGCAGCTGGGGATCAATCTGTTTTGCCTACATCTAAGGTTGAACCTGAGGTGGTTCCTCTCGTCCGCTAACTTTCTGGTGGTCTTCTCCAGTCTGCGTGCCAAGAGAAGGGTTTCTCTCCCAAAGTTGGCAGCGAGATGTCTGTGTAAGTTCTCAGTCGTACAGGAGTTATCCATCTTCAAAGAAGGTACTTGAGTCATCTTCTGTACTCGGTAGTTGAGGTCTCCAAACGTTTCGCCTCTCATCCAAAAGGCTTCGTCAGTGAACAAGGTTACGCTCAGCACGCAGCGTAGATAAAGACCAGTTGAGAGGAGTTGGGGTTGGGGTATTATAAATACATTATTTTATTTATTTATTTATTTTTATCACAGCATTGCACTTAGTAATAGTAGTAGTGCTTTTGAGTCATTGCTCTTGAAATAAATGAGGTAGAGGGGTACATAGAGTACCACTGAAGGTCCAGGGGTCCGCAAGACGAAAAGGTTTGGGAACCCCTGATTATTATCATATAATTGTAAAACAAACTCGGCCGAAACAGACCGTGATGAACATCATGTAACACCCAAGTTTTCAGTGTGTGCTGCTCCGCCCGCCGCCAAACGTGATGACATCCTCCAACATGAAGCAGCTCTAAAACCGGGTCGCTGTTTGAACTGTGTTTGGAGGAAAGCGAAGTGAAGGAGTGACTGAACTCAGGATCCGACTGTCGCGGCGGTTTCCTCTCTGTGTTTCCTGCTGCCTGTAAAAAGCTTAAATTTTGTGCATTATGAGTCTTAGCGCCACCTACTGTCTGCGAGTAGCACGTGACACTTTAATCTAAAGCATTTCAGGATCATGATACTAACAAACTGTTTTCACACGCGAATATTTAAAGTCACACATTCATCTGGACCAGGTCTAAGTGACATGTTTACCGTCTGGAATGAAGGGGTTTCCAAAGTGGGGTTCAGGTACCAGAGGATTTAGGTCAGGGGTGCTCAAAGTACGGCCCTCAGACCATGATGCTTGTTGTTGAATTAACACGATTTTTCATTCCACTCGATTCTAATCTGATTAACTAACATTTACATGTATTATAAAACATTAAGGTTCCAAACCCAAATACAAAGGGTTAGGGTTAGGGTTAGGGGTGCATTTACCTCTCGTAAATGCACCCAGTTCAATGTCACTGCATTGAGCACAGATCTGAGGCCATCTCTGCCATTTACACTTGAATATGTGGCTGATGTATTTGTTTTCAAATGTCTCTGGGTTAGGGTTGTTTTAAGCCTTGGTCACAAACGGCCGTACAACTTTTTGGTTGTGCAATTTCTGGCGTTTCCCAAATCGCTGCATTTATTTTTTGGTGGAGAATGTAGCTGTGGTGTTCAGATCAACACGCACCAAAGTGCGTCACACGGAGCTGCTTGGACGTGCGGCTGTCACTTCATTTGTACAGCAAACGCACGACCAACCTGCAATAAACGTACTGACCGTGGGTTCATGCGGCTTCGTATGAAGTTTGCAAGAACTGCGCACGATCTGTACGTCGTGTGCACCAACGCCGTGCATTATCTCAGAGATTACCGGGCAATTTGGAGGGAATAGTCGATATATTTGGCCCTTGGATACAGAGAAGGCGCATGGGCAGTATGACACACTTTTCCAGGAGCTGGAAAGCGAAAGCCACGGTGACTATATGTCTTATATTCGCATAGATCCAAAAAAACCTTTGGTGAAGCTGCTGCGCATCACACGAGCATAACGCCTTGTTCTCTCCTCCCTCTCTGACTCCTGTTCTCTCCTCCCTCTCTGACTCCTCTCCTCCCTCTGACTCCTCTCCTCCCTCTCTGACTCCTGTTCTCTCCTCCCTCTCTGACTCCTCTCCTCCCTCTGACTCCTCTCCTCCCTCTCTGACTCCTGTTCTCTCCTCCCTCTCTGACTCCTATTCTCTCTTCCCTCTCTGACTCCTCTCCTCCCTCTGACTCCTCTCCTCCCTCTGACTCCTCTCCTCCCTCTCTGACTCCTGTTCTCTCCTCCTCTCTGACTCCTCTCCTCCCTCTCTGACTCCTGTTCTCTCCTCCCTCTCTGACTCCTCTCCTCCCTCTCTGACTCCTGTTCTCTCCTCCCTCTCTGACTCCTCTCCTCCCTCTCTGACTCCTCTCCTCCCTCTCTGACTCCTGTTCTCTCCTCCCTCTCTGACTCCTCTCCTCCCTCTGACTCCTCTCCTCCCTCTCTGACTCCTGTTCTCTCCTCCCTCTCTGACTCCTCTCCTCCCTCTCTGACTCCTGTTCTCTCCTCCCTCTCTGACTCCTCTCCTCCCTCTCTGACTCCTCTCCTCCCTCTCTGACTCCTCTCCTCCCTCTCTGACTCCTCTCCTCCCTCTCTGACTCCTGTTCTCTCTCTCCTCTCTCCTCCCTCTCTGACTCCTCTCCTCCCTCTCTGACTCCTCTCCTCCCTCTCTGACTCCTCTCCTCCCTCTCTGACTCCTGTTCTCTCCTCCCTCTCTGACTCCTCTCCTCCCTCTCTGACTCCTCTCCTCCCTCTCTGACTCCTGTCTCTCCTCCCTCTCTGACTCCTCTCCTCCCTCTCTGACTCCTCTCCTCCCTCTCTGACTCCTGTTCTCTCCTCCCTCTCTGACTCCTCTCCTCCCTCTCTGACTCCTGTTCTCTCCTTGCCTTCCCTCTTCCCCTCGGCGTATTGCAAAAACGTTGTACTCTGTACTTGGTCAGAGGCACCTGTGAAGCTTTATACATCGGAGTTTTCGTGCGGTAGTTGCACTCTCGCCGAACAGGCAATTCACGAGATATCTGAGCGTGCGTTGGCTGCACTAATGGTGTGCGTGTGGCACACGACACACATATGAAATCCGCAAGTGCGGTATACGGAAAAAGTTTCATACAAAACGTACGAAAGACGTACGCTGGCCGTACAGACGACTCATGCCGACGTACAGCATTCTTGCAACTTGAAAAAAACATAAGCGCCCGTAGAGTTTGTTTGACATGACAGAGAACCTCAACGACAAAGAACCTTCCAAAATAAGCACGTCACACGCGCGCTCTCCGTGCGTTTTGTGCACGTAGACCGGCTGTAGAAACCCGTACGGCCGGTTGTGACCATAGCTTTAAGCTCCGTGAGAGATTTTATTTCCTGAATGTGAATAATATTTAAGTGGATGAGAGAGGTCTTCAGAGCGTCACGTCAAGGTGTCGACTGGATATTTGTGATTATGTATAAATGTTACAAATGTTTCACAGAATGTTTGAAATCACAAACATGACTGGATTATGGATCTGGAGCTGACTCGGTTCATTGCGAATGAAAGAGTTTGTGTTTCGACCTGGTTTAGACATGAACACGCTGTAAAGTAAGAACTGTGACAGAAAAGAGTGATTGAAATATTTCAGTCATTTCTTGTAAAACTACCGCCACCTTAACGTGGTGGAGGGTTTGACCTGAATGATCCTGTAGCTCTGTTGTCGGGGGCTTCGTGCCCCTGGTAGGGTCTCCCAGGGCAAACAGGTCCTAGGTGACGGGGCAGACAAACAGAAGTTCAGAAGCCCCTTATGAGAGAGTCCTTCTGTGGACCCACCACCTGCAGGGGGCGCTATAGGGGCTGGTGCAGCTCCAACAGCTGCCCCCACGACCCGGCAACAGACAAGAGGAAGAAAATGGATGGATGGATTTCTTGTAAAACTGCTTCAAGGACAATCGCTTATTCTGGATGCGCCTTAAACATTTGTTTTCTGACTGAGCAGAGTTTATTAAAGCCATAATTATGATGTACATACTGAATGAATAGAACTGTCGCGTATGAGAGTGATGTCATTGCAGGGACATGAATGAACCATCTCTGAATAACAGTTCCCATTGTGCCCCTTGGTGGTCAAAGTCATGCTGTCAGAGTTAATGTGCTTCTAAACATTGAAACCACGTTTTCCAGTTTTTGTTATTGATCTTCAGACTAATATCAAAAATAATAATGACATGGTCAGTCATGAAACCATATGTTACACACAGACCTGAAAGTGTCACTGAAAACACAAAGCTCTACTCAGGTTTGTCCCAAAGCCACAGCACACATCAAACAAAGGTTTTAGAAACTCATCATCTGGACTGGGTTTTTACACCAGAGGAACTTCAGAACGAAAAGATAAGAGCGAACATGGCTCAAGAAACAACAGACCAATTAATGTGTCTTTTCACGGATTTTACTGAAATTGTTCATGTGTTTTGGATACTTTTGTTATTTTAAGTGATGGACAACAACATTTACAATTTCATTATTTTTAAATTAAATTAGATAATGTAGAATAATGTCACTTAGTGATATCTGAGACGTTTCAGCATTTTTCCTGCTCTGCTGAACCTGCAGTGAAGTCCAGTCCAGACGACCAGCATTTGAAAACCTTTACATGTCCTGTAGCTGTTGTCAGTGTGTGTTAGTCTGACGTGTAAAACTGTTCAAATTTACTTTTGCAGCGATTGTGTTGAATGTTTTTAAAACGGTCCTTCTCACCTGTAGAGAGCCCCCTGCTATGTATAAACTGTATATCTACAGATGATTTATTTAATGGCAGGCTTTAAAGGCAATACTTCAGTGAAACTGTAGATCGTTCTTGCTCCACGCTGTGAATAAACATCAAAGAGCACAAGGAAATGGAGTGTGATGTAATTATTTACTAATATGTCTGTGTAAATTCTCAGTCGTACAGGAGTTGTCCATCTTCAATGAAGGTACTTGAGTCATCTTCTGTACTTGGTAGTTGAGGTCTCCAAACGTTTCGCCTCTCATCCAAAAGGCTTCGTCAGTGAACAAGGTTTCCCTCAGCAAGCAGCGTAGATAAAGACCAGTTGGGAGGAGTTGGCTCCTCCCCTCTAATAACAGCTCTAATAACCCACAGGTGAGAGTAGCTGTTATTAGAGGGGAGGAGCCAACTCCTCCCAACTGGTCTTTATCTACGCTGCTTGCTGAGGGAAACCTTGTTCACTGACGAAGCCTTTTGGATGAGAGGCGAAACGTTTGGAGACCTCAACTACCAAGTACAGAAGATGACTCAAGTACCTTCGTTGAAGATATTTACTAATATATATATATACATGCCTTTCAAGGTGTTTTCACACAGGCTCTAGTTAGGTCGACTTAAAGGGACTTTCGGCCCGAAAGTGGCACTTTAGGGTCATTGTGAATCTAACCGCAGGGTTATGGTTAGGTTAGGGGAATATCCCGATGACCTCCCTGTTCATTCCATGTGAATGAACAGTTAAGGAGAGCCAAAGGTATGCACTGGCCCACGTAGGTCGTCCGCAGTTTCCTATTCCTATGGCACTGAAAGGTGTTATACTAACAATATGGTTTTGGGTAGAGGACACTTACTGGAGTTGAGAAAGGGTTAGGGTTAACCCTAACCCTAAGAAATAGCTCTTGTAGTTAGATATGTTTTATTCTCATCTCATTCTAAAATGGAGCAGAGGAGATTGTGGGTAAATAGTATTTGTATATGTGGGTTAGGGTTAGGTTAGGGGAATATCCCGATGACCTCCCTGTTCATTCCATGTGAATGAACAGTTTAGGGTTAGGTTAGGGGAATATCCCGATGACCTCCCTGTTCATTCCATGTGAATGAACAGTTTAGGGTTAGGTTAGGGGAATATCCCGATGACCTCCCTGTTCATTCCATGTGAATGAACAGTTAAGGAGAGCCGAAGGTATGCACTGGCCCACGTACGTCATCCGCAGTCCCCCGTTCCACTGCATTATGTTAGATTGGTTCCAAGTGTAGACGATCCATACACCTGAAAAAGAAGGTGTGGCAGTAGTAGGTGCAAAAAGAAGGGAGGAAAAAGAGTGGCTGTGGTGATGAAGAAGGAGAGGAAGAGCAAAGGAGTAGAACCCTTGTCCAGGGTCGAGCCACTCCCCCACCTGTCCAGGCGCGTGCTCCACCAAACCTACCCACCACACACATCCAAAGAAGAGGTATGGGGAAGGAGAGGGGGAAGAAATAAAGAAAAGGAGGGGAAGCGGGAGAGGAAGAGGAAGAGCAAAGGAGTAGAACCCTTGTCCGGGGTCGAGCTACTCCCCCACCTGTCCAGGCGTGAGCTCAACCCCTACCCCTCAACCCACACAACCCAGGAGGAGGCATGGGGGAGGGGAAGGGGGAGGAAGTGAAGAAGATTTGTATTAAAGAGGCTGAAGTTCAGCCATGTGTTCCCAATGATTAGGTTTAGAGTAATGGTCGAGATTAGGTATATAAAAGGAGCGGCTTGAATGAGTGCTGCCTTAAGTCCTAGGCTTAAGATTAGGCATGGGCCACTAATATTAGGTTTAGGTCAAGTGTTTGGGTTAGGATTATTGAAGATGTGGTTGAAATGAGTGCTGCTTTAGAGTCCTAGGCTTAAGATTAGGCATGGGTCACTAAAATTAGGTTTAGGTCAAGTGTTTGGGTTAGGATTATTGAAGATGTGGTTGAAATGAGTGCTGCTTTAGAGTCCTAGGTTTAAGATTAGGCATGGGTCACTAAAATTAGGTTTAGGTCAAGTGTTAGGTTAGGGGAATATCCCGATGACCTCCCTGTTCATTCCATGTGAATGTACAGTTAAGGAGAGCCGAAGGTATGCACTGGCCCACGTACGTCTTCCTCAAGCTGCAAGACAGAAATTAGCATGCATTTAAAAGACCAGCACCAAATCATGTCATGTGTTGTTCTCACCTAAAATCACACACAGGATTTACACAAATATGATAGCAAAATATTCCAATATGATGGAAATAATTATTGAGGTAATAGATACTTTCACCTCTTAACCCCCACCTGAACTGAGCACATTTTCTCCAGTGTTGTTTTACCCACATCTAAAAGCTTCTGGGAAGAAACAGTGACAAAAGAGAGGATGAAAAAGTGGGAAAAAAAAGCAACAGAAGAGCGACAAAAACACAATAAAAAAAGTGATGAAAAAGGCAAAAAAGAGCCACTTACAAATTGAACAAAAACATGTGGCTAAAGCAACAATAATGGTAAATGGTCTCAACTTATATAGCACTTTTCCACCTACATTAGGCACTCAAAGCACTTTTATAGCAAGGATCCACTCACCCAGTCATACACCAATGTACGCAGACACTGGAGGCAAGGTGGGTGAAGTGTCTTGCCCAAGGACACAATGACAGCATGCGCCTTCAGGAGGCGGAATTTGAACCCCCAACCTTCCGATCATGAGACGACACGCTCTACCATCTGCGCCACCGTTGTCCCGACACTGCAATAATAAGAGACAAAAACGTGAGTAAAGAAAATGAGAAAAACGTGATGAAACCACGACAAAAAAAGTGTCAGAACCCCAATTGAAAAAAATACATCTGTATTCAAGCAAAATCTCAATTAATCACATTTTAATTACGCATAAGATTAATATTCAGTCAACACATTTTCTGTTACGAGTCAGGTGCCTCAAAAAAATATGAGTTTGTATGGCTGTTGGGTTTTAATATTAACGTTTTTTGAACTGAAGTTAATTGAATTGGATTGAATTGAAAGTCAAAGTAAAGCATGTGCGCTACTGCTGTACACACTACAATAGTCAATATATGGAAAAGCAGTCAAATATTTGTCTAATCCATGTGTTGTCTATCAGCCTGTAACAGCATCTGAACTGCAATATCAGCACCTTCCACTAGGGGTAGTTCCCTAGGGTTTTCGGTGTCACGAGAGCTGTAGGTTAGGGTTAGGGTTATTAGGGTTACGTATACAGATACAAGTGCCTTTTGCCCTGACAAGCCTTTTGCCCTCATTTGCGTTTGACAACATTTCCTAACCCCATCCACTAGGAGGAGTTCCTTAGGGTTTTGGCGTTAAGGGTTTGAGTTAGCCCCAACTTGGCTTATGCACGTGCTATATACCTTAGTTACTCATCCCTTGAGCTAGACTCCAATGAGTTTGACACACGAAAATAAGAAACTAACGTAATTCCAAATGCAAAACTGATAATATATGTCAAACAGAAATTGTCCTTCCAAAAAATTAGGTTTAGGCATTAGTCCACTGACCTTAAGGTTAGGGCCAAGGGTTGGATATGGCTCTCTAATCCAGAACACAACTTGGTTTAATGGAGAAATGAATAGAAAAACATTACAATGTTAAGTGAAATTAAATGGTTAGGGTTCAGTATACAGAGGGTTTGGGTTAGGGTTAGGGTTATGTAGCACGCTTACGTTGCCGTATAGGTAAAATAATAGGGTGACTAGGAAGATGCAGGGGTTAGGGTTAGGGTTAGGGTTAGGGTTAGGGTTAGGGTTAGGGTTAGGGTTAGGTATGTGGATAAAAGTTGCTTTGGCCCTGCTGCTGCTTGGCCCTCATTTGCATATGAGCATTTCACGTTTCAGCCAGTAGAGGGAGGCAGGCGGGGAGACAGGACGGGTTATAAATGGTTATATTTTAAAGTCATTTAGAAGTCATGAAGTAGCACAAATATTAGTTGAGTGAATTTGTTCAAATCATATCTAATGTAACTGCATTCATAGCCAAAAACAACACACACACAGACGGATCCTGGACATGAGCCATAGTCCCCTTGTTGAAGCATACTGGTCTTACACAACTCCTCAGCAGTTAAGGCAGTAATTGAAGCAAAGGGGGCCAAAACTAAGTACTAAGTACACATGCATAATTATAGTTTTCAGAGGATCCACATTTCTTTGTTTAAAATCTTTTTTATTATTATTATTATTGATTACATGCAATATTCTAATTTTCTGACATTTTCATTTGTTTTTTTACAAGCCGTAAGCCCTAATTTTCAAAATTAAAAACAAACAAAGGCTTGACATATGTCACTTTGCATGCCATGAATCTATATCATGTATTAGTTTCACATTTTAAGTTGTCAAATCAATAGAATGACATTTATTATAAATATACTGCCTTACATAACATTTAAACTGTAACAATGCAACTTTAGCATATATTGCATCAAAGCTCTGTATGATATTTACATCAAGAGAAAAAAGTGCATGAAATAACCTGTATTTAAATGTAGTTATTTGAGTATTGGCCAACTCCTTTACACAGAGCTTATTTAAGATTTGGAATTTAAGGTAAGCGTGATGTCTGTAGCATGCGTCTTTCTGTAAACAAAATGCCACAGTCCCCGTTCGATGCTCTTTGGTTGTCGTCTCTGGCCCCGTGAATTGTTTTCTCAGAGGGTCCAGTCGAAGTTTGTCTGTAGCCGATGGTTGTGTCCACCCAATGTCAGCCAAAACCTGTTCACAGGTCCGAAGAAATCAGTAAGGGGATGACCAGCCACATTGCTGCAAAATACAAATGTTTTCATTAAGACTGGAGCAATAAACTATGCAATACATGAAGAAAATAATAATGCAGGCACAGGACGGCAAGAAACATATACAAAGACCTGACTACAGAATACATTGAACAATATAAAACAAACAAAAAGGCTAAATTCAGATCACTGGCACTATAGACAGACATGTAGCTGTGGTGCGGGCACTGTGTATCTGCTGCCCTCGTGTGTAGAACATGAGAATTACATTGGGCGTATAAACATAAAACCTATTCTGATTCTTAAACATCCACTACAACTTTGCAAACGGCAGTGTTTTAGGCAGTGCTTAATTGAAATAAAATGAAGGATTATATTATATTTGGCCAAATTGCCCAGCCCTTAATCCTGAGCCTTTATACTTCCACAAACATGCTCTGAAATGCATGAGATTCCTGTGTCTGTTCAACAGTTCATATTTCAGTGATGTTTCATTTGCTCGAGGTATGAAGCCCCACCAAAGTATTTACAAAGCACAAACGTATACTTACATTGCAGCATTCTGAGTCATCTGTATTGTCCTCCTTCAGGTAAATGCACACTTCGCAAAGGCTTCCTTTTGTTATCCTCCTAATAACAAAAGAGAAAATATGAAGTCAGACAGAATAATACAATCAGATTTGTAAGCTTTCTAAAGTGTGCATATACTTTTCTTAAAGGAGTTTAGTTTTGTAAAGTAACGAGTGACGCATTGTGATAGTAGTTACTTTTTCAACATAGTACCTCATTCAGGTCATCTACGCTGGCAGTCTTAGGATTTCCCCGTCCCAGTGCGGCCAAAGCAGGTTGGAGAAGCAGACTGCATCTACAAATACACAAACATGTATTACAGTGATGACACAGAACCAAACATAAAGGACAAGAACATGCGTTACCTGTGACTCAAGCTTCAGGGCATTAGGAGATCCTCCATCAGATGTTCTACATTGTCTTGTAGTCTCACGTTCTTTCTATGAATGTGGCTCGACTTGCCAGGTTTGGTGGCAATGTTGACAGCCACCCCAGCGGAGGCAGAAATCCATATTGTGGTACAGTCGTTTCAAATCTTGTGCTTCATGCTTCTTTGCTTTTCTTCCTCAAGCTGCAAGACAGAAATTAGCATGCATTTAAAAGACCAGCACCAAATCATGTCATGTGTTGTTCTCACCTAAAATCACACACAGGATTTACACAAATATGATAGCAAAATATTCCAATATGATGGAAATAATTATTGAGGTAATAGATACTTTCACCTCTTAACCCCCACCTGAACTGAGCACATTTTCTCCAGTGTTGCTTTACCCACATCTAAAAGCTTCTGGGAAGAAACAGTGACAAAATAGAGGATGAAAAAGTGGGAAAAAAGCAACAGAAGAGCGACAAAAACACAATAAAAAAAAGTGATGAAAAGGGTTAGGGTTAAGGGTTAGGGTTAGGGTTAGGGTTAGGGTTAGGGTAGGGTTAGGGTTAGGGTTAGGGTTAGGGCTAGGGTTAGGGGTAGGGTTAGGTATGTGGATAAAAGTTGCTTTGGCCCTGCTGCTGCTTGGCCCTCATTTGCATATGAGCATTTCACGTTTCAGCCAGTAGAGGGAGGCAGGCGGGGAGACAGGACGGGTTATAAATGGTTATATTTTAAAGTCATTTAGAAGTCATGAAGTAGCACAAATATTAGTTGAGTGAATTTGTTCAAATCATATCTAATGTAACTGCATTCATAGCCAAAAACAACACACACACAGACGGATCCTGGACATGAGCCATAGTCCCCTTGTTGAAGCATACTGGTCTTACACAACTCCTCAGCAGTTAAGGCAGTAATTGAAGCAAAGGGGGCCAAAACTAAGTACTAAGTACACATGCATAATTATAGTTTTCAGAGGATCCACATTTCTTTGTTTAAAATCTTTTTTATTATTATTATTATTGATTACATGCAATATTCTAATTTTCTGACATTTTCATTTGTTTTTTTACAAGCCGTAAGCCCTAATTTTCAAAATTAAAACAAACAAAGGCTTGACATATGTCACTTTGCATGCCATGAATCTATATCATGTATTAGTTTCACATTTTAAGTTGTCAAATCAATAGAATGACATTTATTATAAATATACTGCCTTACATAACATTTAAACTGTAACAATGCAACTTTAGCATATATTGCATCAAAGCTCTGTATGATATTTACATCAAGAGAAAAAAGTGCATGAAATAACCTGTATTTAAATGTAGTTATTTGAGTATTGGCCAACTCCTTTACACAGAGCTTATTTAAGATTTGGAATTTAAGGTAAGCGTGATGTCTGTAGCATGCGTCTTTCTGTAAACAAAATGCCACAGTCCCCGTTCGATGCTCTTTGGTTGTCGTCTCTGGCCCCGTGAATTGTTTTCTCAGAGGGTCCAGTCGAAGTTTGTCTGTAGCCGATGGTTGTGTCCACCCAATGTCAGCCAAAACCTGTTCACAGGTCCGAAGAAATCAGTAAGGGGATGACCAGCCACATTGCTGCAAAATACAAATGTTTCATTAAGACTGGAGCAATAAACTATGCAATACATGAAGAAAATAATAATGCAGGCACAGGACGGCAAGAAACATATACAAAGACCTGACTACAGAATACATTGAACAATATAAAACAAACAAAAAGGCTAAATTCAGATCACTGGCACTATAGACAGACATTGCGGGCACTGTGTATCTGCTGCCCTCGTGTGTAGAACATGAGAATTACATTGGGCGTATAAACATAAAACCTATTCTGATTCTTAAACATCCACTACAACTTTGCAAACGGCAGTGTTTTAGGCAGTGCTTAATTGAAATAAAATGAAGGATTATATTATATTTGGCCAAATTGCCCAGCCCTTAATCCTGAGCCTTTATACTTCCACAAACATGCTCTGAAATGCATGAGATTCCTGTGTCTGTTCAACAGTTCATATTTCAGTGATGTTTCATTTGCTCGAGGTATGAAGCCCCACCAAAGTATTTACAAAGCACAAACGTATACTTACATTGCAGCATTCTGAGTCATCTGTATTGTCCTCCTTCAGGTAAATGCACACTTCGCAAAGGCTTCCTTTTGTTATCCTCCTAATAACAAAAGAGAAAATATGAAGTCAGACAGAATAATACAATCAGATTTGTAAGCTTTCTAAAGTGTGCATATACTTTTCTTAAAGGAGTTTAGTTTTGTAAAGTAACGAGTGACGCATTGTGATAGTAGTTACTTTTTCAACATAGTACCTCATTCAGGTCATCTACGCTGGCAGTCTTAGGATTTCCCCGTCCCAGTGCGGCCAAAGCAGGTTGGAGAAGCAGACTGCATCTACAAATACACAAACATGTATTACAGTGATGACACAGAACCAAACATAAAGGACAAGAACATGCGTTACCTGTGACTCAAGCTTCAGGGCATTAGGAGATCCTCTATCAGATGTTCTACATTGTCTTGTAGTCTCACGTTCTTTCTATGAATGTGGCTCGACTTGCCAGGTTTGGTGGCAATGTTGACAGCCACCCCAGCGGAGGCAGAAATCCATATTGTGGTACAGTCGTTTCAAATCTTGTGCTTCATGCTTCTTTGCTTTTCTTCCTCAAGCTGCAAGACAGAAATTAGCATGCATTTAAAAGACCAGCACCAAATCATGTCATGTGTTGTTCTCACCTAAAATCACACACAGGATTTACACAAATATGATAGCAAAATATTCCAATATGATGGAAATAATTATTGAGGTAATAGATACTTTCACCTCTTAACCCCCACCTGAACTGAGCACATTTTCTCCAGTGTTGCTTTACCCACATCTAAAAGCTTCTGGGAAGAAACAGTGACAAAAGAGAGGATGAAAAAGTGGGAAAAAAGCAACAGAAGAGCGACAAAAACACAATAAAAAAAGTGATGAAAAAGGCAAAAAAGAGCCACTTACAAATTGAACAAAAACATGTGGCTAAAGCAACAATAATGGTAAATGGTCTCAACTTATATAGCACTTTTCCACCTACATTAGGCACTCAAAGCACTTTTATAGCAAGGATCCACTCACCCAGTCATACACCAATATACGCAGACACTGGAGGCAAGGTGGGTGAAGTGTCTTGCCCAAGGACACAACGACAGCATGCGCCTTCAGGAGGCGGGATTGGAACCCCCAACCTTCCGATCATGAGACGACACGCTCTACCATCTGCGCCACCGTTGTCCCGACACTGCAATAATAAGAGACAAAAACGTGAGTAAAGAAAATGAGAAAAACGTGATGAAACCACGACAAAAAAAGTGTCAGAACCCCAATTGAAAAAAATACACACAAACCAGACAAGACAAAGACCACAACACGAGAAAAATTCGATCCGTTTTGTAGGTCTTGGCTTTCGAATGAGGCGTTACACTGGCCTGATGCTCCAGTGGAGAAGCTTTTAAATTTGGGTAAAGCTGAACTGGAAAAAATGCACTCGGTTCAGGTGGGGGTTAAGAAGTTAAAGCCTATTTTCTATGTCCTCAAAGTGCTAATTTTCACTGTAAATGAAACTAAATTAAAAAGTAAACACTAAGCAGAAGAATTGTTCAATGGATTTACTGACCAAATTAGATGAGAAGGGTTGCTTTAGCGAGAGCAGTGACAATCACGGTGTCTCCTTGTAACGTCTGTGGAGACGTAGTTAGCCTTAAACTTGCAATGCTAGTTGGAAAGCACGGAGGCTCCAGACACGGCTTAGTTTGACTCTAATTTAAACTTCCTGTTATTATAGTCCGAAGGAAAACATCGCTTGGCTAATTTTAAGTCAAAGACACGTTTAAATGTAGTCAATTTCTCTAATGGATGAGAGCGGTTCCTCTCCGCCGCGGGCCGCCATCTTGGTTTGGTGACGTGATGACGTTGGACGGAAAACCATCTGTATTCAAGCAAAATCTCAATTAATCACATTTTAATTACGCATAAGATTAATATTCAGTCAACACATTTTCTGTTACGAGTCAGGTGCCTCAAAAAAATATGAGTTTGTATGGCTGTTGGGTTTTAATATTAACGTTTTTTGAACTGAAGTTAATTGAATTGGATTGAATTGAAAGTCAAAGTAAAGCATGTGCGCTACTGCTGTACACACTACAATAGTTAATATATGGAAAAGCAGTCAAATATTTGTCTAATCCATGTGTTGTCTATCAGCCTGTAACAGCATCTGAACTGCAATATCAGCACCTTCCACTAGGGGTAGTTCCCTAGGGTTTTCGGTGTTACGAGAGCTGTAGGTTAGGGTTAGGGTTATTAGGGTTAAGTATACAGATACAAGTGCCTTTTGCCCTGACAAGTCTTTTGCCCTCATTTGCGTTTGACAACATTTCCTAACCCCATCCACTAGGAGGAGTTCCTTAGGGTTTTGGCCTTAAGGGTTTGAGTTAGCCCCAACTTGGCTTATGCACGTGCTATACCTTAGTTACTCATCCCTTGAGCTAGACTCCAATGAGTTTGACACACGAAAATAAGAAACTAACGTAATTCCAAATGCAAAACTGATAATATATGTCAAACAGAAATTGTCCTTCCAAAAAATTAGGTTTAGGCATTAGTCCACTGACCTTAAGGTTAGGGCCAAGGGTTGGATATGGCTCTCTAATCCAGAACACAACTTGGTTTAATGGAGAAATGAATAGAAAAACATTATAATGTTAAGTGAAATGAAATGTCAAATTGATTGAAAACTTGGCTAAATAGATACTGCTGTACACACTACAATAGTTAATATATGGAAAAGCAGTCAAATCTTTGTCTAATCCATGTGTTGTCGATCAGCCTGTAACAGCATCTGACCTGCAAAATCAGCCCCTGCCACTAGGGGGAGTTCGTCAGGGTTTCAGGGTTAGGGTTAGGTAGCACGCTTACGTTGCCGTATAGGTAAAATAATAGGGTGACTAGGAAGATGCAGGGGTAGATTCGTCTCAGAGGAAGGGACCAGCACTTAATAAAACACAGGAGAAAGATATGCCAAGCACCAAAATGTATTATAAGGAAAGAGTTATATACAACATGTACAATATTTACACTATTCACAAGAGTGCACTTTGGGAATTATAATAAAGTTCATGAGGTGTCGGATTGACTCTTCGGACACAGTTCATTAAGTCCACTTGAACACAGCGCGCAAGGTTTATAGACAGTCCAGGTTAAGCAGAATGAACCAAAACAAAAAAACGTGTAGTGATAGTAGGTCCAAGCGCGTGTAGAGTGAGTGGAGAACGAACGTGTAGTTCGGCTGCAAAGCCTCCTACCTCACAGTAGATCAAGATGACTTGAGCCTTAGACGTTACTGTCCATGTACGCAGAATCAGGTCCAGCACAGCGACCTAGCCTGTGCAATGAAAGCTAATATCAGTATACATGTATACACTTTTCCCAAAATCATAACGCCCGATAAGAGCTTCCTTTTCATCCACGAAAGCACAAAATCAATACATTCATTCACAGCAACTATAATCAAAAAGCATCAATTCATTACATTCTCAATAACCACAGCTAACGCCAAAACATAGCAGCCATCAGTCACAGACAATAATAGTTCACAGTAGCTACATCATAAAACATCTAAAAAATAATGTGACGACATCTTCACACTATAGGCATTTAAACCAATGGCACAGGGAAACTTACAGCAGCATGTGCCATGGAAACATATAAAACAACGAAAACGGCAGTGGCTACGCTGACTAGCCTCAGCACATTAGCTTACCAATTCCTTTCATTCACAGCACACGGATAAACAGCGTGGCTTGATTGCGGTGTAAAGCATCTGCAAGTCGAGGAGCACATATCTTAAAACGAGTACATGAAATGTGAAAGAAGAGGCTCATATAGATATTAAATGCGTTCTACCTGCAGCCGAACTCCGTCCTGGCTTCCCACTAGAGGATGACAATTTGTCGGGATTCCCGTGGGTCACGGGATTCCCGCGGGATTCCCACGGGATGGGAGTGAATTTCACTATTGATCCCGTGATTGGGACGGGACCGGGAAAAAAACATCGGGAGTGGGCGGGAGTATATCGCATCAAAGCGGCAGAAAGTGGCAGATAATGCAGTGACATGCTGCTGTTATTTCATGAGGCACAAAACACGGAAAGAAATGATTAAATATACAAATAAGCGCTAACTTTCTTCTCTTCATCCTGCCTTCTGTCCATGCGCCGCAGCAGTGCACCCTCCCCTTGTCGGCCCAAACACGGCGCTCTCTCTCCCCCTCTCTCTACCTCGCGCGCGGCTGCGTGTGTGGCTGGAGCCGCTGTCAGTGCGGACAGAGGGAGATGTGTTGGTGCTGAACACAGTGGCATTAGGCGAACGTTAAAGTAAAAAAGTGAACTTCACAGCCACTAGTTTTCGTGTGTGATAAAAGCTGTGTACGATACGAGGACAGGGCCTTTGGCTGGGGATCTTAAAGGGACAGCGATCTTAAAGGGGAGGTGTCATGTTCCACTGCCCGTGTGAAATAAAACTGAAACTTCCTAAACGACTTTATTTAAATAGTGCTGGTGGTTAGACTAATAATGTAGCCCAGGTTGTGACCCTGGTTATTTCAGTCACAACATGTGGCTTTTATCGGCCTGATGTGCATCTAAAAAACTTTGTAAAACATGCGGGATTGGGACGGGAGTGGGATTGATTCTGTCGGGAACAGGACGGGACAAGATTTTTTTTTGCACATCACACCGGGACTGGGATGGGACAGGATTTTTTTTGTGGGAGTGGGACGGGACAGGAGTGAGAAATCACTCCTGTGTCATCCTCTACTTCCCACCCACTGATGCGCGCCGCCATGTTTAATCCCGCACAGGGCTAAACTCTCACATGGGTGACGACGGAAGTACCGCGAGATATAAAGGTAACCACGGTAACGGAGTTTGCAAGCAGACAGAGGGTGAACTAGCAATGGATTTTACAGCTGGGTTACAGTTAGCTAACCCTAACCCTAATGCAAAACTGATAATATGTCAAACTGAAATGGTCCTTCCAAAAAATTAGGTTTAGGCATTAGTCCACTGACCTTAAGGTTAGGGCCAATGGTTGATATGGCTCTCTAATCCAGAACACAACTTGGTTTAATGGAGAAAAAAATTTATAGAAAAAATATATAATATTAAGTGAAATGAAAGGTCAAAATTGATTGAAAACTTGGCTAAATAGATACTGCTGTACACACGACAATAGTTAATATATGGAAAAGCAGTCAAATCCATGTGTTGTCGATCAGCCTGTAACAGCATCTGACCTGCAAAATCAGCCCCTGCCACTAGGGGGAGTTCGTCAGGGTTTCAGGGTTTCAGGGTTAACGGTAGCTGTAGGTATGTGGATAAAAGTTGCTTTGGCCCTGCTGCTGCTTGGCCCTCATTTGCATATGAGCATTTCACGTTTCAGCCAGTAGAGGGAGGCAGGCGGGGAGACAGGACGGGTTATAAATGGTTATATTTTAAAGTCATTTAGAAGTCATGAAGTAGCACAAATATTAGTTGAGTGAATTTGTTCAAATCATATCTAATGTAACTGCATTCATAGCCAAAAACAACACACACACAGACGGATCCTGGACATGAGCCATAGTCCCCTTGTTGAAGCATACTGGTCTTACACAACTCCTCAGCAGTTAAGGCAGTAATTGAAGCAAAGGGGGCCAAACTAAGTACTAAGTACACATGCATAATTATAGTTTTCAGAGGATCCACATTTCTTTGTTTAAAATCTTTTTTATTATTATTATTATTGATTACATGCAATATTCTAATTTCTGACATTTTCATTTGTTTTTTTACAAGCCGTAAGCCCTAATTTTCAAAATTAAAAACAAAGGCTTGACATATGTCACTTTGCATGCCATGAATCTATATCATGTATTAGTTTCACATTTTAAGTTGTCAAATCAATAGAATGACATTATTATAAATATACTGCCTTACATAACATTTAAACTGTAACAATGCAACTTTAGCATATATTGCATCAAAGCTCTGTATGATATTTACATCAAGAGAAAAAAGTGCATGAAATAACCTGTATTTAAATGTAGTTATTTGAGTATTGGCCAACTCCTTTACACAGAGCTTATTTAAGATTTGGAATTTAAGGTAAGCGTGATGTCTGTAGCATGCGTCTTTCTGTAAACAAAATGCCACAGTCCCCGTTCGATGCTCTTTGGTTGTCGTCTCTGGCCCCGTGAATTGTTTTCTCAGAGGGTCCAGTTCGAAGTTTGTCTGTAGCGATGGTTGTGTCCACCAATGTCAGCCAAAACCTGTTCACAGGTCCGAAGAAATCAGTAAGGGGATGACCAGCCACATTGCTGCAAAATACAAATGTTTTCATTAAGACTGGAGCAATAAACTATGCAATACATGAAGAAATAATAATGCAGGCACAGGACGGCAAGAAACATATACAAAGACCTGACTACAGAATACATTGAACAATATAAAACTAACAAAAAGGCTAAATTCAGATCACTGGCACTATAGACAGACATGTAGCTGTGGTGCGGGCACTGTGTATCTGCTGCCCTCGTGTGTAGAACATGAGAATTACATTGGGCGTATAAACATAAAACCTATTCTGATTCTTAAACATCCACTACAACTTTGCAAACGGCAGTGTTTTAGGCAGTGCTTAATTGAAATAAAATGAAGGATTATATTATATTTGGCCAAATTGCCCAGCCCTTAATCCTGAGCCTTTATACTTCCACAAACATGCTCTGAAATGCATGAGATTCCTGTGTCTGTTCAACAGTTCATATTTCAGTGATGTTTCATTTGCTCGAGGTATGAAGCCCCACCAAAGTATTTACAAAGCACCAAACGTATACTTACATGCAGCATTCTGAGTCATCTGTATTGTCCTCCTTCAGGTAAATGCACACTTCGCAAAGGCTTCCTTTTGTTATCCTCCTAATAACAAAAGAGAAAATATGAAGTCAGACAGAATAATACAATCAGATGTGTAAGCTTTCTAAAGTGTGCATATACTTTCTTAAGGAGTTTAGTTTGTAAAGTAACGAGTGACGCATTGTGATAGTAGTTACTTTTTCAACATAGTACCTCATTCAGGTCATCTACGCTGGCAGTCTTAGGATTTCCCCGTCCAGTGCGGCCAAAGCAGGTTGGAGAAGCAGACTGCATCTACAAATACACAAACATGTATTACAGTGATGACACAGAACCAAACATAAAGACAAGAACATGCGTTACCTGTGACTCAAGCTTCAGGGCATTAGGAGATCCTCTATCAGATGTTCTACATTGTCTTGTAGTCTCACGTTCTTTCTATGAATGTGGCTCGACTTGCCAGGTTTGGTGGCAATGTTGACAGCCACCCCAGCGGAGGCAGAAATCCATATTGTGGTACAGTCGTTTCAAATCTTGTGCTTCATGCTTCTTTGCTTTTCTTCCTCAAGCTGCAAGACAGAAATTAGCATGCATTTAAAAGACCAGCACCAAATCATGTCATGTGTTGTTCTCACCTAAAATCACACACAGGATTTACACAAATATGATAGCAAAATATTCCAATATGATGGAAATAATTATTGAGGTAATAGATACTTTCCCTCTAACCCCCACCTGAACTGAGCACATTTTCTCCCAGTGTTGCTTTACCAACATCTAAAAAGCTTCTGGGAAGGAAACAGTGACAAAAGAGAGGATGAAAAGTGGGAAAAAAGCAACAAGAGAGCGACAAAAAAACACAATAAAAAAAGTGAATGAAAAAGGCAAAAAGAAGCCACTTACAAATTGAACAAACATGTGCTAAAGCAACAATAATGGTAAAGGTCTCAACTTTATATAAGCACTTTTCGACCTACATTAGGCACTCAAAGCACTTTTATAGGCAAGGATCCACTCACCAGTCATAACACCAAATATACGCAGACACTGGAGGCAAGGTGGGTTGAAGTGTCTTGGCCCCAAGGACAACCAACGACAGCATGCGCCTTCAGGAGGCGGGATTGGAACCCCCAACCTTCCGATCAAATGAAAGACGACACGCTCTACCATCTGCGCCACCGTTGTCCCGGACACTGCAATAATAAGAGACAAAAACGTGAGTAAAGAAAATGAGAAAAACGTGATGAAACCACGACAAAAAAAAGGTTGTCAGAACCCCAATTGAAAAAAATACAACACAAACCGACAAGACAAAGACCAACAACACGAGAAAAATTCGATCCGTTTTGGTAGGTCTTGGCTTTTCGAATGAGGCGTTACACTGGCGCTGATGCTCCCAGTGGAGAAGCTTTTAAATTTTGGGTAAAGCAGAACTGAAAAAAAATGCACTTCGGTTCAGGTGGGGGTTAAGAAAGTTAAAAGCTAATTTTCTATGTCATCAAAGTGCTAATTTCAACTGTAAATGAAACTAAATTTAAAAAGTAAACACTAAGCAGAAAGAATTGTTCAATGGATTTACTTGACAACAAATTGAGATGAGAAAAGGGGTTGCCTTTTAGCGAGAGCAGTGACAATGCACGGTGTCTCCTTGTAACGTCTGTGGAGACGTATTTAGCCTTAAACTTTGCAAATGCTAGCGGAAAAGCAACGGAGGCTCCAGACACGGCTTAGTTTGACTCTAATTTAAAACTTCCTGTTATTATAGTCCGAAGGAAAACAATCGCTTGGCTAATTTTAAAGTAAAGACACGTTTAAATTGTAAGTCAAATTTCTCTAATGGATTGAGAGCGGTTCCTCTCCGCCGGCGGGCCGCCATCTTGGTTTGGTGACGTGATGACGTTGGAACGGAACCATCTGTATTGCAAGCAAAATCGTCAATTAATCACATTTTAATTACGCATAAATTAATAATTCAGTCAAACACATTTCTGTTACGAGTCAGGTGCCTCAAAAAAATTGAGTTTGTATGGCTGTTGGGTTTAATAATTAACGTTTTTTGAACTGAAGTTAATTGAATTTGGATTGAATTGAAAGTCAAAGTAAAGCAATGTGCCGCTACTGCTGTACACACTACAATATAGTTAAATATATGGAAAAGCAGTCAAATATTTGTCCTTAATCCATGTGTTGTCTATCAGCCTGTAAACAGCATCCTGAACTGCATAACAGCAACCTTCCACTAAGGGGGTAGTTCCCTAGGGTTTTCGGTGTTACGAGAGCTTGTAGGTTAGGGTTAGGGTTATTAGGGTTTAGTAATACAGATACAAGTGCCTTTTGCCCTGACAAGGTCTTTTGCCCTCATTTTGCGTTTTGACAACATTCCTAACCCATCCACTAGGAAGGAGTTCCTTAGGGTTTTGGCCTAAGGGTTTGAGTTAGCCCAACTTGGCTTAAATGCAGCGTGCTATACCGCTTAGTTACTCATGCCCTTGAGCTAGACTCCAATGAGTTTTGACAACACCGAAAATAAGAAACTAACGTAATTCCAAATGAACTGATAATATAATGTAAACAGAAATTGTCCTTCCAAAAATTAGGTTTTAGGCATTAGTCCACTGACCTTAAGGTTAGGGCCAAGGGTTGGATATGGCTTCTCTAATCCAGAACACAAACTGGTTTAATGGAGAAATGAATAGAAAAACATTATAATGTTTAAGTTGAAATGAAATGTCAAATTGATTGAAAACTTGGCTAAAATAGATACTGCTGTACACACTAAAAATAGTTAATATAATGGAAAAGCAGTCCAAATCTTTGTCTAATCCTACTGTGTTGTCGATGCAGCCTGTAACAGCATCTGAACCTGCAAAATCAGCCCTCCCACTAGGGGGAGTTCGTCAGGGTTTCAGGGTTAGGTTAGGTAGCACGCTTACGTTCCGTATAGGTAAATAAATAGGGTGACTTAGAAGATGCAGGGGTAGATCGTCTGCAGAAGGAAGGGGACCAGCGACTTAATAAAACACAGGAGAAAGATATGCCAGCACCAATGAATGTATTATAAGGAAAGAGTTATACTAACAACAATGTACATATTTACACTATCACAAGTGCACTTTGGGAATTATAATAAAAGTTCATGAGGTGTCGGATTGACTCTTCGGACACAGTTCATTAAGTCCACTTGAACACAAGCGCGGCAAGGTTTATAGACAGTCCAGGTTTAAGCAGAATGAACCAAACACGACAAAAAAAACGTGTAGTGATAGTAGGTCAACGCGCGTGTAGAGTGAGTGGAAACGAACGGGGTAGTTGCGGCTGCAAAAGCCTCCTACCCTTCACAGTAGATCGAAGAATGACTTGAGCCTTAGACCGTTACTCGTCCCATGTACGCAAGAACAGGTCCAGCACAGCGACCTAGCCTGTGCAATGAAAGCTAATATCAGTATACATGTAATCACTTTTCCCAAAATCATAACGCCCGATAAGACTTCCTTGTTCACCACGAAAGCACAAAGATCATACATTCATTCAACAAGCAACTATAATCAAAAAGCATCATTCATTTACCAATTCTCAATAACACAGCTAACGCCCAAACAATAGCAGCCATCAGTCAGCAGACATATAATAGTTTCACAGTAGCTAGCATCATAAAACATCTAAAAATTAAGTGACGACATCTTTCAACACTATAGGCATTAAAACCAATGGCTAACAGGGAAACTTACAGCAGCATGTGCCATGGAAACATAATAAAACAACGAAAACGGCAGTGGCCTACGCTGACTAGCCTCAAGCACATTAGCTTACCAATTCCTTTTCATTCACAGACACGGATAAAACAGCGTGGCTTGATTGCGGTGTAAAGCATCTGCAAGTCGAGGAGCAGCATAATCTTAAAACGAGTACATGGAAATGTGAAAAGAAGAAGGCTCATATAAGAGTATTAAATGCGTTCTACCTGCAGCCGAACTCCGTCCTGGCTTCCCACTAGAGGATGAACAATTTGTCGGAATTCCGCGTGGTCACGGGATTCCCGCGGGATTCCCACGGGATGGGAGTGGAATTTCACTATTGATCCCCGTGATTGGGACGGGACCGGGAAAAAAACATCGGGAGTGGGCGGGAGTAGAATTTCTATGCCGCATCAAAGCGGCAGAAAGTGGCAGATAATGCAGTGACATGCTGCTTGTTATTTCATGAGGCCAAAAACACGGGAAAAGAAATGAATTAAAAATATACAAATAAGCGCTAACTTTCTTTCTTCTCCTGCTTCTGTGCCATGCGCCGCAGCAAGTGCACCCTCCCCTTGTCGGCCAAAACACGGCGCCCTCTCTCCCCCTCTCCTCTACCTCGCGCGCGGGGCTGCGGTGTGTGCTGGAAGCCGCTGTCAGTGCGGACAGAGGGAGATGTGTTGGTGCTGGAACACAGTGGCATTAGGCGAACGTTAAAGTAAAAAAGTGAACTTCACAGCCACTAGTTTTTCGTGTGTGATAAAATGCTGTGTACGTACGAGGACAGGGCCTTTGGCTGGGGAATCTTTTAAAAGGGACAGCGATCTTAAAGGGGAGGTGTCATGTTTCCACTGCCCGTGTGAAATAAAACTCTGAAACTTCCTTAAACGATTTATTTAAATAGTGCTGTGGTTTAGACTAATAATGTAGCAACCCAGGTTGGTGACCCTGGTTATTTCAGTCACAACATGGCTTTTATCGGCCTGATGTGGCCATCTAAAAAAACTTTGTAAACATGCGGGATTGGGACGGGAAGTTGGGAATTGATTCTGCGGGAACAGGACGGACAAGATTTTTTTTGCACATCAACACCGGGACTGGGATGGGACAGGATTTTTTTTGTGGGAGTGGGACGGGACAGGAGTGAGAAATCACTCCTGTGTCATCCTCTACTTCCCACCCCTGATGGCGGCCGCCATGTTTAATCCCGCACAGGGCTAAACTCTCCACATGGTGACGACGGAAGTACCGCGCGAGATATAAAGGTAACCACCGGTAACGGAAAGTTTGCAAGCAGACAGAGGTGAACTAGCAAGGAATTTACAGCTGGGTTACAGTTAAGCTAACCCTAACCCTAAATGCAAAAAACTGATAATATGTCAAACTGAAATGGTCCTTCCAAAAAATTAAG
Source organism: Neogobius melanostomus (assembly GCA_007210695.1). Lineage (NCBI taxonomy): Eukaryota > Metazoa > Chordata > Actinopteri > Gobiiformes > Gobiidae > Neogobius > Neogobius melanostomus. Next base: position 192,540 of record VHKM01001173.1, read on the forward strand.
GTTTAGGCATTAGTCCACTGACCTTTAAGGTTAGGGCAATGGTTTTGATATGGCTTCTAAATCCAGAACACAACTTGTTTAATGGAGTAAAAAATTTAATAGAAAAAATATATAATATTAAGTGAAATGAAAGGTCAAATTGATGAAACTTGGGCTAAAATAGATAACTGCTGTACACACGACAATAGTTAATATATGGAAAGCAGTTGCAAATCCATGTGTTTGTCGATCAGCCTGTAACAGCCAATTGAACCTGCAAATCAAGCCCTGCCACTAGGGGGAGTTCGTCAGGGTTTCAGGGTTTCAGGGTTAACGGTAGCTGTAGGTATGTGGATAAAAGTTTGCTTTGGCCCCTGCTGCTGCGTGGCCCCTCATTTGCATAATGAGCAATTTCACGTTTCAGCAGTAGAGGGAGGCAAGGCGGGGAGACAGGACGGGTTTATAATGGTATATTTTAAAGTCATTTAGAGTTCATGAAGTAGCACAAATATTAGTTGAGTGAATTTGTCAAACCATATCTAATGTAACTGCATTCATAGCCAAAACAACACACACAGCAGACGGATCTGGAACATGAGCTAGTCCCCTTGTTGAAGCATACTGGTTCTTACACAACTCCTCAGCAGTTAAGGCAGTAATTGAAGCAAAGGGGGGCCAAAACTAAGTACTAAGTACACATGCATAATTAATAGTTTTCAAGAGGATCCACATTTCTTTGTTAAAATCTTTTTTTATTATTATTATTAATTGGAATTACATGCAATATTCCTAATTTCCTAGCATTTTTCATTTGTTTTTTACAAGCCGTTAGCCTAATTTCAAATTAAAACAAAGGCTTGACAAATATGTTCACTTTTGCCATGCCATGAATCTATAATCATGTATTAGTTTCACATTTTAAAGTTGTCAAATCAATAGAATGACATTTATTTATAAATATACTGCCTTCATAACAATTTAAACCCTGTAAGCAATGCAAACTTTAGCCATATATTGCATCAAAGCTCTGTATGATATTTACATCAAGAGAAAAAAGTGCATGAAATAACCTGTATTTAAATGTAGTTTATTTGAGTATCTGGCCAACTCCTTTACACAGAGCTTATTTAAGATTTGGAATTTAAGGTAAGCGTGATGTCTGTAGCATGCGTCTTTCTGTAAAACAAATGCCACAGTCCCCGTTCGATGCTCTTTTGGTTTGTCGTCTCTGGCCCCGTGAATTGTTTTCTCAGAGGGTCCAGTCGAGTTTGTCTGTAGCGCAGATGGTGTGTGTCCACAGCCAATGTCAGCCAAACCTGTTCACAGGTCCGAAGAAATCAGTAAAGGGGATGACCAAGCCACATTGCTGCAAAATACAAATGTTTTCATTAAGACTGGAGCAATAAACTAACTATGCAATACATGAAAAGAAATAATAATGGCAAGGCACAGGACGGCAAGAAACATATACAAAGACCTGACCTAACAGAATACATGAACAATTAAAACAAACAAAAAGGCTAATTCAGATCACTGGCACTATAGACAGAATGTAGCTGTGGTGGGGCACTGTGTATCTGCTGCCCTCGTGGTGTAGAACATGAGAATTACATTGGGCGTATAAACCATAAAAACCTATTCTGAATTCTTAAACATCCACTACAACTTTGCAAACGGCAGTGTTTTTAGCAGCAGTTGCTTAATTGAAATAAAATGAAGGATTATATTATATTTGCCAATTGGGCCCAGCCCTTAATCCTGAGCCTTTATACTTCACAAACATGCTCTGAAAATGCATGAGATTCTGTGTCTGTTCAAACAGTTCATAATTTCAGTGGATGTTTCATTTGCTCGAGGTATGAAGCACCACCAAGTATTTACAAAGCACAAAACCGTATACTTACATTGCAGCATTCTGAGTCATCTGTATTGTTCCTGCCTTCAGGTAAATGCACACCTTCGCAAAGGCTTCCTTTTGTTATCCTCCTAATAACAAAAGAGAAAATATGAAGTCAGACAGATAATACAATCAGATTTGTAGCTTTCTAAAGTGTGCCATATACTTTTCTAAAGAGTTTAGTTTTGTAAAGTAACGAGTGAACGCATTGTGATAGTAGTTACTTTTTTCAACATAGTAACTGCAATCAGGTCATCTACGCTGGCAGTCTTAGGATTTCCCCGTCCCAGTGCGGCCAAAGCAGGTTGGAGAAGCAGACTGCATCTACAAATTACACAAACATGTATTACAGTGATGACACAGAACCAAACATAAAGGACAAGAACATGCGTTACCTGTGACTCAAGCTTC